>OY720442.1:145028624-145386715 GCA_963082915.1 Dolichopus griseipennis | reverse complement strand
GTCTAATAATTTACTATAAAAACATTATTTAAAAATATGTTTTTTGACATTATATTATAAAAATAAATAAAATATAAAATCAAAATTTTATTATACAATAATAATAAACCGAATTTCTTCTTCGATTGCCAGAACTTTTATTGATTTGATTAAAATTAGAAAACCCATGATTTAAAATTATTTTCTTAAAACTAAAAATGGTTTATTTATGCATATTAGGAATAAGCATTTGTTTAAAATAACGTGTTATGATCATACGATTTTAGGAACCAATACAATTTATACATTTCATTATATTATATTATAATATTTAATTATTTACATGTTTATAGCATTTAATTATATAGCATTATGTGGTGCTTGCATTTGTAACATTACATGATACTTATACGTATAATTTATAAATGTTGATTTTAGCCTACAATCTGGTAACGCTTAAAAAGATCATGCAATTAAAAAATTGTAATTCTTAGAAATAGAAAAACAAAAAAAAACAAATTCCCCTCCGTGACAATGTTTTGTAACATTGCCGTGACCAGGATTCGAACCTGGGTTACTACGGCCACAACGTAGGGTCCTAACCACTAGACGATCACGGCTATAGGAGATGTTGATAATTGATCGTCAAATTTTTACCAGGGTCGCATTAAAAACATTTTTATAATTTAAAAATGAATAGTTAGAAATTTTGGGTTTTTTTTTTGTAAATTAAATTTTTAATTTTTATTTAAATTTTATTGTTGTCTCTTTTTGTCTTTCAAAAACAAACCTGTTACAGATTTATTAATTAAAATAAATTTTAAAATTAATAAAGCGGCAATTCAAAAAAAAAAAATTCTCGCAACAAAATATCATTTAAAAAGCTTTTTATTAAAAGCTCTTACAAATCAAAGTATACATGTATTAAATTCAAGTTAATTATAATTAAAATGAAATTGAGAACAACATAAAAAAAAACCAGAAGTTGAAAATATTATTGAGAGCAAAGAAATACAGAATAAAAGTTTTTAAATACTTTAACAAAAGTTACACACATCCGATATTAATGTATACAAACATACATAGCTATGATATCTTTGTACAACCACGTGTATCGTGTACTTAGTTTATTTACCTGAATAAAATCTTTTTAGTAAATAAAGTTGTACTTATATTATTTAACATGTTATTTGTATTTGTAGTTGTTTTCTATTTCTCTCTCTCTCTCATTAATGAAATTTTTATTATAAAACAGATTACTTGTTTTTTTTTACAGTTATTTATTGTTGTAAAATGTTATTAAAGAGATATATGCAGCATTGGCAACATATCTCCAATAGCCGTGATCGTCTAGTGGTTAGGACCCTACGTTGTGGCCGTAGTAACCCAGGTTCGAATCCTGGTCACGGCAATGTTACAAAACATTGTCACGGAGGAGTTGAATTTTTTTTTTTTTTTATTTAATATTACAATTTTTTTTATTAAGGTAGATAATTAGCAATTACATAGAAAGCTTGTTAGGTATTATTTTTTTTAATTTTAATTAATATTGATTATTATTAATATCAAATTAATGAGTTAACAAGAATTATTAATTATTACATTTTTTTTTAATTAGTATTAATTTATTTGTAGAAATTTCATGAAAATTAAATTACTAAAAGGATAATCTATCTAATTGATATGATATAAGATAATTTTTGTGAAATTTATACTTGGAATAGTAGGCGTATATATAAAAGAATAAGTTCACGGAATTTTTTTTTAATTTTTACATGAATTTGTATGTAAGGTTCTAGTGAAAAGTCCTGCAATATAAGTTGGGTGTGCAAAATTCGTTTGATAATATTTATCAGCCTCTTATATGAAATATAATAAGTGGTAGGTATTATTTTCGAACTAAAACTTGAATTCTGAGATTTTTTCATATATGCATTACTTCGGTGTGCAAATATCCTTATGACTGAGTGGCTGTGTACGTGTACACGCTAAACGGCTCAGCGGAATGCTTTCAAATTTCATATATAAATTATGTAATCTTGAATAAATGTGGTTTTGGAGAAAATTGGGTAACCCCAAGAAGCACTTATCTAGGGTTATTTTTTAAAAAAAAAGAGCTGCAACTTTACAATACAAAGTTTTTTTGATCTTCAACTTTAAATTTAAAATGTACATACTACATATTATTTGCAGGTATAAAATTTTTAGATTTTATCTGACGCATTGTAAAATTCAAAATAAAAAAAATGAACATCTGATAGATAAAAATAATTTTTCTAAGCATGTTTTTGAATGTTTCTAAAATTTTTGGTTAGGAATTATTAACACAATAACCAGTTACTTTATTTTAAATCAATAGCGTTAGATACAGTTATTTGTATGATAAGAAAATATTTATAATTATTAAACGTTAATTACTTTGATAAAAATTATTACATATGTAGACAATACCATAGACAATCATGTTTGTCTTAAAGGTAATACCAAGTAAAAAATTTTTTTTTACATTATGATTGGTTCATAAATCGCTATTACAGGAAAATCATTATGATATTATTTACCTGTAATAGCGGTTGGTTCTGTGGTTGACATCATGTTTTTTTTTATTATATTTAAGTTTGAATCAAGCAACTGTAATACAAAAAATCTAATATATACCAAATAATATCTAAAAATTTTTAATTTCAGAAAGTATTTTTTAAAACTTATCTAATATTTGAATTTGATATACGTTTATAATCAGATTGTTAAGTGTTCAAAATTTGTTGAGAATTAAATGGACATACTTATAGTAAATAAGAGTTTTTTCTTGGTATGAGATAGGTAAGATAATTTTTGTAATTCCGTATGATCCTGATAAAACCATTTTCCAATTAGTTTTGATCCAATAAAAGTTGCTGAATTTCGAAACGAAAATAGCTTTGATTTGTTTTATACTGACAATTTAATGCAATCAATTCTTTCAAATTTGTTAATTTTTTATATTAAAAGTAAGTTAAGTCGTTTTTAAATGAAGTTAAATTATAAAATTAACAAGTTTATTATTATTTTATATATTAAATTGCTATAAGTGTTTAATGTATTGTAATAATTATTGCAAATGTTATTTTGGAAATTTAAAATTTTTTTTTTTAATTTTGACAGTTTTATTAAAACTGTCAATTTTTATCGTCTATTAAAGAATATAGCATTATTTTAAAAAATAACATCATGTAATGAACAACATCATGTATAAGCATCATGTAATGTTAAATAATGCTACAAATGCAAGCGCCACATAATGTTATATAATTAATTAAATAATAAATGTAATCAAGCCATGTAAAAAATTAAATCGTATAAACAAATGACATTTATAAATTGTATTGGTTCCTAAAATCGTATGATCATAACGCATTATTTTAAAAACACGCCCATTCTTAATATGCATAATTGCACAGTTTTAGTTTTAAGAAAATAATAATGTTAATCATGTGTTTTTCTAATTTTAATAATTAATAAAGTTCTGGCAATCGAAGAAGAAAGTCATTATTATTATTCACTATTATATTGTATATAGTATATAAACAAGTATACAGTTATAAAATAATTTTTGTTTTTATTTTATATAATTTCCCTTATATTTAATCACTTATCCATTAAAGAAGACTTTAAGGTAGAAGTAAAAATAATAAAAAAAAAAAAAAAACGAAGAATTTCGATGAAAAAAAACCCCATTAAATTATTTTAATTTGTATAAAAAGATATCATTAACGATAATTAACAAAATATCAAGAGTACCGATCTAAAAATCTATATTATTAAAATACAAATTTTATAACGGTACAAAACGGTACCCTATATCTAGATACTCATTATTAAAAAAGATATTTTAGATGTATGAACAGTTAAGTGTAGAATTCGGGTTTTAAAATCACTTCTCCTCTTACAAAAATAAAATAAAATAACAGACACTTATTAAAAAATTAAAACTGAAAATAACGGAATTCTTTAATAACAAATCATTAAATTTAATGAAAAAAAAAACTCTCTTTAAGATACTGTAACTGTAAAAAAAAAAAAAAAAAAACAAGTACAAAAAAAAAATATCTCATAGTTAACGAAAGAAAAAGGATCAAAATTCATTACGAGGGTTAAAATTTAAAAAAAAAATTTAATGGAATTCATGAAAATTTATAAATAACGTTGGCAAAGAAAATTTATAAATTTTTTTTTTAAGAAATTTTCCAAAGAAAAATTTGTTTTTCTTTTTGTTTGTACTTTATTTTGATCCTATCTTTACAGTTATAAAAAAAAAAACAGAAACCGTTAAAAAGAAAATTTAAGGTAAAAAAACAATTTTTTAATTTATATTTTTTGGTTGGTATATTAATACATACTTTGATTTTGTTTCAAAAACTTCCTATTTCTGAAAAAGAGATATAATATTACCTGTACCTATACATTAATCTATAATATGTACCTAACAAATATAGAGTAAAGACAATGTATACATAGCTTTAAATATACTTAATATGATAAATTAATGAAATTATATTAAAACAGAGTTTCAATTTATCATGGAACTGCAATTAATTAAACGTGTAATACAAATTAAATCACATATATCTAAGAAAAGTGTACATATATTTAAAATTTTAAAGAGTTCAGAATTTGGGAATTTTTCAACTTATATATAAATGATCTTCTTTAAAGTCATTATTGTATTTTTAAGATATTTTCTTTAGGAATTGGAATGGGGATAATGGATCATGCAGGATTATTAGCTAAATTTGGAGGGATATTTAGGAGATCGATGTTAATATTCTTCTCAAATTAAGTTGTACTAATACGAATTACCAACATTAGTGAACACCTATGTTGGAATATGATTCTATAACCTCGACGTGCGCACAACCAAAAAATTTCTATGAATCGTGTTACGTCAACTTTTGGAACTCAACAAAATAGCGATGAGTCGTACACCATGTTTCATATTTGAAAACTAAATTTTTGGAATTAATCCATAATTGTTTTACTTCTTTAGGACCGGATGTCTACATACTTAGTAGGTAGTATAAAAGAAAGCAGACTGTCCTCCGATAGATAAGTTAAGTAAGCGTTGAGGTAACACTGGGATCATTTATAAGACGAAAGGCTCCATTTTTGATCTAACAAGAGAAAATTAAGTGAGGAAAAGTAAATTTTATAAAGCTACAAAAAATCTAAAGAGCTAGCTGCATCTTTAGCTATACCTATAATTTGATCAAGCCAAATCAATTTTTGGTTTCATTCTATGCCCAAAATATTTAAATCCGTTCTAGGCTGCTGAGTGTCTCCCTGTAAAATAACAGTTTGGGTTTGCAAGCTGCTATTTTTCGCTAGATCAAACAGCATTGGGTTTTTTTGAGGTTTTCTATTATAAAATTTTTGAATTTGAATTCAAAATAAATCTAGTTATAGAACTCTGTACATATAGAGTTTATTTTAATTTTTGAAGTCTTTTTTATAAAAGTCAACACCACAATAATTTCCAACCTAATGTTAAATGTTTTTAATGTTAACGTAATTTGTTAAAAAACAATTGTTTGTTTTACAAAGCGTTATGGAAACCTTTTTTTTTTTGAGTTATAAATTATATTTCAACCACATAAACAAAATGGTTGTTTTTTTTGTTTATTTTTTTTTTTTTTAATTATTAATATTGTGATATTTTTTAAAAGTTAAAAAAAATTAAAAAAAAATGGCATAAATTATATAAAATTAACTGAACTGAAATTAAATGTCATTTGAACAGAACAACGAGTTATTTCACTTGAATGATTTAAAATTCAATCAAATTTAGTCAAATAACTTTTAGGTGAAATTAAATTTTTACTCTGTTTGAAATTTAATGTGGGGGTTTCTTGAATAAAACTTTGATATTTTTAAAATTAAACTAACAATATTCCATTCATTTTACTCTAATCATAGTTTTCTTCTCCTGCATTTATGCATTTTGGAGATATCATAAATCATGATCTTATTTTTTAATATACACATACTCACATAACATATACACATACTCTTAATATATCAAATTTTATACCTTTCATTTTTATAAAATTTATTTTAAATTTTTATAAATATGGGTTAAGAGTTTGTTTTTAGTACCTTTTAACCTAATTTTAATTTCGAAACTTACAGAATCTCGTAAAACTAAAACTTTGAGTAAAATTTCTAATCCTAGTATTAACTTTGTAAGAGATGCTAGTGTTCTAATGCTAGTGTACTTATAATATTCATAATATGTATATTAAAATTAATATGAAATATAAAACTAATAATATTAAAAATCTATTTATTTGAATTTTCCAAAACTGTGATTTTATGATCAACTTGAAACCAACTCTAATTCAAAAATTAGGATTCACAAATAAATAAATGCTTTGAAAAAAAGGGCCGAACTTGATTTTATAATACAATTTAATATCTTATCTTATTTTTTTAGAGACTTTTTTTTCACTTAACGTAAATATAATTTCCCAGGGTCTTCTGGTTTATGTTTTGAGTCATACGTCTTTGAGAAACTTAAATTGCACTATGCACATATAACAAAACTCATTTTGTATACCATAGTCATTTAACAACAATAACAACAACAACACCAACAATAACAACAACAATAGTTTATATTATACAAACAGGGATAAAATTTTTTTGCCCTATGCTTATTTTAAAAATTATGTTTCATGCTGTATACACTGACATATACATATCTTTTAAGTTATATGTATGTACTTTCATTAAAAAATATAGGATTAAATAATTGTAGCAAAAAAATGGTAACTAATTTTTTTAATTTGAAAATTTTAGAAAACACACCAAAGCTAAAAATTCTTAAAATTAAAACATGCCTACTGAAGTGTTCGATAAAAATTGTAATTTAATTTATTAATTGTAATTGTTTAATAACAAACCAATGGCGTAGTGGTAAAGACGCCGCCCTTCATGTGGAAGGTCTTGGGTTCAACCCCCGGTCAGATCATACCTAATAAAAAAATATCGTAAAATTGTATAGTTATATCGTAATATAAAATAAGATTTAATAAAAATATATAAATAATTCTTGTGTAAGATTTTAGATGGCGCACAAAGTTAAAATTTGTGCATTCGTATTTCATAACTTTATACAATAGCTTACAGCCGAGTAATCCACGGCTTAGTAAATATTATGATTAATGAAACTGAAGCCTAGTTTAAAATAAACTTGGTAAATGCCCTATACTCCTTAAGGGAGTGGAAAAGGAATAAAAAAAAAAAAAATTGTTAAATGATTATCCATTTAAAATATTATTTTATTAAATTTTACTTATATATTAATATATAGATATATTATTTGATTTAGATATTCATTGATATATGTACTTAATATACAATAAATTAAATATATCAAAAATTTTATTAAACGCATCCTATCTTTCAAATTAGGTATAAACATTTACTTAACATCATCCATTTACCATTCTATAATCAACAACTTTATCAAATTATTTGTTTTTCTTATAGTGTAAACAATTTTTTTAAAGTAATAAAAATTTATGAACAAGAAACAGAAGAATTTTCTTATAATTCATAAAAAAATTGTCAATAGTGTCAGTCTCCTGACTTCCTTCTGAATACAGTATAAATTATAAAATTTCGTTCCGTTATGACGCCGAACCGTCGGTGCGTCAAACCGGATCAAATAATATTTCGATATATATATACCTACTACTTTAATAAAAAAAATATCGTAAAGTAGTAAATATCGTAAAAGTTAATATCGTAATATAAAATAAGAAATATATAAAAAGGTGGTTATTAGATGATACTCAAAATCTCAAAATTTATTCATAATCTCATACAACAAATGTAACCAACTAATCAAAGGTTCATGAAAAAATAATTATTGAAGAAACTAAGGCTTAGCTTAATTGAATTAATTAATACAAGTAGAATATATACTTATATCAGGCAAACTCTTAAATATGCCAGGATTATCGAATGAAATTAAAATTTTTGATAAAAACCTTATTATGGATTTTAATGTAAGTTTAATGCTTAATCTATTTAATTAATAAAAAATCCTTTTATTCCATCACCAATACAGTCAAACTAATTTTAAAATATTGTAATTTGTATATTTTATGCATTACAAAACTTTGACATTTTCCCCCTTTTGCCGATGAAATTTTTGACGTTTTCAATACTTTTCATGTATACCGATTATGTCTACACAAAAAAGGGGAAAAATGTAAACACATTTAAAAAATATCTACATAGTACATATTTATATATATATATATATATATATATATATATATATATATTATATATTCACTAATATAAAATACAGCTGTTCAGTTAAAAAAAAAAAATTTTACAGTGATTATTTTCACACGGTAATTTACCAACTCCATTTTCTTTTATTCTTTATTTCTATTTAGTTCTCGATTCTAAAGTTTCCTACACAAATGTATGTCTGTATTAGAATTCTAATGTTTGTCTATCTGGCTGTCAAATTTATGTCAATAGTAAGTTTTAAAATATTTACGAAATTTTAAATATTTTTTTGTTCTATTGACAATTTATTATATCCATTTAATATTATTTGTATATTCTGCTTTCTGCACACTGCAAAAAGCCGATTATTTTAATAAATTTAAATTTAATGTTATTTTTTTTAAAATCTTGTAATTTTTATTTTTTTTTTTCCATTTAATAAATTTTTATAATGAATAATTAAAAATTTTTAAAACAATTATAAATTTGTTTTATTGTTCGACAACCTGCATTGCTAAAGTTAATTGCACATTATTAGTTTCACTGTAATCCAGTATATTAAAAAAAAATCAACTGTCACTTAAGTGTCAAATAATAATTAAAAAGTACTTATTTTTTAATTTTGCTTTAATTTCTTTAGAAAATTTTGCAGCTGGTCGCATAAAATTATGCAAAATTATACAAAATGAAAAGAACAACTGTAATTTTATTATTCCTTTTATAGTATAAAAAGGTTTTTTTTTTTCAAATTTTTAGTACAATTTAGTACAATTTTCAATGTACTATAATAAAGAAGTGTGATTTTAATACAAGAAAATGTTATGCTGGAAAGGAAATTCTAATTGTGTTTTGTTTGGTTTTACAAAAAAAATTTCTTAACACATTTCATTAACAGTTTATTCACGATACAAACTGTTCCCCATTTTTTAAGTCTTGCGTAGTTTATGGACCTTTTATAAGATAAGTTTTGTAAAAAGACCAGGAAATACTATAAGAAATTTCAAATAATGTTTTATATTTAGTATTGTATATATATAGTTATTTTTCTTTATTTACCCCAGTTTTTTTTTTCCTTTTGCTCTCCATTACGTTTTCTTCTTTTTTGTTTCTCTCTCATCCCTTTTATTTCATTTCTACTTTCTTACATAAGAACTCTTGTATCCATTTCCTATTTTTTTGAAAAAAAAAGAAAAAAACTAGAACTGAACGTTTTTCATTTATTATGATAACAAAACATATGAGTACAGATTACATATATACACTTTGAACGAATATTTGTATTAAGAACAAACAGGAAAAGAAACTGGTAACAAAAAAAAACAAAATGATGGAGAAAAAACAAAAAAAAAAAATTCTTAAGCACACATGTTGTTTTTTAAGGACAGTTTTTATATTTTCTTACTCGGTGAAGTATAATTGTCTGTCCAATACCATATTTATATAAAAACTAACTTATCTGGGTCAAAAATATATTTTTTATTTAAAATACGTTATGTTATGAAATATATTCTAAAAATTTTTATTTTTTGATACGCAAACCAATACCTACCGCTTCTCATATTTCATATAAGCGGTTTGTAAAAAAAAAAGTTAACATCATCCTTTAAGTATGCAATTTTTTGAATCAAAACTTTGAAGAATTCGGCATAGAATACAAATCAATTTTATAGAATAAGAACTTTATTTCTTTTAAATTTACTTAAAAATTTTGGATTTGCGAACCGGCAAAATAAATTTATATAATAAATTTTGATATTTTCTTTATATAATATTTTGAAAACGTTCTATCACAAAAATATTTTTCGTTTTTTAAAAAAAAATTTGAAATTTAAATGATTTGAAAAAAAAAAAAATTATTTTAACTGAAACATGTAATCTGACAAATATCATATTTGTAATATATACATTAATTTATATATATGTACATGTGAACTTATACATATATTATTTGGCGCAATTTTAAACAACTGGAAAATTTTAATATTTTAGTATAATAAAATGAATTTTGATTGTTTTGCATTAAATGGATGAATAAACAGCATTTATTACATTTTTCAATTCTATTACAATATTTTTCAATTCTTTTAAATTCCGCAAAATTCCCAATAAATGATCGGGAAAAAACCATTTTTTAAAACTCTTAATTTAAAAGCTAGTAGAATAAAGTGAATAAAATTAAAATTAAAAAAGTTTTACTATTTACTTAGTTTTTAAATTTTATTTACATTTATTTTTCTTTGATATTTGATCTGTATGATAAAAAGCCCCTAAATATTCCCAGGATATCTGTAAAATTGTTAGAATTTAATTTTCATCAAAAGAAAAATTGTATTCATTGAATAACAGCTGAAGAATGGATGATACTGGGATGATACTTACATCCTCCAAATTACGATAAGATCTCATATAATAAATAATCTTTGAATAATTGGCAAAAAAAAAAATATAAAAAAACGGAAAGAAAAACAATTATTTTTTATTTATTCATCCACTTCTATTCAATAAATTCAAAAGTTCATACCAATTCTAAAGCTAATAAAACGCTATCAAATACTTAAATTCTTATTTCTATTTAATTTAACAAGACCTTGAATTTCCCGGCGTAGTGACAAAAGGTTCGGTATCAAAAGTCCCCTTGGAATTATGACTAATTATGATTGGATCAAAAGTCCCTCAAGTGTTTTATGACTTCATAAATTAAAATTTTTAAAATATAAGATGAAATATTTAAAAAGTATTTTCCATATTAAAACAATTAATTAATTCCAAAATAAATTTATAAGCTCATATTGAAAACCGGGAATTTCCCTTTTTTTCAAAGCTCACAATTTGTAACACCAATTCATAAATACTTTGGGGAAAAATGAAAGATTTGATTTTGTAACCAAAATTACATGTTTAAAATGATAATAGGTAATAATGTCTCATTTTTTAAGGGACATTTGACTTCAGGTCTCTTGTCAGCTCGCGTCTTATCTTTCATGTTAATTTCTCTTCTATATATAAATATTCTTTATTTCTTGTGCTCTATTCTTCATTTAATTTTCAATTGAATTGAAAAAAAAAATTGAACAAAGCAATAAAAATAAAAAAAGGAAAGAAAAAAACAAAAAACCAAAATTATCGAATCAAACCTCATAATCATTACAAATACCATTTTAAAAGCGTATACAATCTCTATAGATTATGAACAAACAAAATTGGGTTCTTCCCCTTCTATCTATAAATTTTTTTTTAAAGAAGGGGGGGGGAGTTTTTGATTTTTAATAATAACGGTACCTATATATGACACCGCATAGCATCGCATCAACATCGCATTTAATCCAATTCAATAATTTGCGTGATGAATTCCTTTTAGATCATTCGATGTTTTGATTATTTGATTTTTTTGATTTTTTCCGTTTCTTTTTTATTCTTTAAAGTTGTTCTACATGAGAACTTTTAAAAGCCGCAAAATTTTGGTTATATATATATTGGTTTTATTTATATATAAATATATATATATATTTTTATATATAACAAAGTTTACACACATTTAGGTTTTTTTATTTGTATACTTAGAAATTATTGGTCCTTAGATATGAATTGACTATTGATAAAAAGAACCGAAGAAATGTAAATGGTATAATGAAAACGAGACGATTGAATTTGAGTGAAAAAGAGAGGGAAAATATATATATAGTATGATAATTATTAGGTATTTTTATTCTTTCTTGTTTATGAATTGATGATTTTTAAGTTATGATGATGATGATAATGATTTGAAAATAAAATTATGATAAAAACAGTTCTGTAAAAAAATTGTATTACAAAGTATTTACAAATACAGTGGTGTACAAAATTATATTAAGAGTATTTTTTTATTAATTAATTTATTTTTATTTATTTTATTTATGTACTAGCTAATACTCGGTGCGCGTTGCTACGCCTCTCAATGGTCAAAGCAGTATTGCGCAAAATTGGACATAATTTGCTTCCAAATCTTTTTTTTTGTCAATCGTTTTTTTTAGCCAAAGCAGAATTTCGTAAAATCGGACATAATTTTGACCCAAATTCCAATTGACCCAAATTTGATCCAAAGTTAACAAATTCCAAAACTGTTAAAAGTGTCAACTCAATTCTCAAGGAGCATCACGTATACAAAATTTTAAGTCAATCGGTCAAACTGTTTTCATTTTAGAACAAAGAAGTTTAAATACTTGCACCACAGCCCCAATTTGGCGGTCCGTTAGAGCAAAATTTTTAGGCCACGATTTCTTTCCGTACCCAAAAACCTCTATATACAAATTTTCATGAAAATCAGCTGGGCAGTTTAGGAGTGTATTCGCTACATACAAACAAACAAACAAACAAATAAACAAACTTTCGCTTTTATATATATAGATTAATATAAATATTATATTGTTATATTCAATACTTAATATAACTTCCTGGTAAAATATTCTTAATTATCCTTGGGAAATATTTTAATAACTGTACTTGAATAAATAAGAAATACATACAAATAATTTTTAAAAAATTTATAATATGTTTGAAATAACACAAAAATGATTTACGCAAGGAAATTAAACCTTTCCTATATTTTTTTTAGTAAATTAAGTTAATTATAATTTAAGTAATAACTTTTATTAAGTAGTAACTAAGAATTAACATTGTAAGCATGTTTATACATTGTAAGACTATATGTATTCTGATTAAATAATTGATAAACAGCTTTAGTTTAAGAAAATGTCTAAAAGAAGAAGAACACTTTTATATATTCCTATACACATATTAAAAAATTGTCAAATCAAAATTACAAGTTTTGTTAACAAATGTCTGAGCATTATATGTCGCATATTCCATCAAGATATTTGGAAACACCCTGTACATAAATTAATATATATTTTTTCAATTCTGAATTTAATATAAAAGAAATATTTACTAGGGAATCTTAAGTAGCTGAAAAGTGAAAATCAAAACATCATTGATTATTTATATGTACAGTATGTGTATGTGTATATTCATAATATTTTATATAAGTATTATCGTAATATATATATATATATATATATATATTCATGTGTTTTTATATATTATTATCTTCGTATCACATTTAAATAAAGGAATTTTTTATTTTAAAAAGAATAGATGAATATTTTTAACGCTCTTTCTATTTTTTTTTTTTTTTTTTTATTATTGTTTTTCAAAACTTTTCTTTTCATTATTTTATATCCTATATAATAATTTTTTCTTACATAAGCTTTTCAATATACACACAAATACATAAATATAAAGTATAATATGTCCTTTACGTTATGATTAAGATGAGAAGAAAATTACTGTTCTATAGTAAAAATTATTGGGTGCAAAACTGAATTATAACTATACTTTTTAATGAGTATATATATATATATATATATGCATATACATAAAAATTGTTATACTCGTATGTATATAAACTATTTATGTATGTGTAAAAAATAGAAAAGAAATAAAGTAAACAAACTCCGTTCAACGTCATGTGCGTTCCTATTTTATTTTTTTTTTAACAAATTTTTTTACTCTGTTTCTGTTTCTATTTCAATTTTTTTTTTTTTTCTATTTTAATTTTTTTTTTATTTTATTCTGAATTTTCTAACAATATCCCAGATGTGTCATTTTAATTTAAGCAGAATCCTTAAATGTAACTGTATTCAAAAATTCATTATATAAACGTATACGTATACATAAAAAATACCTTATACATGCATGAAAAAAAAAAAAAATTAATTTATATAAAAAAAAAACAAATAAAATAAAATTTAAATGATGAGAAAAAATAAAAACAATAAAATTTTAAAAGTATTTCATAATAAAATAAGCGAAAAGAAAGTAAGAGACAGAATGATTTACTAACGAAATTTAAGATTCTTGAAGTTTAAACAAAAATTAAAAATAATAAAAAAAAAAAAAAAAAAAAAATGGAATTTAATTTATTTGTACACTAATATTAATGTGAAATGCAAACAAAAAATAGCAAAAACATACTAATAATTATTTTTTAACCGTTATTCTAATAACAGTTAGTTCCAATTTATTATAATTTTATTTTCAAATGACTGTTTCTACTAGAAACTGTCATTTCTACCGTATTTGGTCATTGTTACTTTTGTCCCATTTGTGTCTCGATTTTCTGAAATAATAAACTTGGTTTGTAAATTACTAAAAGTTTCTCGGAACAACATAGATACCTTGAATGGGACTTTTCCCGACATTATTTTCAAATTAACTTATCAACTTGATTTAGTTTTTAAAAACCGCTATATATGAAATATAATAAGCGGTATGTAGGAATTGCCTGCCTTTTTTTTGTGATGTTCGTTTGTGTGTATGACTGTGTGCTATAAGGACACCATATAATTAAAATTAGCGGAGTATTTATAAATTATTGAAATATCATAGCAAATATTTCTAATGCACACAACCTTAACTCTAGACAGCCTAAATGACGGAGCGGGGAATATTTTTAAATTTTTATATATAAGGTTTTGATGCTAATATCTTTATTTAATAAGAGAAATTTGGTTTTTTTCGCAAATAAACTTAAAAGTCTAAATTTCAAACATATTTTTCCATATCTAAAATTTTATAAATTTGTTCTTGTTAAAAAATGAAAGTCTATCTAACTGATATATATCATAAAATATTTTGTGTGAATATGACGTATTTATTGGAATCTTTACAAAATCTTGTTTATCAGTTACTTTATACCTTAAATATATATATGGTTAGATTAATTTATATATGTTAAAAAAAAATTTTGTAATTATTAAACGTTATATTCCTTTATAAAATTGATCACATATGAAATTTCATCTTACGCTTTTCCTGTAATATCGATTGGTTCTGTGATGGACACAGCATATTTTTTATATATAATTATAACTGACAGACTTAATCTATTTAAAATGACAAAAAAAAAATATAATTTTTTATTTAAACTAAAAGAGAAAATAAAAATTATAGAATTTAATTTTATATACATAAAAAAATATATAGAAACATTAGAGACGTATACCAAACGTAAATGAAGAGTTTATATGAAGACAAGGAAATTTTATATTTTACATATATGAATGTAAATAAATTTAATGGAAATTTTCTTTGCAATATGTATTTAAAAAATATATATATATATATATATATATATGAAATATTATAAAAATGTCATTTATAGATTCTTTTTCAAAAATATCTTTTTTTTTTTTTAATTTATTGTAATTTATTCATTTTTTCTATTGTTTTCAATTCAAATTTGAATTTTTTTTTTCATATATCTTAATTTATAGATACAAAAATTATAATCAAAAATTCAAAAATTCAAAATCTATAAATTTAACAAAAAGAAAATAAAAGTAAAATTTAAAGAACGGTATAATTTTTCAACAATTCAAATACATATGCATACATTATAAAAATATCATCATCTTACTAATATATTGATAATATGCAGAGGTCTTATCAGAGGTAAATCGATATTAAATACAAATTGTTTTTAGGTCTTCCTTAAATCAATGACTAATATCGCTTCACTTAATACATACAATTGTGGGTGGCACAGTGGTTTAGTGCCAATCTACAATGCGAAAGGCGCGCGTTCGAATTCTAGTGAAAGTGAAAAAACTTTTCTGGTTTTTGATTAGATACAGCTACCATTCTTCATTGGGTTCACATTAATGGCATAATCAATAATTAATAATTATATATCTTTAATTAAAAATACATTAATATAAACAAATAATTTAATTGAATAATATAACTCACAGATATAGAATACCATATAATTCAAATACAAAATGATACAATATAAACAAAATTGAAATGTATCTACTGAAAATCTAAGACGTTTCGACATGTTATAAGGCCTAGTATTTCTATCTCATGTTTAAATTGTATATGGAATTCAATTAGACCAATTTTAATAACACGAATATAATATGACTCCCTGTTCACACATGTACCTATAGTTATTGACAGGCTTATTAGCCCAAGAATTGAACAGTTAGCACTTAAAAAAAAATACAGCATTGGAGTGATGTAATCTGATTTATCCTAAAATTTTGTGATTATCAGAATATGGCGTTTCTGCTAAATGTTGTTAATCCCTTTTTTTTTTTACAAAATAATTAAAAATTTAAGTAACATTCTTGGGAGATTTTAAAAATTCTTAATATTCTAAATTTAATTTAATAATAATATGTTGTTCACAAAATTTATCAGTGTAATTATAATCAGTTAACTTTTGCATATTAAATTTTAACTTTTAAGACCAAAGAAGTTTCTCACTAATTATTAATTATAATTGAAGAAAACTTGCGTGTAATGTATTAAAATGAAAGCGCAATTTTCTTTATTTTTTCCATATATTTTAAGCACTGAATTTATTTATTTATTTATTTATTTATTTGTAGTACCAGACAATAGTAAATATTGCTTGATAATATTAATCCTTTGCCTATTTGACATTTTTACTTCTTATTAAATTATTTGAATATACACTATATTTTTTTATTAGATATGATCTGACCAGGATTTGACATCCGAGACTTTTAAAAACTGAAGTTTAAAATAAATTATTCGATAAACCAAACCTTTACATAAACAGTATTTTTATTTAAATAAAATTTTTAATCAAATTTTAAATATATTAAAAATTATTTTTAATTTTCAAATATTATATATTTTATTAAAGTTTTAAAATATTTCCAGTGTTGAACAACCTTTTTTTTTTATTGTTTGTATTTTCAAAATCTAGTCTAGTATTTTTGTTTTCATATACATATATATATATATATACATTAAGTTTCCTTCATTATGGAAACCGTTTTTTTTTTTTTTTGAAAAAAATATTCTTTCATTAAAATTATATATTCGTATAATGTATGTATATATATATGTATCATTTTATTATCATTTAAAATAAGAAGATTAAATGATAAGTATTTACAAAAAAAAGAATAATAAAAATCAAAAATACAAAATAAAACTTCTATAGCAGTCACATATTCTTCCTTTTAACAAAAAAAAAATATAAATATATATATATATATATATTGCAAAAAATAAAATATATACATTAATTTATATTTATATATACTTATATATAATATATTATATAGTTAAAACTTATATATATATATATATATAATTTCTTTTATTTTTATTATTATTTAAAGTAAAAGTTTTCTCATCTCGACGAAAGTGTTATTATTATTTTCTTTTTTTCTTTAAGAGAAACTTTTGTTGTTGTTTTTTTTTTTTTTATTTTTTCGTTTGTTACAGTTATTCACGAAAAAAAAAACAAAACGAAACATAAGAACCCTTAGGCCCCTTAGAGATTTTTTTTCTGTTTAACAAAAAGGAAAACAACACTAAGATAAAAAAAAAAAAAAGAAATGAAAAACACGTTTTTAACTTCTGGGTATTTCGCTTATGTGTTTCGAAAACCAATTTCATTCCATGGATATAAAATACATACTTATATACATATCTACTAACTTACATAAAAAAATGCAAAAACAACAAAATTAACAGCAGCCGTTTCATTTATATTTCTATTATCAAAAAAAAATATTATATAATATATACATATATAGAATAAACATGTATGTGCAATTGTGAACACCATTGAACGCAAACCTTTTCGGGAAAATAAATATGAAAAACTAAAGTAAAACTAAATGTCAAAAATATAATTTAAACTTTAAATGTTCAGTTCGATATTTCCTAAAAATTGTATAAATACTTTAAATAAATTAATTAATCAATTTATTTTTAAATTAATCTAACTCTATTAAAAAATAATTAATAACTCTATTAAAATTAATCTAGAATATTATTTCATTTTTGTTTATATTCAATTGTCAATTCCAAAATATTTTAAGTTTTAGAAAACTTTTAATTGCGGTAACACTCACAAATTGCCGCAAAAAAAATCAAAAATTGGCAACTCTTCAAATAAAAATTAAAACTATATAGGTATACCAAATATGTATGTAATATAAAAATTAAGTCAAGTCAATATGACAATTTATATGATGTAAATGGATAAGTAAAGATTTTTCATGAACCTTTTAGTTTTTAGCACATTTTCAAAAAATTTTGTAAAAATGTGCCTATATAGTTTCACTCTGTCCGTCCGTATGTTTACAAAAACTTTTACATCGTTTGAAATAGAGAAAAGAAATTTTAACCACGAGTAGGTATTACAAAAAAATAAAATCACAGAAGAATTTTTTTCTGTAGCCCCACCCGTTACGGAGCTGCAGCCACCCAAAATTGGGAAAAGATCTATATTCAAATTGTTATAACAAAAGTTTTATTAGGTGTATTTTCACTCTGAAAACGGCAAAATATAGTTGGTTTTATAAACTTTATATATTTTTAAAAGACAAATATTTAGGGTTACCAAACGGTACTAAAATTTTGGACATATCTTCTAAACGGGCCAAGCTAGGATCTTGAAATTTTGGGAGTATTTAGATCCTCAGAAATAAGTAGAAGTCGGTTTGTCACGTCCCCTGTTTAGCAGCTATACGGGATCGAAAATTGAAATTTTACTATTTTTAAACACCTGAAACTTGAATACCTGTTCAAATTTTTTTTTTGTTAATATACAAAATTTGAAGGTCCAACATTATACTTTAACAAATGTTAAAAAATTTTCTTAAATTTAAAAGCGGTTCTTTAAATTGAAGAAAGTGTCTCTTAGTTTTAACCATTTTTGCTTAAATAGTAAAATTCTAAGTAAAATTCCAAATTTTGGTATAATTCACAATTTAATTTCTTGAACCTAAAAAAGTTGGGGGAAGGGGAGTAGTGAGGATTAGATCCTTGAGAAATTGGGCAACCTTCCCCATAGAGGGACTACTAGGGCTTAAAAATTAAAAAAATTACTGTTTCTATAAGTAACAAGTAACTTAGTCATCAACGTATATATTTCTTAAATTAAACGTTAACATTGAAGCATCAACATTATATTCCGATAAAATACTCATCAGTATGAAACACTATATTATTTTGAAAATGTGCTTTTTTAAAAACCCTCGGTTTTTTTCATCACTTGTTTTTTTATTCTTTTCTCTCCTCTGTGTTTTGTGTCAGCTTTGAACAAAGAAAATCTTTAAATGTCAAATCTCTGAAGGATTCTCAAATACTTTTTTTTTATTTCTTATTTTTTTTTTGTTGTTTTATTGTTTAAAAAAAAAAAAAATGAAATAAAAAAAGAGGTTTCATTTTCAGTTTATTTGGTTCTATATTTTTTTTTTCTTTTTTCTTTTTAAATTTTAATTCTTAAAAACTGTACAATTGGAGTCGTCTGTTTCTTGAGTATTTTGCGAAAAGCACTCAAAGAATGAATGATAAGTGAATACTATAAAGAAAACCCCTAAAATGAGAGAGAGATATAAGAGAAAAAAAACAAGAGAATGAGTTAATAAAAGTGTTTGACAGGTTTTGAAATGGCTTAAGTTTAAATTTGAATCGTGGTATTCTTGTAAAACAAAAAAAAAAAAAAAAAAATAAAAACAAAAAAAAAAATAAAAGTAATATAAAAAAAACAAAAGAAACAAAAGATGTCTGCTCATAAGTCTGATGAAACTTTTGATTGCTCTTTTTTATTTTGATTTTGTTAAATTATTTTTTATTGTCTTTTATTTTTATGTTTTTATTTTTTTTTTGCCTTTTTTAATATTTTTTATTAGTTTTTATTTTTTATATTATATTTTTTATTTTATTAAAATTAAATGCATCTGTATTAAGTTTTATGACAGTTTTAATACAAAAAAAAAAATTTTTTAAATTAAAGTTTTTTATTTTTATTGCATACATTTAGGAGGATATAACTTTAATAACTTTTAAAAGAAAAAAATTTACTGAATTTTTAGGTTGTTTTTTTTTTAATTTTTAGTTTAATTTGATATTTTTATTATATATATTTTTAATTAAATATTAGATACTGTTGAAGCTTATAATTTTCGACTGCTTTCATTTAATAGGTATATTTTAATTTTTTTTTTTAAACGAATGAAATGTGAAGCCTTTAACTTACATTTAATTTTTTTTTATGTCATTAATTTATATAAAAGATATTAAAATGGAGGTACTCTATGGAAAAATCACTTTTTAATAGAGTTAAATGCATTTTAATAATTTATATTATGTACACACATATACTCGTATGTACACAATCGTTTATTAACTCTTTAACTTAAAAAACAAATATATATATATATATATATATAAACATATATATATTTTTTGTTTTTACTTAACCCTTTGTAATTTTTATAACCTATATAGAGGTTCTTTGTTTTTTTTTCCTTTAGAAAATATTTCTAATTTTTTTACATAGAAAAATTTACCTGAGAATATACCGTTAAATAAAATAAATTGCGCGTTAATTTTACATATAAATTTAAAACAGTAAAAAATTAACTGTAAAAAATTGTATATGTAAAAAAACAGAATAAATATTATATTATATATAAAATTTTTAATAAAAGAAGGCAAAAAATAAAATATTAATTGCATATTCACAGGAAATTCAGTTAGAAGCGAAAATAAAACAAAGAAAAATTTTATTATAGGCAGCAACGTATTATAATTTCTGTTTACTTTTTATTTTTATTTTTTTATTTGTAACAAAGAAATATAAAAATTACAATTAATAATATATAAAACAATTGAAATAATATTATAAATGTGAAAAAAAACAGCAACAAAATGTATAAAAATTAATTAGAGAAAGAATAGAGTTAAATTATTAAAAGATGTAGGAATAAATTTTCAGAAAAGGCTCGAGTGTATATGGGTATTTAAAAAAATTTTCATAAAAATTAACAAATTTTAGATATTTTGCTTCTAGAAGAAATGGTCTCTTAAAACCAGGACTGCAAACCTTACCCAAACCTAAACTAAAACGCGCACCGAACCAAGCATTTTGACGAACCTGAATCCTGTTAAAAACGTGGTTCGTTTTACAAAGGTTGGTTTAGAGCGGACCTTTTCCGGATTAAAATTTATTTTATCTCCATAAAGAGCTGCTTTTACAAAAAATATTCTATTTGTGAAATTAAATGTACATCTTGTAGCTGGATCATTCTAAAAATTCGTAATGAACCTTTAAAAAGGAAGATCGGATCTTATGGTATCACAGCATATAGACATAGTTTCTAAAAATGTGATCCCAATCTTTGATTAAGTTATAAAAGGAATATCAAATATTTAATGGGTATTTAAATAATATAACAATCACAAGTTGGGTTCATCAAAAGATATTTGAATATTCCAACAATACTCACAAATATCTTAAACCCAATTTTCAAAATCTTTCAATTCGTAACCAAATTGTACATTTGTATCATAGGTCCCACTTTTAAGTTCGATTCAAAATGATTTTACTTTTGTAAAGGTAGTGGTACATTACCCATCGCAAAGTTACAATGGGTGCTTTGGTTGTCCACTGTCCCTCTTAAAAAAAAATAAAAAAAAAACGGTATAGTATAGTTTATAAATTGTTTTTAATTACTTACTACTCAATTACTTACTAGTCATTACTTACTACTCAATTATTTACTAGTCATTACTTACTACTCAATTTTTTTTAAAATCATTCTTAATGTACGACACTGCGTTTTTTCTTATTAATAAATAATTTTAAAAGAAATTAATTTTTAATGATCATTTATATTCATATTCATATTATATACAAAATAATTATGTAAATATATGTATATATATATATGTATATGTATAATATAATTAGAATAATAATAAATGTATTTTGTAATGTACCTATATTGCTACCTGTTAAACAAAGTGTACAATATAACTATTTGGAAAACAAAGAAGTAAAAATTAATATTAAAACTTTTTTTTTTTATTATAATTGCTTTTATTGTTGTTTTTATTATAATTTTAATTTTTTGTCCTTGTTGAATTTTTTTTTTTGTTTTTTTTTTTAAATGAACAAGGGTTTTAGCCCAACCCAATAAAGGAAAGCAAGAAACACAAACTCATTTAAAATAAAAAAAAAACAAAAAAAAACAAATAACAAGGCAACTGCCTATAATAATTATTATGATGAAAAGACCGCGATAACATATCCTTAGCCCACCCTTAACTTGTTCACTTAGTTAACTTCATATTATATATATATGTATATATATAATATATATCAAGGTACATTGTTGTTATAACTGTTAATAAAATTATATACCACAAACATATATATATATACATATCTTATTCTGTTTATTTATATATATATATAAAAATATATAAAATAACATTTGAATATGTCTTACTTTGACTGTTGCTGTAATGAAATTTTTCGATTATTCATATCATAATATAGAAAACGCGTCGCGTCACATGTTATTAAATTTTCCTTTTTGTTTTTGTTTTGTTTGTTGTTCTTACAAATGTCCTTAATTTAGTATATATATATATATATATATATATATATATATACATCTATCTATATTGAAGTCTTATTTTTGTGTACACATATATTCATAAATAATAAACATAAACATAAACATATATCATATATATATAAAAAACAAAATCATTGGCAAAAATTGTATGGTTCTGTTTTTAATTCACACGATTTTAATCTATATATATTATATATACATTTTTACATACAAGAATTTATACATACGTATATATATATACATTTTCATATATAAATATATATATGTGTGCAAGTAAACAATATGAAAAAATTAAGTGGCACCTTTAAAAGCAATCGTAAAAATTACATGGTATCCGCAACATTTCATGTATAACAGGTGCTAATTTTTTCTTTTTGTTTTCATTTTGTGTTTCTTTTTTTTTTTTGTTATTTTGTTGTTTTTTTTGCAAAGTTTTATTAAGTTTATTTTTTTTATTGTATATGTTGTAGAACAGGAGGTTGTAATTTAAATCCAAACAAAATATAAATTGGGGAAATTTAAAATCAAAGAAGAAAGCGCAATAGTAATGGATTAAAATGAGACCTTCAAAATTTCAGAGACTTTCAGTAGAGTCCTCGAACTATGTGAATAAAATCCTCAAGCAAAATTTCTATAAGGCTCAATAAGAAATTTCAAATGATACCTCCCACTTTATTTATAATATTGAGTAAATAAATAAAGAAATCTCCATACAACTTAAAGACGGCTAAAAGAACTTCAAGGGATCAGACAAATTCCAATGTTAAATATTTGGCCGATGCTCCTCCATCATATCTTTTTTTTTTTGGGTCTTAAGACCGAGGTATTAAATGTTCTTAGAAGTACGGTCCCCAAAAAATGAGTTTTTATTTGAATTCTTGTATGACTATAAATTACCCGACTTCCTACCCCTGTCCAATTCAAAAACTATTGGGCTCTTCTTGCATAATTCAGCTAGTTTACATACAGAAATAAAATCCAAACTAACAGACCAATTTTTAAAACATTTTTTTTAAATCATATTCCAGAACAATTCAAACTACAGAAATTGTAATTGTAGGGCTAGATCCTACTGTTAATGGTGAAATTTATCGTTCCAAAAGAAAAACACAGAATAGAATTGAAAAAAAATGAATAGATAAATCCATTACGATCTGAGTTAGAAATAAAATTTGAAGATAAGACAAATTTCTGTATTATACTTTTAATTTTTAACCTTAGTTAAATAATTTCAGAATATGTGCAAACGTTCTTTCAAGTTTATAACACTTCAACAAATTTGTTATAAAGAAACCACAAACGGTTTAAAGTAACTTAGCCTTTATGTGCCAATGAGCCTGTTAGAAATGACCCTAAATTGTCTTATACAACTAATTTTAGATGGTAATTTTTTAATTTTTAATTTTAAATTAATCTCCAATACTACAAAAAAAAAAAAAAAAAAAATTCAAAAAAATATAATTCAAAAACAAATTATATTATAATAAGCAATCAACATCAACACAAACGTACAGTTATTATAACAGTATATAAATTCTATTAAAAATTAATGGTCAAATGTTAGTTTTGTGTATGATAAAAAATTAAATAAAAAAAAAAACAAAAAAAAAATAAAAATAAACAGTAAGAAAAACAGAATAATAAAAAAAAAAAAAAACTAATACATAAATTACGTTATCCTTGATATGTTTCATATATCCTTTGTTAATATGTTAACAATTGACATTTTTGTTTAGTTTTCTAACTTAATTTTATTTATTTATTAAAATCGTTTTTTGTTTTTGTTTTTGTTGTTTTTTTTTTTGCCAGAATATTCTAATGTGGTTTTCCTAGATTACATTAATTTTCCATTTTTTATTTATTTTGGGCCCTGTATTTTCTAATGAGATTTTATTTTTCAGGATATTGATTACCCTGTGACACATTTAACCCTTTTTTCCTTTGCTTTTGGTATTTCAGTTTTTATGAAACGGTAATAAAATGACAAAGACAAGAAATATATACATATAAAATGAGAAGAGATTGATAGAAGTATCTAAAGATATGTAGAATTTGTTAAATTACCTGAAATAGAAAACCAAAAAAGGAAAAATGACTAATTTTATACGATAAAAGGGGAAGGAAGTAAATAAATTTTCTGTAAAATGTTTTTCTTATTTAAGCTCTGATTTTATTTTAAATAATTAATTAAAGTTCAACATTGGATTTTAACGAAACTTATATATATGGGATCGATTTAATTAAATAGAAGATTAATTTTGTTATTTTTGATTTCAGTCTTTTTAATTTAATTTTAAAAAAATTAATAAAATATTTAATTTCATTAAAAATGTAAATTGAAATTTTAACATAATAAAATTTATAAGTGAACTCTCAAAACTATTGCATACTTTCAGGTGCGAATGTCATTATCTTATAAGTTTGTGCAAAGAAACCCTATTTTATTTAACATTAATTGTTGATTAGGACGATGTACTTTATGGTTTTCTATTTTTTGTTCATTTCTTGTATATTAAGTGTTATTCTATTAGGTTTATTTTTTTATGCATTAACATTAAGGAACAGTAAGTGAGAGTATAGAAAAGCGTGTTGTCCTAAAATAAATGCTAAAAAAATGCACGATTTAAAAAAAAACTATTTCTAAAATTTATCCGCGTTGAAACACAAATTATTTCATTCGATAGTTGTGAATTATATCAAATAAGAGCTTTAAAACCCTCTAAGTACATAATCACAGGGTTCTCGAACTATATGCCTTAATAAAACATATTACCTTTTAAATGACATTCAGCTTGATTATATTTCGCATTTAACTTATAACTTGTAAAGAGTTAAATAATCTTTTTGGGATCTGAAAAAATTCCAATGTTAGATGTTTGATTGGCACTCAAACATATGTTTTCTGTTGAATCAAGAATTGTGAAAGTCGTTGAAAGGATCCTAATAATATTTTCAGAAAAGGGATCTTAGAAGGGAATCTTATATAGAAAATTTTAAAGAAATAATTTTTTTCGCCTTTTTTTTATGGGAGGTACTTGAGTCCATAATCCAAATTAGGTCTACAGCGAAAAAAAGTGTCTCTTGAGATTTTCAACTTTCTATATATATACATATAATATAATAAATAAACTTGTATCTACTTAAAAACCAAGGACGCTCCACTTATAGTATAATGCCTATAGTAATCGTATTTAGAATTCATTAATATCATCCTATAGTTAGCACAATATAATAATATGTTCAATACCTTGCTTCTTGTAACATGTACCGATACACAAATCCTGTACACACCGATACTAAATACAGGATTGTAATCCTGACAGATACTAAGAGCTTTTATAATTATAACCAATTTCTATCAATGCATTTGGCAAAATTTCATCTTAAAGTAGTCTCCAACAGTTCTATTTTCCAATAATTTAAATTTTAATCGATTTTAGGAAGTATTTCAGAGTTCATGGTCATATCATTAAACTGCATTTAATTGAATTCGTTCACTATCATTTAATAACAGTAATTTGCATAAGATCATTAAAAAAAAAAAAATATGTTTTTTAATGAATTTAAAATATAAAATTTAAATAATATGCGGTTTATATTCTCTCACCAAATTGGCAAAATAAAAATTTCACAAGGACAAAGAAAATTTTTTAAAAAATTTTTTCTCTAATGACTATAAAATTTACAAAATGCAAAAAAAAAAAACAGTTATTACCATTAATATATATGCATTTCACTCTATCATTTTATCTCTTTTTTTAATTTTCATTCATACCTTCATTCCATTAAAATTTTTTCTCATTTCTTTAACCAAAACATACATACAATATATATATATAAATACCGTTATATATATATATATTAAATATTATATAATGACACTATATAATTCCAACTACAACAACAACAACAACTATATAAACAAAAAATCCGGTGATGCTGTCAAAATGATGTTAGTTTTTTTTTTCTATTCAAGTTTTCCTTAAATTCTAATCCTTTGGAAAAATACAAAAAAAAAAAAATAAGAAAACAAAAATGGAAAAGAAAATTCTCTTATATTTCCATTTCCTTGTCCTATTATTCCGGGAATAATTTCTTGGATCTTAAAAGATACCATTAAAAAATAAAAAATGAAGAAATATATAAATATATCAGAGTTGAAATTATTTTGCCGATGGCATCATCTCAGATCATCCTACGAAATCACTATTACTTTAGAACTTCATAGATATTTTGTGTTGTTCTTGTTGTAAAATGAAACTTGAAATTTAAGTGCAACTCACATAATAACACTATATAGGTATACATTGAAAGTTAATATTCAATTGGTTGCTCGGTTATTTTGGTTCTTTAGTTGGTTTGGTTGGTTGGTTGGTTCAGTCGATTCTTGATACTGGATTTAAATTCTGGTTTTTTTTTGTATAGAAGTTTTTTTTTAGTGAAAAATTAATAGGGAAAAATAGCCTTGAATTGACTTTATTTAAAGCATATAGGGTAATATAAATTTAACCATGAAAAATATTATTAAAAAAATTTTGAACTCAACTCTGTACTTGTAATTTAAATTATATATAGGATTTTCCAAAAAATATGCAATTATTCGAGTTGCGGACATGCCGAACATACATAGTAAAAAATGGATACATTCATATATCTGCATATTTTAAAAATATATGTAATGGAAGACTATACTAACCTATATACCAATACAATATAAAGGATATAAAATAATTCCTGAAAATAGTTTCAAGTTCAAATATAATTAAATTAAATTTAAAATTCAATGAAAAATTTTATATAAATTTTTGTTGTAAGGACAATTATTGAATGACTTACCCTATTAACAAAAAAAAAAAAAACAGAATTTATTTTTATGTTTTGCTTGTTTAAATATTATGGTATACCTATAAATAAGAAGCATCTGTATGATCTATATGATGTTTTAAGATTTAAAGAGTTAAGGTAAAAAGGATTTTGGTGCAATTTAGGAATTTTCATTGAATGATGACTTGTATATACACAAAATACATACATAATAATATAAAAATTCACTTTCATGTATATAAAAAGTATATTAAATGCAATTTCATATCATATAGAAAATTTTATGTATATTATTTATGTATAGGTATTGATTAGGTATAGGTACATGTATAGGTACATGATTTAAATATATGTATATAAATGTTTATGATATTCTTTAGGATTATGAAAGTTGGAAAATTATTATATTAAGAAGAAATAAGTAGAGCCAAATAAATAAATTTAGAATTTTACTCCAATTCTAGGGAGATTGTTGACTCACTAAACTTTTATGCTATATGTTATCTTTTAATTAAGCTTGCGCCTTAACTCTTTTGTTTAAGATACTTTTGATACTATTGGTTGTTAATTTTTCTTAGCTTTGACCTTAATAAAACTTCCATTGTATTACGAAAACAATTAGATTTCATGTCAAAGAGTCCGTTTTTCATTAAAATAAATAAAAAAAAACAAAATAAAATAAAACTGAAGTATAAAATAAACCGACCTTCTCTATATAAAATAAAAAAAAAACTTTAATAGAAACATCAATAACTTCTTATATTAAGTACTTAACTTTTAAACATATATCTACATTTACTTATAAATGTATATACATATTTATTTACTTATTTATATAATATTATGTACTTTAAGTACTTTAAGTGTTGTGTATTAAATATATATATATATATATAATATATATATATAAAATGTTGGATTAATATAGAGAATAAGAAATGACAAAATTAAAATTATTATTGGAAAGTTTTGACAAGGTCCCATAAGATATTTTTTCCTTAGAATAATTTAATATAAAATTATTTAATGGAATGCAAGGTTTTAAGGAATAATAATAATAATAAAAATAAAAAATAAAAATACATTTATTGCATTACTATAATTTTTATCGTGTTAAAATTTCTTTTAATGGCTTCCTGATTACTTTCTTTTTCCATTAGTATTGTACTGAGAATTGAAAAATAACAACAAATAATTTAAAACTAATAAAAACTGGGATATAAATATTATAAAAGTATATATATATATAAAAATAATTTACATAGTATTAAAATTTTAAAAAGTGTTTATAAATATTCTGACAAGCAAATAGTATCTTATTTAACTTGAAAAATTTATTAAATACATTTATTTAATGAAAAAATTTTAAAATATCATTTTCTAATAGTGTTTTACGATAATTCCTAAAATTTTTATGAGTCATAGATACTGCAGAATTATTAACATTTTGAATCGGATATATAGTTCCGTGTGTTTGATCTTTTGGGAAAAGAAATGACTTTCATATCTAATTTTTAACTTGGCTTAACTATCGTTGATTATTCTGTTTAAAATTAGGAATAAAAATTAATTGCATAATTAGAGTGACCAGCTTTTGGAAATTCTCGGGTTCGATTCCTGGTAAAATTAAAATTAAATTTAAGCTAGCACGAATGGCGATCGCGAGGCTTTGGGCAATCTAGAGTTGACTACTGATAACCAAAGGCACAAAAACACGAATATATGAAGCCTGCGTGAAATCGATTCTTCTATACGGCAGTGAAACATGGCTATTCAAAAACTCCTCAATAAATAGGCACCAAGTATTTGAAAATAAATGCCTCCGAACAATTGAAAATATAAGATGGTATAGAAGAATTTCAAAAGAGGAATTACTGAGAATATCGGCGGGAAACTATATATCTGACAAATACAGAGAAGAAAATGAAGATGGATTGGTCATACACATCGGAAAGAGCCAGAAAACATCGCGCGCTGGGTAATAGACTTGAATCCACAGGGAAAAAGAAGTCCTGGGATAACTTGGAGATGGTCAGTCGCTAAGGAAATTGAGAATAGCGGCAGAACGTGGGCAGAAGTGAAACAACTAGTTTACAATAGAGTGAATTCCCCAGGGGATAAAACAGAAAAAAAAACAATAATACCATAATAAATAATTTAATTTAATTAAAATATATAACTCACAGATACAGAAATACCTTATAATTCAATAATATTGAAATATTTTTTCAATAATTTTATATTTGAATTTTTAATTGTTTTTGTTTTTTGTATCTGTGAGTTATATATTATTCAGTCCAACTATTTCTTAATATTTTTTCATTATTAAATTATTTATATTATTATTAATTATTAGGTTATTAACTCTTATTATATTTATGCCATACATTACAAAAGGTAGCTAAATCGAATCTAAAAATGCTAAAATTTCAGTCACTAGAAGTTCGTACTTCAAAACCCCTCAAATGACATAAAAATTTTAAAACCATAATGACTTGTTTTTAAATTACAAAATTATTTAAATTATTCTCAAGACAACATTGTATTTATCAGAATAATTTTCTATACTAATATGTATATCCTGTATCCTAGAATATCACCTTGATGCATATTCAAAAAATAAATGAAATTTAATAGAACTTATTAGTAAATGTAGTTTTCAACTGTTGTATACATTTGCTCAACAAGAGAAATGTATCTTTTTTTTAATTCAATTAAATAGAAATATAAAACAAAAGAATAAAAGATACTTATTCAGATACATTTTCTTTTTATTAAAACTATGAGATTGAATTCTAAAATTACTATATGTATATAATATATATAGAGTACTTTTAATAGTTTTTATATTCATTTTTAAGTTGATTTTCTTTTATATTCACAGATTTTTAGTCAGATTCCTTTTATTTAAATTTAAATTTTTTTTTTTTTAAATCTAACTAAGGGCCGGCCCAAAGAATATTAAATGCAATTTATTTTGAATTCCTTTCAAAATAAAAAAAAAAAAAACTACAGAAAAGCATCCATTATGAATAAGAAAAAAAAATCATCGGAAGTAGGCGGATATTTTACTACCTCTCTACTTCTAATATTTTATAAATAGAAAGAGAAAGAAATAAGAAAATAAATTTTCGTTTTAATTTTTTTTTTTTTTTTTTATGGAAACCGTTTTTTTGATTAAAAATTCTTATTCAAACTTCTATACGTATAAATTGTATATAAATATATACAATTATATCTACAGGGTGGACCAATTTCTATGCGAATATTTTAATTTAGTTCCTGAATGTTGCTAGTTTATTGACTTGGTTAACCCAGTTCTTAAAGGAAATCTTATTAAAAAAAAATCACAGGTTCTGCCAGATCTAGATAAGGAGGTGATCACATAAAATCAGTTTTTTTTTTTAATTTTTCAATCATCGAAAAGTTCTCACAAACTTCCCATTTTCTGTCTTATGGTATGGGCTTGAATTATATGTTACGATATTTGAGAACTACCTACCTCATGTAAAAATATTTACAAACATGATCCGGTATATCGCCGCAGAGACTATTTCTAGACGCTCTGTTTCATTTCCGAATATGGCCTGAAAACTCTATGAGCCATAATTCCCCACCAAACAGTGGATCTCAAAAGTTGTAATTGTCGTTGATTTATTGCTCTCAGATTCTCCGTACCCTAAATTCGGCATTTCTGTTTATTGACATATCCATGTAAATTAAAATGTAATTCATTGCTCAAAACAAAATTGTTTAAAAAATTGCCTTTTCTGAACATAATAAAATTCAACAATTTTTAAACGTTCTTGTTTGGAGTATGTAATGGTATTATAAAATTTTAAATAAAATTCTTTATTATCTGCAAAATATTGTAAGCATTTCAAATCATCAGTTAGTCCAAGTTGATCCACCCTGTATATTTACAGTTTTTAACTTATGAATATATTTTTAAGGTTATGTTTGAAAATGAAATGAAAAAAAAAACACAAAAGACCTCCAAAAAGAAATTAGTATATTTATAAGATGGGTTAACATTGGTTTTTTTTGTTTTTTTTTTTTTTTTTTTTTAAGGCATAACAAAAACAACAAGCAGAAAAAACATTTACATATATATATATACACAGTATATAAATTTAGGAACAGGAAGTTAACTCCTATAAATCTCTTGTATACTGATTTCCTATTCAGTTTAGTTTTTTTTTATTCTTCTTTCTTTATTTTATTTTTAAATATTTTTTATATTTTCTGTCTCTTTCTTACTTCAAATTAAAATTCAAATTTTTTCTTAATTTCTGTTGTTAAAAAAAAAAACCAAAAAATTAATTAATTTTAATAAAAAAAAAAAACCAAAGACAGATTTAATTTTTATAAATAAAATCAAAATTGCAAATAATAAAAGAATCGATTTTAATTAAATTAAAATTATTATTTTGTGATTCAATAACTTAATATTATTTTAAACTATGTAAAAGAAGGTACCCAATATAGAAACAGGACAATTGTTGACTTTGACTTTTCAGTTTTTTGTAAGGTTACCTTGCCTTGGTGCATTGCCTTAATCTTATAAAATAAAAGAATTTTTTTAAAAAAAATTGTCTGTGAGTTGTAAAAGTCAATGAAAATTTTTTACAATATTTGAGCATTTGCTGACCTTTTGATTAGCATTGAGATTTTTGAATTAATTGAATCCCGGAGTTTTCATTGCAATTTCCAAATGTTGTACATTTGGAAAATTCAGGATGTATTTTGAATTTCAATATAGGCGTTAGGGTCAAGTTCGAGAAATGTTTGATCTCTCGGCTTGGCGTGTTATCAATGAGAGGATAAAAATAAAAAGTATAAATGATAACACTGACAGACATTATTTATTTTTTAAGTATTATTTTATTAATGAATTTAATATTTTACTAAAGTTAAGAATGAGAACGTATAATAAAAACTCATTTAACACGTCTCAAAATTTGTAACAGTTGTAACAAATGATCATTTTGTATTATTCTTAATTCATAGTCCGTCCTCCATAAAAATCAATTTTTTTTTTTTTTTTTTAATTTCTTGATGAGGTTTATAGATATTTAATATTAAATATATATATATACATTATATTTATGTAGATAAATAATCATAAAAAAAAAATATATATAATAAAAATATATAACAGTTTGTTTGGAAAGATTATTTTTTAACAGTTTGTTATATACTTGCTTCCGGCACATACAATGAACGTGTTTTCCTTAATTTTTTTTTTTCTCTTGTTGCTTGCTTATAAATATATATATATATATATATATATGTACATATATTTTATTTGTATGTAGAGTAGGTTAATAATGTTAAACATAATGTAACTCTTATTAAAATAAGAAAAAAACAAATTTTGTGTTCATTTTTCATCTTAAATGGAAACTTTACAAAGTAATAAAAACATAAAGAAAAGTGAGTGTAGCCAAAGTCTTCTAAAAATGTTATAGAAATATAATTTAGAAGAAAATTGGAAAATTCTTTATTTAAAATGTTTATAAATTTTCTATATTACGTCATTGAATCATTAAGGTTTTATAATTATATGTAATTTGTGGTCTGGAGATATTATTAAAGGTAACTGAACCTCAGAGTTAAATACATGTCAAGGTGTGAGGTATTAATGATTATAGAGAACACACGTTCAGTTTTGTATTATATAATGTGAAAACTATGTATAAATTATAATCTCTTATTACATTTAGTCTTTATTTTAATTTAATTTCTTGGTCGCGTCGCTTTAATAAAAAAAATTAAAGTATCTAAGATCTATCTATAATCTATAAATCTTTAAATTGAGTAATTAACTTAAATTCGAGACAATAGTTTGTACAATTTTTTTAAAATGACACATTTGACTAACACTATTAGAAATACAGATAAATAAATTAAACTTATATTGGTTCCAGGGCACTGTGGTATTAGTGCCAATGAGCTAGCATATACGGAAGCTTAACTAGCTATAAAACGAGGAAGAGTGTAGTAGAGTAGACTGTTTCAACTCTGGGATACCCGTATGACCGTTATATAAACAATATATCATTATTTTTATAAACATTTATTACTTTTGGCAAAATTTCAAACATACAGCTTTATTAGGTGTAGTGTAATGCTCATATAAAAGAAGGAGTTGTATGGCAGCTACCCGAACCCATGAATCAAAATGGCTAGATTTAAATAGCGATGACGGCTATTGCAAAAAAAAAAACAAATTTGCGAAACCTCCTTTAGCTCCTTTAGTTTTTGAGTTATCGTGATGACGGACGAACAAACGGACAGACGGACATACATAGCTAAATCGATTTATTTTTCGATTCGGATCCGATCCATACACTTGAGCCTATATCGCTACCTCCCGTCCTTCTCTGCGTCACAAACGTAATGGTAAATTTATTATACTGTTTGACCTAGAATCAAACGGTTATAAACACTGTCGTTCATCTTAGTCTATTCTCCATACAAAACAAAGTGAAATTCATCTAATAGCTTTCTAAAGAGTCATTGGTCCGAAGCCAATAATCCTCCTGTCTATACTATAGGTAACAGAAAGTTAGTAAGAAAATTAGCTAGAATTAGATTAGGCCGCACAATAATCAAAACCGTAAATATAATTATGTATATAATGTTTACCCTTATATATATCTATAATTATATGTTTACTTTTGCAATGTACATTAGAGTCTATATTTTGTAATTTGTCTATAATATACAATATGTCACAAAAAAAAAACAAAAACGCCTAAACTTATGCAATTTATTTATTATAAATTAAAAATACTTAAATAGAATCGAAAGATTTATTTGACAATCATTGAAAAGAAGCCAGAGCTACTAAAATTTCCTTAGTAGCCAAAGAGTAGTTTCTGATTCTATATAATTTTTATATGCAGTAACAGATGAATGTAAAATAGGGTGTCAGTTGCTTATACAGTGATTAAACACATAGCTTTTTGATTGAAATAGTGCAGGCTTAATCCCCGCACAGATTATCAGTTTTTTTAATGAATAAGTACTGAAAAAACTAATTCTCATTACAATTCCTCCTTACGATTAAACATAATAATAGTATATAAAACTCTAAGCCATTAATGACTTAATGGATGTCTTTAACACCTTATAGGAGTGCAAAAGGAATAAAAAATAATTTAATATAAATAAATAAATTAAAAGACTAAGCTAAAAAAGTCAGAGCCCTTGCATTTAAGGACATCACTAATTTTAATTCAACCTAATTCGACATTAGGCACATTAAAAAAAAAACTAATTATTTAATTAAATAACCAATTACGTAATTTTGAACAATTTAAAATTTAAATATATTTATTAAATATCATAGAATGACCGAATAAATTAATTTAAAACCAAAATTAAATGAAAAACTTATTCAATAACATTAAAAATAATAAAAATAAACACACAAAATAAAATAGACGACAATATTTCGTAAATTAAAATTAAAATATTCCCCTATGAAACACAATTTTATATTAAAATTTATTGTTGAGTAATAAAAAAAAAAAATAAAAATAAAATAATTATTATTAATAAAATGTATGACCTAACCATGAGCTCATATTTAAAATTTTAACATTATATTTTTTACATTTTGTTGTTTTTGTTTTTTTTTATTTTTTAAAGGACCTTCTTGAATAATCCAGTAAAATCTTAAAAAAAAAAAATAAATAAATAAATACATAAACATGTACACTATATAATTTAATATTAAAGAGATCCTTGGAATTTTTAATACATTATTGTTTTTTTTTTAAAAAAAAGTTCGTTTAGATCTTCGATATTCAAATTTTTTGTTTTTTTTTAATTCTTAAATTAAAAAACATTGTTGTGTTCTCAATTTAAAAAAATAAAAATATAAAATTAAATTAACAGAAACACCAATACTCCAAATAAAAAAAATATACAGGGTGTCAGGGACTCAAGTACGCACACTACACTCAGTGATTGGGGGCATTAAAACAAACAAAAAATTGTACTGGAGGGGGGAGGGGGGAGGGGGGGGGTTATTGTGGACCCTTTTCGAGATATGAGGGATTAAAGATTTAAGAAGACTTTTCATAAAAGAATCAATAACTTTTGAACAGCTTCCTGTAGAGAGATAAAAAAAATTCATTTTGTAGAGTAAGTTGTCAGCTTTAATTTTTGTGTACTAATAATCCCCATATACCAAACATTTACAAAGTTATGAAGGTTCAAAATGATTTAAAATGAAAAAATTATGTTTCAAACTCAATTTTCTTTTGAAGCACACTGTATTTGGAGTACTTTTTATAGCATATTTCAAGACAGCTTTTCAAGCCCTATAATTAATATATAATAATTTTTTCTCTATCTCTAACCATTTTTGATATGAAGAATAGAAAAGTGTGTTATTTTCAATCGGTTCAAAGAGAAAAATTATGAAATTTTTTTTTATCTATTTATTTTTTCATTAATATTTTATAAGAAATTTTAAATCATTTTGAACCTTCATAACTTTGTAACTGTTGGGTATATGGGCATCATTAGTACACAAAAATTAAAGCTGACAACTTACTCTACAAAACGGATTTTTTTTATCTCTCTACAGTAAGCTGTTCAAAAGTGATTGATTTTTTTATGAAAAGTCTCCTTAAATCTTTAATCCCTCATATCTCGAAAAGGGTCCACAATAGACCCCCCCTCCAGTACAATTTTTTGTTTGTTTTAATGCCCCCAATCACTGAGTGCAGTGCGTGTATTTAAGTCTCGGACACCCTGTATATATGTATATAAATATTAAATGAATTAAGCAATTATTGTATGTAGTTTCTGCATGCAATTTAAATTATATATTCTTTGAAAAAAAAAAATAATAATAATAACAATAAAAAAAAGGAAGGAAAATTATTGTAATCTTTGTAAAAAATTTATAAATGTGTATGTAACAAAGGAATAAAGATTTATATTAATTTAAACTTGTTAAACTTTACAAATTAATATAAATTATAATACAAAGTACATATAATATGTTTATTTTTTTTTTTTTTTTTTTTTTTTTTATACAATTGTGGACATAAACATATGTATATAATGTGATATTATTAAAATCATTGGTAATTGTTTTTGTTTTTATATATTGCTATAATTATTCAAGAGTTGCCATTATGTTAAAACAATAGTTACCTATATTAATAATATTGGATGTATACTGAATGTATAATATTCTTATTTGTTAGAATTGATCTTAATGAATTTCACATATGAGTAAGACTTAATGAGTCCTCCCAATTACCATTATCAAAACAGTGCTAAGCACTTGTGACGAATCTCATATTGTTTTTATTACAATAATTAATACGTAATATTAGGCAACAATTTAATATAACAATAAGTTCTTATATTTAAAAAAAAAACAGAATTTAAATCTAAAGAAAAAAAAATCGTCCAATCGTTGGTATAGTGGTTAGAACATCGGCCTTTCAATCAAAGAGTCTCGCGTTCAAACCCTGGTCGTATCATATCAAATTAAAAATTTAATTTATAATTTATGTCATAAAATAAAAATAAAAATACCTGTATTATATTATATATGTTTATAAATAAATAAATTTAAAAAATTTTAGAGTGAGCGGATCACACATTTAGTTTATGGTGTTCCAAGCGAAATTTAAAATTGACAAATTGTCTCATCCCCTTGTAATATAGTTATGAATCTCACAAACTTTAGACAGTTGTACTCCAGATTTCATTTGGTCGTAAAATAACTTATAACATAGTTATACCTAATTCATAATAATAGTTATACCTAAAGTGTGTTGGATGGAGTTAAGAGAGGTAAACGATTTACTGCCGTTAATGCCGTATTTTGTAAAATTTGTATTTCACATAATTCAAATAATCTTAGATTCCCAATAATACAATTATATTTGTTTATGTTTTATAATGAGTATTTAAGCGTATAGTATCTGTACTGTAGTATCTGTATCATATAGTATTGTATTATATAATAATTAAAAATTGATTGTATTACAAAACTAAGATTAACAATTGTGTACATTACTGCATTTTTTATATTCGAAAAATCCAAATGTAAAATTATACAATATTATTTCAAATTTTTTTTCCATAACTGTTATCAATTAATATTTTTCTTGGCAATATGGTTGCAACTTGCAATATACACTCTGTACTGTACTCTGGCAGGATACTTTTTATAAATATTTATTTTTTTTTTTTTCATTTTCATTTTATAAAAAAACAGAAATTATTAATATTTTTATATTAAGGATATGAATATATATATATGTGTGTGTGTGTTAATAAATTTACACAAAGAACAAATGGAATACCCAAAGTAATATTATAGCAAAATAATATATATATATATATATATATACAATATACATTAAATAACTTCTTTAAAAAAAAAAAACTATGAGTTAGTATTTAACAAAAAAAAATCTTCAACACAAAAACAAAATACAAAAAAAAAAAAAAATAAATCGTGTATTAAATTACTATGATAAGTACAACTGGAGCCACTAATACAGTACATACGTACACACAGAGAGTAATAGAAGCGCGAAATAAAACACAAAACATTGTTACTTGAAATGACGTAAACACAATTTTACACAATTTTTCTTCTATATACACATGTATATATACATACATATTTAAATTGAAAATGCATATACAATATATTTAGACTTGTTTCATTTATATATATATGTATATGTACATGTACATTAAAAAGTTTTTATTCAGTATATAGGAAATAATTACCTTGAAAATTAAAGGATAATAGGGTATAAAATAAAAAAAAAAGTACAAAACAACAAAAAATACTTGGCGATAAAAAAATAAATTGAGAATAGAAACAAGTGAATTATGTGCCAACGGTATTATATAGAAAGAAATTTTTTTTTTGAAACAACGGATGGCAATTGGATTGCAAGCATCTGGTTGTTGCAATAAGCAGTAGTGCAGCAGAAACATAATATCAACAATTGCATTAAAATAACCAAATTAAAAAAAAAAACAAAAAAAAACCAACAAAATAGAAAAAAAAAAATTCAAGGACAACATTTTTTATGCATTAAATAATTTTTTCATATATACTTTCTATGCTTTATTTTAGATGTATGTACAAATATAATCTATATGTTTATATACTTTTTAAATAATATGTCTTTATACATAATACATACTACATAAATATTGTATATAGATTAAGGTAGTAGAATAATAATAATAATAATATATATTTATCATTATTATTGTTATTATACGAGTATATTGTATTATATATATTATATTGTATATATGTATATATATATATGTATGAAGCTATGATTATTTTTGTTCTTTTCTTATGATCTTTATGTTTCTTTTGGAATGAAGAAAATACAAAATATACTAGAGATGATTTAAATGGTAAATTATTATTATAATTATTATAATTTATAGTTTTTTTTTTCTTTTTTTTAGACTTAAGACCAATTATTTAGACTAGATGAAATTGGCATTTTATTTTAATGAAATGAAAACATATTTTTATTTTTTTTCTTTTTTTTTTTTTTTGAAAATGAACAAAAGTGTAAAACTGTGAAATAATTTCTTTATTTATTTATAAACAGTGTCTAACAGCATAAAATGTGATAAAGCGAGTGGTTCAGTCTTTCCTTTTCATTTGAATTTTAATATTTTGAAATTTTTAACCTGGCGGCAATTTATATCGCAATTTTTTGAATGTCAATTTACTGTCAGAGAACAAAATTGAGTTCGATTTTTGTCTTGACGGTTTTTTTAAAAAAAAATGAATGAGAATAGAAGGAAAGGTGTTAGTAGTGCTAATTGAAAATTTTGAAAAAAAAAAAAAAATTTAAGGGGCAAAGATCGGGGTTAACTAATTTTTAGCCCGAAATAGTACCTTTCATATTAATGTTAATCTTTTAAAACAGAAAAAAGGCTTCCTTAAAAAATAATTTCTGCTGTTGTATATTTTTGACATTAAAAAATATGATTTTAAAGTTTAAAGTTGTCTGGATAGCGATGTCTTGGATTTTACTTTTACAAGCGTTGGCAATAGTGTTATCTGCAACACAAACGGTAGAAGACAGTAAACGTTTACAAACATTTTTAATAACGACAGTAGGTAATAGCCATGAAAGAATTGTCCAAAAAATTTTGTTGAATTTTGAAAAATTTATCTGTTATTTTTGATTGGTGGAGAACATGCTTTTAGGCTTTGCTACCCTTTTTTGATACTTTTTTCACTCATTTCCATTAATTTATAACTTATATTATTAATTTGATTTCATCTTCTTTTTTAAAAATCCTAGTTTATTTTGCATTTCATGTGTTTTTTTATTAATCATAAAAGAAGAGCGCACATAAATTGGAATTTATATAATGTGAGGCATAAAACACCTGAAAGTATTAAAAAATTGTTTATTTCATCACTTCATTAACTTTTTATCAAAATGAAACTTTGAAAAAAGTTTAACATGATTACAATGCATTTCATCATTATAAAAACTCAACTAAAGTACAAGATTAAAAAAACCTTTTTGATGTAAAAATTATTTAATAAATATACAAATTAATTTAAAGTCCGTTGTGTTTAGAAATAAAGAAAATTAATCCAATTAAATAAATTAACACCAAGAGTAAAATAAAATAACTCAATATGAAATTCTGTTCGGTTCTTTTCAACTGCCTAAATGTATGCAATTTGTTGTTGTATGATTTTATTTATGTAAACCATGATACATGAATGAACCAGGTAGCTGTAACCCCTGCTTTAATAATCTGAAATCTGGGTGCTATTATGATATAAATTATATTTTTTTTATTAAATATGACATGATAAGGGTTTAAACCTGAGACTACTCCATAGTTTATACAACCGAATATTGTAATAATTTATTAAATAATATTAAATTTAAATAAATAAATAATATTATTAATAAATAATAATTCTATGATTGCCATCCTGGCGATCTAATTATTAGATAGAGCGTTATTAAGTCAAATAAAGCAAGTTCAATGTTTTGCAGGTATTCTGTTCCTTAACTAAAGAATATTTATTATACCCCAATGACTAAAGATCTAAATTTGCCAGAGAAATAAATTTAAGAAATATTCTTAGCAAGGATTTCAATTTTGATTCAAAAGAAGGGTTTCAATAATTTAATAAGTAAAAGTTTTAGGTGAAAAGTCTCAGAAATGTTAAAATTTAAATTAACAATAGAGTTATATTCGTAGAGAGCATTTACGTGTAATAATTAGTATTTGACTTAAAATTAGCATTGCCTCCTTTTTCAGAAATATTTAGACGAGATTTTTTTAAAACAAAATTTTGAAAAACTATAGATTTTGTCCTCTAATTTTTCTATTCGAAATGGAGAACTCAATAAAAGTGATAAAATACAATCTAGTTATATACCTAAAGCAAACTTATGGAGTTACCAGTCTTCTTTTTAAAATTATCTTGTACAAAAAATAATATTTAAAACTTAATTACTTAACTATTTTTCTTTTTTTATAAATTTCTTTTGATGAAAAACTAATTATGAATTTTGGGGGTTTTTTTAATTTTAAGTATTTTTTTGAAATTAGAACACGAAAAACGTGTGCATGAAATTCATTCAACAAAAAGCAAATCATATATGCATAAAATAAAATAATATTATTCAAGTTGATGCATAATTGTGAGTAATTAAACTCATGATCACACTTATAATCACTATGGTTTTTTTATTGAAGTTTTTCTTAAATAAATAAAAAATGCATTAAATTTTTGCTTTAAGTATGGACTCATTTGAAAAATCGTGTTAAAGAATTAATTTAAAAATGAGAAAATGAAAATATAAAAGGAAATTTTTTATAGGAAAAATTAATAAGTGGCGCTTCTTAAGATATAGCATTTGAATCTCGGAAATATTTTGAACATCACATTTATATTTTTTTATATCCGTATGAGTACTGGTCGAAAGGGTTTACTAAATTTTCCATGACGTTTGTGAGGCAGAGAAAGAAGGGGAGGGGTAACTATATTACTTAAAGCTATGAATTCGATCAGAATCGAAAAGTAAATCGATCTAAATATAAACGTCCGTCCGTCCGTCAGTCCCCAATATAATTCAAAAAATAAAGAAGCTAATTTAAAAATTTCACAAATTCGTTTTTATGTAAGAGTCGTCATCGCTATTGAAATTCAGCTAGTTTGCTTCACGGGTTCGTTTACATGCCATACAACTTGTTTTATTTTTTTATCATTACTCTATGTCAAAAGTAGTTATCTTTAATGGCCAACGTTTGAATAAAATAAAATTTGTGAAGTGGAAGAGGTTCGAAACGCTGCCTTTCAACTTATATTTTCTTTTGGATGATATATGAATTTCTAACCGGTTGAAATAATGTCGATACTACGGTCATTCGGGTATCCCAGAGTTGACACAGTCTACTATATTCCTCGTTTTTTTTAAATTAAAAAGAGTTTTAAAAATCTTTAAATTTGATTTTTAGTTGTTCAGATTTGCCCAGTCATTGCTGCTGCACACGTTTGAATTTACACTCTTGAATTTAATAGATTAATAATCCTGTGAAGAATTTTTGCAAAGCCAGGAATCTAAAATTTTTTAATTTTTCTAAATAGTTTAAATCAACAAAATGATTATGTAGATTTTTTTGATATATCAAAATCTTTGCCGAAGAATTTTTAAATAAATTTATATACGAGTTTTTATGCTAAATGTATATTACGATAGAATTTGTGTTTATTTGAAAATTCAACTTACGTCACATGAATGAATGAATGATGTAACGCTGATCTAATGCAATTTTTTTTCAATTTCATTTTGTATATAAGAAAAATTTCAAAAATTTATTCAAAAGAATAATTTTTCCCCATTATTTGGAGTTATTCAAAAAAAAAAAAAAAGAAAAAAAAATTCGTCATTCGATTGATCCTTTGGGATGATTTACTTCTAAACATACTCATGTACTATTTGTGTTTTATAAATACAGTTGTGGTCATGAAAATAGCATATATATTTTTTTTGTTTTTAAATATCATATGATTGAATTTTTGTTGATTCGGACAATGTACAAATGTTTTTCATATTAGCACTTAACCTGCCCGGTTTTGATTTATCGCTTCAGAGTTCAGAATACATTTTACCAAAATACAAATTACCAAAAAATTATTTTAAACTTTTACGTTTTGACGTTTTTTTTTTTTAAATTTCTTTATTGAGCTTATAAAATTTCAACAACTTTAATATTTTACAATTATTGTCTGACAATTCAATATGGCGGCTGACTTACCTGGAATCTACCAGTAATTTTTATACGAGGTTTCTATAGGTATATTCTAAATACATTCCGAATTGTTAATATGGAACGTTACACGAAGGAACAACGTGTTTTTGTTATTACAACATTTTTTGAAAATGGTAAAAGTTTCCAAGATTAAATTAGGAAATTTCGAAAAAAATTTGGTAGAGAAAATGCTCCAACAAATCGTGCCATCAAGCTGTTGGTTGATAAATTTCTAGACCGTTGGATTTTTTTTTGTGAAATCGAAAGTGTACAGCAATAATCCCACAACAATTCAAGAGCTTAAAAACAACATTATCGAGGAGATTTCAACCATGGAGAACAGTTTATTGAACAACGTGATTCAGAATTTTGGTAAAAGATCGGAACTTGGTCGACATAATTTTTCATTATTAACCGGAACCTTTTTGGGTGAAACTTCCGGAAAGGGGTTGTGAGCTATCAAGATGACGTCATCACATAACGGTACTAAATATCTCAAATTTTTTGAATATATACACCATTAGTGGCGATGGCGCCATCTAGTGGTCGAAAAATGCATTACAAAATGTTCCTAAGATTTTGTAGCATTTTTATTAAAATGTTATATTTTTCCTGTTAGTCCATAAACTGGAACCAACATCTTACAATATTGTAGGGCATGATATTGTCTTTCATAAACATCTTGTTTCATCTGGATCGGTGCTACCATTTTTGAGAAATTGCAATTTAAAGTGAAAATTTAAAAAAAAAAAAAAAAAAAATCAAACTTTCAAAAAAACTACTATAACTGTGAAATTTTCAAAAACACCCTGTATTATTATTATACTATTAGAAAGGTCTCTTAAAACTCTTTCCAACGGTATATAATAAGTATGGCATATGTTGACAAATAGCCCCACCAGAGAACATAAATGCAAAAATGACGCAACAATTTTATTAAAAAATACATTTTCATACTTTATTTGTCATAAATTTATTTTGCCTTTTTGTTTTCCATTTGAAATATTTATTTTAAAATTTAAGAATGTACTTTATAGTTTGATACAATATTGAGTTGGGTTTTGTTTAGAAGATTTTTGAGGTATTTATATGTATGTAAAGTATAATTAGAAAGGACCTTAGAGTTGGTTATAAAGTCAGAATTATACGCTTTTTCCAGAATATTTATATACTAAGATTTTGAAGATTGACAGGGTTTTGAGTTGGATATAAAATTACGCTTATACTGTTCCAACAACCTGTATAACGTTTTATTTAGCCCTTTCGTTGGGCCCTTTCGTTGGTTGGGCGAACAGGTTGTTCGCATTTGAATGCGAAATAAAGCCATATCATTTTCTAAAATTTTACGAAATAAAGCCATATAGTAAAATTGATACAAATTCTAACACTAAAATGAAAATAATGGTATAAGAATTCGGATACCTAATTCATTCAAAAAATTAATAAGTTCCTAATTTTTTTTAATACACTGTAATAAAACATGTTAAATAATATTATATTTTCATTAAGGGGGCTGCCGCCCCCGAACCCCCGCTAACTCAATTATTGAAGCTAGATTTTGAATCCAACACCAAAATGAAAAGAATGGTATAAGAATTCGGATACCTAATTCATTAAAAAAATTAATAAGTTTCTAATTTTTTTAATACACTGCAATAAAACATGTTAAATAATATTATATTTTCATTACGGGGGCTGCCGCCCCCGAACCCCCGCTAACTCAATTATTGAAGCTAGATTTTGAATCCAACACTAAAATGAAAAGAATGGTATAAGAATTCGGATACCTAATTCATTAAAAAAATTAATAAGTTTATAATTTTTTCAATACACTGGTCTTACATTTTTAAATTTGCCAAAAAGGCAAAATAAATTTATGACAAATAAAGTATGAAAATGTATTTTTTAATAAAATTGTTGCGTCATTTTTGCATTTATGTTCTCTGGTGGGGCTATTTGTCAACATATGCCATATTTATTATATACCGTTGGAAAGAGTTTTAAGAGACCTTTCTAATGGTATAATAATAATACAGGGTGTTTTTGAAAATTTCACAGTTATAGTAGTTTTTTTGAAAGTTTGATTTTTTTTTTTTTTTTTTTTAAATTTTCACTTTAAATTGCAATATCTCAAAAATGGTAGCACCGATCCAGATGAAACAAGATGTTTATGAAAGACAATATCATGCCTTATAATATTGTAAGATGTTGGTTCCAGTTTATGGACTAACAGGAAAAATATAACATTTTAATAAAAATGCTACAAAATCTTAGGAACATTTTGTAATGCATTTTTCGACCACTAGATGGCGCCATCGCCACTAATGGTATATATATTCGGAAACTTTGAGATATTTAGTACCGTTATGTGATGACGTCATCTTGATAGCTCACAACCCCTTTGCGGAAGTTTTGCCCCTTTTTGTAATTAAAATTAAAATATATTTAATATTTCAAAAAAAATCTTATTTTATTAAAATTAAAATGATACCTCAATTTTGAACACCCTATATTTTCTGCCACTCGTGACATTTAAAAACAATATGATTCACATTAGTGTTACCATCTACCTATGTTTATCCTAATTTGTTATAATACTTTTTACATTATATGTTTTGACATTTGTTTGACGTTTCTTATATACTTCCATAAATTGACAATTACAAATTTCCTTTCCCTTTTGCTATGCTTTACAAAGCAAGATGTACATAATAAGTAATCATAAAATAAAATGAACTAAGATATAACTAAACAAATTTTATTTTATTTATAACAAACATAGCAGTACTTCTGTGCTATCATTATGACCATAGCTGTATACATATATACAAGATAACAATAAAAGAATGTTTATTTTATCAAAAAAATAAAAAGAAAAATTTAATTTGTTGTTGTTGTTTTTCTTTTTATTTTTTAGTTGAGTTATTCATGTAATTCGTAATTTGCCTTGTCATAGGCCATATGCGTAGTTTTTTTTGCAGATGTATCCAATAAAAATTTGAGTATAAGTTGTACTCTCATATTGATTTATTTGATTGTATAAAGGGATGATAGATTTATATTTGAAATGGGATTTTTGAGTTTATGATTACTTTTATTTTGTTTTTGTTTTTTTTTTTAAAAACACAAAATTTTCTTTTATAAACACATGTAAATAAAAATATTAAATCATATTTTACATTTTGTTTTTTTTTTATTTTAAATATCTTTTGATAAACTTTGAAATTTGATTTGAGATAAAAAAAATTTTTTATCTTTGAAGGAAGATCGAACTCAGGCCTATTTACACTATCAGCCACTTTGCTAACCACTGAACCATACAATTCTTATAAATTTATGGTCAGATTTCTAATATAAATGTATCACTAACTGATAGAATGAAAAATAAAACCATAGACACAGGCAAGTTCAATTAAAAGTATATAAAAAATGGTATTGGTGAATTTTCCCAGAAAATATATTCAAGAAATTATAATTTAGAAGATTTAGATCTTCAATTATTATAAACATACAAGTTCTTATATAAAATACCTGTATTAAGTACTAATATAAGGAATAACTGTATTACTTTAAGTACAAAATAATTAAAAAAAAAAAAATTTACATTTTATACAATAAAAGATATTTATTCCATAACATAATTTTTTTTTCAACATTCTCCCCTCCTAAAAGTAGTCAATTATTAATAAATTTACTATTATTTATTGATTGTTTTACATTTTAGTCAAATCTGTTTTCGAAATTCGATTGCCCATTACAAAAATTCAAATATTAGTACATACACATATACACAAACACATGATAAATAACGAATAGTAATTTATATAATCAGTATCACATCATCAATAACATCATCCTTAGAATGGCAGGAAAATAAAAAGGAAGGATAACAGGAAGGAAAGATAAAATCAACAAAAAAAAAAAAAAATTCATAGTATGGTTAATATACATTAAGATACGTGTGGTTGTGTGTATATATGTGTATTAGAATAAATACATGTCCTTTTTTTTTTGAATTTTCAATTTAACTTGAAAATAAACTAACCTTGGCCCAAAAAAAAAAAAAAAACAAAAAATATCTTTTTGTACATTATATTTTGTTTATTTTATTTTTTTTTTTTTTTTAAATGTTTGTGTGTTTATACTTTTGTTCTTTTTTTTTTGTTTTTCTCAAACACAAGAATTCACTTGTGGATAACTACACTTTATCACTTTATGATATGATAAATTTATGTATGTTACAAAATACAAAAAAAACAATTTTTTTTTTGGCAATTTTCTTTTTGAAAATATATATACATTTATACACATATATATATATATATATATACTCGTACTGAGATACATAGATAAATTTTTTGCATTTCAAGGAAATTTCAATAAAATACATTTTACCATATATCCCAGATACTTAATTTAAATTGATACTAACATAGGAAATGTGATTGTATATATATTTAATGTTGGTGTTATGGTTTAAGCAAAAAAAATCTAAGCATATTTTTTTTTTGTTTTTGTTTTTTTTTTTCCCCAAAATTTTTATTTTACATTCAAGTAGAAAATTACAAAAGATTTATAAAAAATCTTTTAGAATCGAAATAAAAATATATTTTAAGAGAAATTCAGGATTTGAAACTCTATTTAATTAATGTATCATATTAATAATATAACATTTATTTTGAAAATAATTTTATTCTTATTTTTATTAATATTGTTTATACAGTGCTCCAATGACCTATTCCTCAGTTATTATCTTATATTTATTTTAAAGCTGAACAATACAAACTTAGTATTCAAACTAAAATATAATTTTAAAGTTTATTATCCTAAAAACTCAGAAGTACGTGGTTGGAAAATATTCATCCTTTTGCATTAATTAATTGAAAGTTATTCTATTTCAGGATTTTTTTATCACTTTTCAATGCTGTTTCAATACTTATTCAGTTCTTAACAAAATTAATCTTCTCAGAGTTGCCTCAGTACCATTTCTAAATAAATTTACACTATTTAAGAAAATGAAAAAATTCCCAAATGACCAAAGGAACAAAATTGAGAATATTCTGAACCTGCGTCAAGACGACTTTAACATATGGAATTGAAACCTGGGCCCTATTGCACCAACATCTTATCACTAATGAAATAATCAAATTATCAAAACTTTTGTTGTACCAACACCGTATTTGACATCGAACATATGAAGTTTGATTAGAAAAAGCTCTCACTTATCAACTAAAATTATTATTTTATTAGTGATTATTGTTGGTGCAATAGGGCTCCCAGGTTAGTTACGAACCACATTACACCGAAATTACAGGTGTTTATTAACAAATGTCTAAGAATCATAAGCAGAGTAGCATATGATTAAGACCTATGGAAACTTGCCAAAGTAGAACCGATCGGGCAAGAGATCGAAAGGAAAAAGTGGAGGTGAATAGGGCACATGCTTGGAAAACCGCAAGAAAGCATAGCAAGGGATGCACTAGTTGGAACCCACAATAAACCCGAAGACAAGGCCGCCCCAAAAACACCTGGATACGAATGATAATAGAAGAACTGAACTAAATCGGAAAAACATGGGAGGAAGCAAAAATAACTGCTTTGAATAGAGTCAGATAGAGATGCCTAGTAGATATTCTATGCTCCCAAGAGGAACAATATTTTTTTATTCAAATTTCTAATGATCAACTAACACTCTATTAGTTATAAAAAGAGAGCAATATAAAGAGTAACTATACAACATTGTCATTTCACTAGTTTTACGGAACTTCAACATCAGCATATTTTACTAGTTTTACGGAACTTCAGATTCAGTACTTTTTTCGGTAAACTAAATAATCTGTACTTAAACTTACCTATACAAAGACAATTTTTTTATTTTATAAAAGTTTTAAAATTCTTTTGTCAGGCTAACAGGGTACCAGGGTAAAGACAGTCTTACTAGAGAACAAATTTTCATTTTGAATGAAATTTATATTTTGAGAATATTTCTTCCAGTAATTAAATGTCATATACATACGTCATATAACCGTAACCTACACCAACGACTTCACATAGAAGATGGCCACTTGGACTTTTTAAATTTTTTTTATAATTTAAATTTTATGGAATGGAAAAAAAATTGAAGGACAAATTATGAAAATTAAAAAATATTTCATAACTTTTGGACACATTGAAAGCTTTTTAAAAAATATATATAGAAAAATAAATTAAAATAAAAAAAAGTAAATATTAAAATTTTTTTTCAAAAGTTTTATGTCAATTAATAGTTATTGATTCGAAATTTATACAAATGAATTGAAATAATTTATATTTGATTTAGATCTTTTTTTTATATGTACAATTAATGATAAAATAAATTATTTTATTGTCATTGTCAATATTTGATTTATTGAAATGCAATTTATTTTTATTTAAATTAAATTATTTATTTTAATAGTTTTATTAATACCGTTGGCATACTATACAGTACAAATTATTAAAACAGAAGTATATCCCACTATTTTAAAGTTCATGATTGAGATCAAGATACTAAACTTTTACGGTTACTTCTAATGTTAGAAAATTCGCTTAGAGTTTTAAAGTGAAACTATCACAAGCCTGTATTTCTTTTGACTGTATTTCATTTGCCTGTATTTTGCAGAATTATTTTCATTTTCATTAATATTAGCTTCAATGCACTACTCTCATATATGATAAACATTGTCTAGATAAATCTTTTCATAATTTTATGGATAATTAGGAGAAATTTTTGAGTTGGATTCAAAAGCTGGGTTAATACACTTTTTCCAGAATATTTTTATATATGTATATAGGAGAATCTGAGTTAGGAGAGATTTTTGAGTTGGTTACAAAATCAGGGTTTTAATTATTAATTAATTAATAATTTATTTAGCGGGGATTTTGGGTGGCAACCCCGACATTTGGAAGTTCTTTATTATTGAAAATATAACTAAATATAAAAAAATATCTAAGAGAAATTTTATAGTTGGTTACAAAATATGGATTATACCCTTTTACAGAATATTTATATATATCTACATGTGAGATTCTGAGTTAGGATAGAATTTAGAGTTAATTACACGCTCTCGTTTTATAATGTCTTCAATATATATATACTCTTTCACATGAACTTGGTCCTTTCCCAAATTAAATTTGCCTATTAATCAATCAATTCGATCCTTTTTAGCACATTTTCAAAAAATTTTGTAAAAATGTGCCTATATAGCTTCACTCTGTCCGTCCGTCCGTCCGTATGTTTACAAAAACTTTTACACCGTTTGAAATAGAGAAAAGAAATTTTAACCATGGGTAGTTTTTGCAAAAAAAATAATTTCGTAGAAGAATTTTTTTCTGTAGCCCCACCTGTTACGGGGCTACAGCCCCCCAAAGTTGGAAAAAGCCCTATATTTAAATTGTTATAACAAGAGTTCTGTTACATATATTTTCAATCTGAAAACGGCAAATGATAGGTGGTTTCATAAACTTTATATATTTTTACAAGGCAAATGTTTAGGGTTGCCATACGGTACTAAAATTTAACATTACGCAAAACTCAATTTTCGTAAAATTTTTGGCCACACATATCTTCTGAACGGTTCAAGCTAGGGTCTTGAAATTTTGGGAGAAGTTAGATACTTAGAAATTAGTAGGAGTCGGTTAACAAAATTTTTTTGTCAAGCCCCCTATTTAGTTGCTATTAGGGCTCGAAAATTGAAATTTTGTTATTTTTATGATATATTTAATGAAGATATATTCTTGAGAAATTTGGTAGCCTTCCCCATTGAAGGGCTATAACAACTTTTAAATAAGTCAGTAGTAACTATTTCCAAGTAAATATTTCCAAAATTAAACTCAGTATGTAATACAATATAATTTTGAAAATGTGCTTTTTTAAAAACCCTTGGTTTTTTTTCATCACTTGTTTAAAAACGCTTCAGGTCTTGGGACCCAGAAGTCAATCAAACTTCATTTGAAAAAAACTCCAATTCCGTAACAGAAATTAAAAAAGGAGAAAATATTAAGGTAGGCTTAAAAAAATAGCATCTTGATTATTTTGGGAGGCTATTTTTTAGGATGGGCTTAAGATTTTAACTTTTTTTAATTTTCCTTTCTATATTTAGGTTCTACTATAAAATCTGATTGAAAAACTATCAATTTAATTTGAAAATATATTAAATTCAGGGCTTGTACAATAGAAACCTTAATTAAATATGAATCCTTTAAAATAATCAGAATTGATAATTTTATAATTCGTCTGACACAAAACCATATCCCGAAAGTTAATGAAGATTAATGAACGCATTCCTAGAAATCATAGATCTGATGAATGTCCAAAAAAACTGTTTACCTTAATTACTAGAGTCACACACACACATACACTTTTGATATCTAAAATAATTGAGTAAATTTCTTAAATGATTACAAAAAAATTAAAAGTGAGATGGAGCCAGTATTTAACTTGAATAATTTTTTTTTAAATATTTTATAATTTTTAATTCGCGTGTTTTTTTATTAATATACATATATTTGTATATATATTTTTTTAGTTTAAAGTGAAAATATAAATTTAACTAATTAAATTTGCTTTTTTTTTTGTATATTTTCAGGATTATCACGTATTTTTCATGCACAATCCAACACCATCAAGGTGTTTGGTATTCGATTTAGATACAACGTTACCTTTTCCAACATATTTTCATAAATATGTAACAGAAACATTTCGTTCAGATTTAGCACTTAGACCAGAACATCACAGGTAAAATTTATTATTATTTTTTATTACTTTATTTATTTTATTTTATATTATTTTTTATTACTATTAACTGATTTATACTTTTTTTTTCAAATTTTATGTGCTTTTTTTTATAGTAATATCTAAAAAGTATCTTTATCTTCATCTTCTATCTTTACTTTTCGAATCTCGTTTTTAATGCTTTGAAGATTCAATTGAGTCTATTTAGTGCCTAATAAAATTTAAATAAACATATTTCAGTTATAAAATATAAATTAAATGTTTAATCAAAAAGGTGAAAATTATTAAGGTCTAGCCTTTCAATGAAAGATATAGACTTTATTTTACATAATATATACGTATATATTATTCGAAAAAAATACTTTTAATAAATTTTGCGTTTATGTTGATAACCTTTTGTTTAAAATAAATTATAACAATCATTAAACTAAATTATAGTTATTAGAATGTTTGTTAAAATAGTTGAGTTTTAAACTGCGGTTTGAACTTGCAATATAGATTTAAATTTTCGAATTTTCTTTAATAAAATATTTAGGACCTTTATTTCTACCTCTATTTATTTTTAGATCTGATCAATGGCGTAGTGGTAAAAACGCCGCCTTTAATATGAAAAGTATCGTGTTCAAATCCCGGTCAGATCATATCTAATATAAAAAAAATATCGTAAAATTGTATAATTATATCGTAATCGTTAATATCGTAATATAAGATTAGATTTGATATAAATATGTAAATAGCTCTTGTGTAGGATAATAGATGGCGCACAAAATTAACATTAGTGTTTTCATAATCTTTTACAATAGCTACAGCCGAGTAATCAACGGCTAAGTGAGCATAACGATTAAAGAAACTGAAGCCTAATCTAAATAGACTTAGGGATTGCCCTGCACTCCTTAAAAGAGTTAAAAAATAATGAAAAAAAAAAAAATTTTTAATAAAATTGCAAAAGAGATATTGGAATTATTAAGCAGCTGTGTAGGCTTTTAGGAATATTTTAAAGTAACTACTCAACACTCTTAGCTGTTTTAGCTGTTCCGGGGATTTCAAAAAAAAAAATTCGACTTTAGTCTGAATATTTCTCTGTATGAACTTCTAAAATAGGCCGATTTACGCGGTTCTTGAAACACAAGAAAGATAGAGTTGAGGTACATTGATCAAACATGTAACTTTAGAATATTTCTAGCCTTTAAAAATTTCTCCAGACTTTACATTTATAAAATGTAAATTGGTTTTTATACCAAATACAATCAAGTCATGAGTTGGAAAGACCTTAATAAATCCTTACACGTTTGGTTCAAAAATGTAAAACTTAAAGTCTTTGCTTGGGTCCGGATAAAGTTTTTAAACCTTTTTAAAATCCATAACCATATCAAAAAATTTAGGTTCAAATAAATTAATCTTTAGCAATGATTTAAATTAGTTCCTAAAATCTTTCTTTATCCAAGTCCAATATTTCAACCATTTTAAATCTATTTTAATATCTTAAACATTACAAATTTCATGGATTACAGATTGTCACAATAGTAATAAAAAAAAAAAATTGCTTTAGAGCATGGATTATTTCGTGTATATATATATATATATAGTTTACAAACAATTGAAAGATTTTGTCATTAAAAGTTTTATTTTTATTCAATATTAAATAATGAAAATAAAAATAACCAGATCATGATGACAATTAAAATTTTATTGTACATTTGTATTTTGAAATCAATTTTTGTTTTTCATTCGAATTAAAAACTACACATTTAACACTTTTTTTTTTAGCACATTTTAGCACATTTTACAACGGAAGTAAAAAAAAAAATAAGACTAAAAATAAAAGGTTAAAAGTCATGATTCATTGATATCCGATATATACAGAAAGTACTTAATTTATCATCACGGATCAGAAAACCATTTACAAAAATTCTTTACTTCCTCTATATCCATCCTTTTCTATCATTTTATATGTTTGTTTACAAAAAAAAAAAAAAAGAAAGAAAAAGGAAGCACAAAACAGAATTACAATAACAATTATACATCATCAATATCAGTTAAAATACGACATATACATATAAAAGTGACATATAAATAAAGGAATAAGATAATGTTACAAAATGTTATGACCTTGACAAGTACTTTTGATGAACTATAGCTTTTGTATTTCTTTACAAATTAAATCATCTTCTCTCCCTCTCTCTATCTCTATCTCTACTGTTCTCTATTTTTTGTTTACTCCTTTTTCAAGTTATTTAAAAATGTTCAATAGAAATATTTCTATTTACCGTTATTTGTTTTTTATCCGAAGCACCTGAAATAGTACGATAACTAATATGTATTTTTTTATAACTCTTCCATTTTTTTTTTATTTTCGCAATTTTTCAATGTTGTTTTTGTTGTTATTGTTTTTTTTTTTTTTTAGAAAATATTTGTACCTTTGTTTGTATGAATGTATATATGTATTAAAAGGCTTTTTACTTAATTTTTTATCCATTCATTTTATTTTTTTTAATATAAACTTGTTACAAAGTTAAACTTTGTAAAAAAAAAAAATTGGAAGAGGTGGGGGGAGAATGTTAAAAATAAAAAACAGTTACTGATTATTGAATCTCCGGATTCAAACAATTTATATTTGTCATTGTTGTTGTTGTTATGTTTCTTCTTTTAAGTTGTCTCAATCTTTCATTCATCTTAAATAGTACAAAATAATTTCCAATGAACAGAGTGATGCCATTGCTTCAGATTGTTGTAAAAAAAAAGAATTACAACTTGTATTTCTAATGTCATATTGACAGAATTTCATTTTATTTTATTATTTTTACAAAAAAAAAAAAATAGTACACAAGATACAAATAAAACGATAAGATATAAAGTTTCAAGATACAAAAAAAAAGTAATTGTATTGTATAAAAATATTTATATGTATTGGTATTTAAAAAATAAAAAATAAAAATAAAATAAAAAAAAACCTATTCATTTTTCATGAAATCAAATCAAATAAATTGTATTTTATGTATTGGGTAGGGATGTAACCTATAGATTTCTGGAAAAAAAATTTGATTTAACCAATTAATATTTGAAAGCTGTTGGAAACTTTTTATTCATTATACGTACATACATATATATATACTGAAACGTTATCGCTTTCTTATTTGAAATGGTGAAAACAAGTAAAGAATCCAGCAGTAGCTTCACAAGGTTGCTAAGAGTGTTATTTCACTTTAATAAAATAAATCAACCTCCTTTCGAAACCAAATTTTGGGGTGAATCCTTTATATATACTATGAATGTACAGTTTGTTTACGAATATTGTAAGTTTTCGGAAAGTAAGATTTGATTGGAATAAAAATTTAGAATTTTGGATTACGGAGAATAAAAGAGTATATTTAATATTTGATAGAGTGTTTTAAATAAAAATTTTTAATGTTGTTCTAAAACATAATATAACCTTGAAAAATTGTTTAACTGCTTTAGAAAAAACATTTGAACTTAAAATATATCTATAAAACAAGAATTTTGGCTCAGAGTTAATGATTTTAAACTATTTTGGTACTTAAATAAGCAAACCACTATCAGTACTGCACAAAATATTTAGTAAAATTCAAATACTATTACTGGTATACTGGAAAAAATATTAGTTCCAGTAAAAGTACTGATACTCACCAGTATTTTTCCTGTACTTGCCATTAATTAACAGTCCCAACCAGTACATACCAGTCTAAACAAGAACTTACCGGTATCAACCGCAGAATTTACCAGTCCGATAATTAAGAACTATTGTAATTTATTGTAATTCTTACTGGTAAATACTGCTTAATACTGGTAAATACTGGTTGATTTTGAGTATTTTTACCAGTACTAATATTTTTTCAGGAGCAGATTTAAATTATTTAAATTTTTTTAATCATTTTTTCCAAAATTGATTCTGGTCCTTAAAAATCACCAGTCCTGCTATGACTTACCCGAAGAAGCGTTAAATTAACTCTAAAATTGTTTATAAAATGAATAGTACTTTTTCGATCTTTACCAAGATATTTCCCCAGCATTCTACGGGTTCGCAATTCAAATGCCCTAAAATGAATTTTATTTGTAATAATTGGAATTGTTTTAAATATCTAAAATTGCATACCTTTAGGAGGTTTAATATGAACTAATGTAATGGTTGGTAGTATTGAATAAAACAAATATGTATAATAAATTTAATAACAAAAAATCTTCTAATAATATTTTTGTTAGAGAACAGTGTTAGAGGGTTTCAAAATTTTGAGTTAGTAGAATTATAATAGGTACATCTTTAATATGTACTCCTTTGTTGTTTAAGAAATCCCATCACTCAGGATCAGATATATCACTTTCTTTTCATTTATGACTTTGAAACTTTGTTCGTCCCTGATGAATTTCTGAGACAACTCAAATATAACAAAAAACCAAAAAAAAATTTTAAAATTGAGTTGAAATTTAAAATAAAAACTCAAAAGTAATAAAATACTTTCTTTTAAACATTTTTAGTGATTTAAAAAAGGAGGTAAAAAGAAAATAATAAAAAAAAAACAAACAACAAATCAATAGCCCGACAAACAATGAAAAAAACCATTATATTATAAAAAAAAAAAATATATATATATATATATATATATAAAATAAAAGGATATAAAGGATAATAAGATTTTTATGGTTTAACGAAGAAAACTGATGTGACATATCTGACTTGTAACTTTTTAAATTTTGTTTTTTTTTATATTTATAATAGAAATTGACGATCCGCTCAAATTCGTACGAAAAAAAAATTAAATTACTTAAATGATAACATTTTTTTTTTAAAAATATAATCCCAGATTTTATATTATTTTATTGTTATATTTTTGTATATTAATTTAATAAATTAAATTCAAAAATTTTCAAGTACTTCTTGAAAAATCATTTTATTTTTCAAGTAATTATTTATATTAATTTAATTTGATTATTTTTCTTATTATATTAAAAACATACTTCAATTTATTAATAATATTAATTATATAAATAATGAATTATTGATTTTTCTGTTATTATTATAGCAATTCTTCTTCTTAAAAATTTATAAAATTAAAACAATTTTAAGTAGCCATTAAGTGATTTGATCAGCAATTCAAATTCTTTTCCAAATATTTTTTTTTTAATTCAAAATAAATTTAAATAACAATTTCGTGAAGTTCAATGGTATCCAATTAATTGTTTAGTTATGTTTTATATTTTATTCAAGTTTATATGTTGTTTATTCTACTTGAACTTCTAATTTTCATATTTAAAATATTAATTTAGTATAGTTAAACTTAGTCCTATATTAGGATATAAGTCTCCAAAATTAATATATAGTATATATAGTATTAATAGGTAGCCACCTTGGTAGCCACCTTGGCCCTCTACCTTTTATCTTATCTGTAAATGATGTTTCTTCTATAATTTCTAATTGCGAGCTTCAAGTTTACGATGATGATATGAATTTTTTAAAAAGATTACATCTTATAATGACGCCATCCTTATGCAGAATGATCTTCAAAATTTTAACAATTGGTGCGTTAATAACTGTTTACTACTTAATGTAAATAAATGCGCATTGATATCTTATACACGCCGATCTAGTCCTATTTGTTTCAATTATAACTTAGATGGTATTAGTTTACCTAAAGTTACCTCAATAAAGGACTTAGGGGTGTACTTCGATTCCCAACTTAGCTTTAAAACCCATTATAATAATATTATAAATATAGCTAATTCACAAATCGTAATTCGAATTTTCAGATCCTTATGTTCTTAAATCATTGTACACTTGTCTTGTAAGACCAAACTTGGAATATGCTAGTCAAGTTTGGTCTCCGTTTTATATGGTACACATTGATAGGATTGAGGCAATACAAAAAAATTTTCTTAAATTTACCTTACGCCATTTGCCATAGTCGAATCCCATTATTTTATCACCATATGAACAAAGGCTAAAATTAATTGATTTGTGTACTTTAAATTTTCGACGTGAAGTTTCTGAAGTAATTTTTATTACAGAAATTGTCAAGGGTAACGTTAAATCTAATTTAATTTCTAGTAAAATTATTATTTGAGATCTTCAACGCCTTCGCTCTTGCAATTTATTTAAAACTAATAAAAAAATAAATAAATAAATATAGTTCAGTTACATCTTAAGTTTAATATCTTTCTTATTATTTTTATTTATATTGATAAAATCCGTTCTAGTATTATAACACTATACATATTCGATTATTAGTCAATTTCATTTTTTTACTAATTTTTTTTTTAAACCTTTTTTTTAAAGATTTTTTAGAGTAATACCAGCTGAAACATATCTAACAGAATTTGCATCAGATAGAAGACATATGAGAAGACCAGATGGTAGTTGGATAAAACCACCTCCATCATATCCACCAATACAGTCAAGTTGTAAGTTATATATATATATATATATGTGCATCTTTTATATTTTAACTGAGGGCGGATTTAATTTTAAATCTTTGACATTCTTACTTTAAGTGAAGATTTTTTTATTTTATATGTTGAAATTTTTACTTTAAGTAAATCATTTTTATTTAAAGTGAAGAAATTTTATTTTAATAACAGGGGGTACTAAGTTAAATCAATTTTTCAAAATAAAAGCTTTTATCATAGGCTGGAGACTGAAGAGAATGAAAAACGAAAATACAATATAGCGTATAAAATACAAATTACCCAAATTACTGTACGAATCTTTATTTTAAATAAAAAATTTTTCACTTGAAGTAAAAAAATTTCATTTAAAATAAAAAAATATTCAGTTCCATTAAAGAAAAAAAAATCACTTAAATTAAAAAATTCATTAATTCATTAATTCCAATAAAAATGTTGCATTTAAATAAAAAATACCTTCACTTTAAAGTAAAAAGATTGTATAAAATTTATTTAAAAATTAATTAAATATAATTTTTATTATTTATTAATTCAATTATTTAATTTTTAATTAATTTTGTATAATTGTAGCCAGCGCACATAGTTTAGGTGATTTCATCTGTATGACAGCGGGTAAAGGACCTGGTACTGTTTATAGTTTATCAGAATTTGTTTATACATTTTATAAAGCACCAATGGCTGCACAGCAAAATAATAAATAAAATTACGCCTATGCTATATTATTATTATTATAATTAATTAATTAATTAAATATATATTAAAAAATTAAAAAAATTAAAAAAAAAAAAAAAAATTAATCTAAATATAATTAATTATAAAAATTATATTTAAATTATATATATATATAAAATATATAATATAATAGTTTATATATATACATATTATAAAAAAAAAATAATTAAAAAATAAACTTAAAGTTTTACAAAAATAAAAAAAAAAAACAAGAAATTAAATTATATAATAAACGCTTTTTTTAATATGAACAAAAAAATAAAAAAATAATAAAAAAAAAAAAAAAAAAAAACATTAAAATTAACTAAAAATTGAAAACAAATTTTAAATAATTTAAAGAATTAAATTAAAATATAAATTTAATAATAATGAAACGTATGGTAAAATTTGAAATTTAAAAATTTAAGATGTGTAGAATTTTGATATATTTTATCCTATAGAAGTGATGAGAACGACTTTTTTTTTTTTTTTTTGTTTTTTTGTTATCATGACAAAAAAAATGCAAATTTAACAAAAAAAAAAAAAACAAAATTAAAATAATTTTTGCAAAAAAAATAATTATTAAAAAAAATTTATAAAATTAATTCAATATAAAATAAAAGATGAAAAAAACCATTTGAAATGCAATAAAATAATATAAAAAGTTTTTATTTTTAATTCTAAAAATTTAATTAATTAATTAAAAAAAAAAAAAAACATATGTGCATTTTTAAAAATATTAAACAAATTTACAGTTATTTAAAAAAAACAGTTTTTCATTAAAAAAAAAAAATTCACATTTTAAAACGCTTAATTAAAAAAAACAAAACGCTGAAATAAATGTATAATTACTTTCTTCTTCTTCCATCCATTTATCTTCATCAATGTGTATTGTTCCAATCTTCTCTCTCTCTCTCTTTGTCTTTGTCTATTATTATACTAACTAATTAATAAATATCTTATACTTTTTCTTTCTCTCTTCTCATTCTTTTTCTATATAACAATAAAATTATTAAAAATATTTTTAAAATAATATTGGAAAAAATGAATGTCTTGTACTTTAACTGACCTCAGCCCTTAACCCCTTTTAATACTGAAGTTCAGAAGACCAATTTTTGGTTTTTTTTTTTAATTAAAATTCAATATCTTGTTCTGTAATTTAAACTTTAAATTAAAATTGATACCTATATATGTTCTATAAGATATTTTTCTAAAATAATAAATTACATACTTATATTATATATACTTACTTACTGGATCCTAGAACCCCTGGTGGGGCATAGGGAGTCATATATACTATATTTACTTATTAATTATTAAAACAAAATTTAAAATTTAAATTTAATTAAATTAAATTCGAATTCTGAAGATTAATATCATATACATATATATATTAATTTATTTGAATTTATATATAAAATAATTTGTCATTCATTATGATATTTTTTAATTAATTATTTTCATCAAAATTAATTGTACTCGTACATATATATATATATATATATACAATATTAAAATACAATATTTTTTGTCTCTTTCTTTCTTTATACACAATATTATAAAAAGATTGATGTATCTCTTAATTTATATCTATAGATAAAAATTTCCACGGATAAATTTATATATTTTATTGAAAATTTATATATTATATATATAATATGTATATATATATATGTACATTAGAAAGTTGTATGTACAAATTTTATAATATATATATATATATGAAATCTAGATAGGTATTACCAGTATTGTGTTATAGAAACGCAGAAATGCGAGAGATGATTTCATAAAAAAAACCACCAACAAAAACAAAAAACAAGGTGGGTGCAAACAAAAAAAACAAAAAAAAAACATTTTTATAATTCCCATGATGGTTTTCCATTCTCAATTTTATACTGCGGTAATACCAAAATTAAATTTTCATTTTTTTATTTTCTGTTTCTGTTTCTGTGTATGTTTTTTTTTTTTTTTAGAAATTAAAGTGATTGTTGTCAAGAAAAAACAATAACAACAACAACAATAGCAACAGCAAAAACAAAGATAAATTAAATAAAAATGAAACATATTCAAAATAATTTATCAAACATTTACCGTTATTTGTTGTTTTTGTTTTGTTTTTTATGTCTTGTGTATCCTGTTTTAAAATAAATGTCAAATAATGTTTTTATTAAAAAAAATTAATTTAAAGTTAAATTTACATTTAGATAGGGATTTAAATTTGTCATAACGGTTTTAAATTTTTTTTTAAAAATTAGGTTTGGTACAGTAATACAGTTATTTATATATGTATAATATACAACGATTTTGATATTATAAAATTATCAATTAATAACTCTGGAGCCTAAGTTTTCGAATTCTAAATTCCTGTCTGTCATATCCTGTTTTCTCAATACAAGGCAAACATTTTTTTTTTTTTCATAACTAGAATCTCAAGTTACTAAATTATTTTCTTTGAGTAGTAATACCGTTATTTTTCAAATTTTTTCGGAAATTAAAAAAATAATATTAAAAAATAAAATGCAAATTAAAATGCATTCCATTCCATCATTAAATTTTTTCCTTAAACTACAAAACAAAAAATCCAAAATTCCAAAATTAAAATATGTATATTTTACATAATATATTATATAAAATTAAATATAAATTAAATTAAATAAATTAAAAAAAAAAAGTATATAATAATAATAATAAAAAAAGAAATTAATTAAAAGGATTATTTTTAAAAAATGAAAAAATATGTATTTACATTTTTGTAAAATTAAAAAAAGAGACAAGATGCAAATTACAACAATGGAAATTAATGAATATTTAAGAACAATATATAAGCTTATAAATATAATAATATAGATATCCAATATTTACAGTTATTGATCTATAATTTTAAATAATAGTTAAAAAATAAAATTTTCAAAAATATTTATCTTTATATTATACAGCCTATCTACAATGACGCTCTCGGTTTCGCTCTAGTTTCGCCCTCATTACGTACTCAACAAAGGAGTGTCACAATGAAATGTACATGACAGCGTTTTTTGACATTGTTTTGTTTACAAATTTAATGAATTAAAAAAATTCAATAGTTTAAAGTTTATTGTATATCTATTTTCAATAGTTGTTTGATATTATTTAACTCGAGATAGTAAAAAAAATTAATTATTTTTTGTTCTGACAATATATATTTTATTTTTCAATAAATAATTTCTTTTAAAGTTCAATTATTTGACATTTGAAAACGTACAGAAAGAGAAAAAGTTAAACAAGTTTTTTAATGGCTGTATCAGGGCTGCCTCTATTGCAGATACTTTTATATAATTCACTTCACATTTAACTTAGTTTGACAGATAGCTACGTGTAGAGAGCGAAACGAGATAAGGCTATAATTAGTTTTTTTAAATTTTTTAATTCGATAAGATCATCATTTTTACATTAAATTTGATTTTAACTTTTTTCTATTTCAATTTTTAATTACAGACGACTAACGATTTTTTCAACCAGTTAGTTCTTCTAACACTTTTGCAAAAATCAAAGAGTTCCAATAATCGCATATATAAAATTTTATTTAACAATCATTTTTCAATACATAAATAAATTTTATTTAATATTTCTTAAATATAATATAAATCTTTTAAAATAATTATTTATAGAACTCTGTTTTAAGCTAAATAAATAAAAATTTTTCCACATCTTCCTTTATAGTAATTGTTATACAAAAATTTGATAATAAATTATATTAAAATTATTTTTGAAACTCAGCTGTACGTGTACCCTACATATAAAAAGGTCTTAGTGATCTTTAGCGTGCTCAGAACGACCATTATTTTGACATTTTTTAAGCTTTGCTCTGATTAAAAAATAAAATTTCAATAGTTGTTTTTCTACTTTCGGTATTTCCAAAAAAATGGCACATATAAAGGGTACATACATAATTTTGTGTAGTTTCAAAATATGAAAGATTGCAAAAACCGAGTATTGCAAAAAAAATCGAGTTGTTGTAATTATTTTTTAACTTGAAAAATGTCTTTTCTAAATATTAAAAATTTTTAAAAACCAGTGTTTTTTGCCAGATTAGTTTATTTTTTTTTTTTTTATATTCTTTTATTAAAGAAAAAATGTTATAAAATTATATATTGATAACTGTAAATACTAAAGTGTTATATTTAATACCTAATATATATACAATTTAGTATATAAATATCAAATATTTCTAGAATATTTTCCTCTTTCATCAACTTTTTATTGAAAACAAGTTTTTTATTTAATATTTTTTAGCCATAACCTATGTTTTATTTAACCATAACCTAAAAATATAAAATAAAATCAAAAGAAGAGCAACAAATATTTAAATTTATAATAAAAAACTTGCACAAAAATTATTAAACAAAATAATTGTTTCCAATTTTGAAAATATCTTTAATTTTCAGATACAATTAGTAAGAAAATAAATATTTTGAAAAATAGCTTTCTCTTTATATAAATAGAAAGTATATAGAATACCTGTTTGTTTTTTTTTTCATTTTTACTTTCAAACTATTTACATAGTAATTAATCAAAGTACTAATTAATATCCAAATATTTAACAATTATATTACAATTTTTTAAAAAAAAAATTTAATAAACAAGTTTTCATTTTAAATGAACGTCCTATGTGAATTTTTTTAATAATTATAAAGTATAACATGAATTCAAGTTGAATACCTTGGTGATGCACATTTTAAACATGCACTATATATATATAATTATATGTATTTCTTTTATATAACAAAATAATAAAACTATAATATTTACAGTTATACGATTTTAAATCGTTCGACTGAAATTTATATATGCAATTATTATTATTATATTTGCTTGAATTTTTATTTTTAAAAAAAAAACTTTTATAATAAAAATTATTAATTACATTTCAAATTAAAAAAAATTGTATAGCAAAATGTCAAAGCAAAAAAAAAAACAATTTAATTAATAAAAAATTAAATCAAAAAAAAAAATATTAATTTTAATATTAAAAAACTAAAAAAAAAAAAAACTTAAAGACATTGAAAAAAATTACATTGTTAACATATTTCAACTTTTAATATACTATATATACATATATTTATTATTTATTTATAAATTGAATATATATATATAAATATAAAATTATAAATAATTAACAAAAAAAATTTTTATATATCAATTAAAAATAAATTTTCCAAAAATTTATTTAATTTTTTATTCAAAAAAAAAGTTGTAAAAATATTCAAAAATTAAAATTTGATTTTTCTACTTAAAAATATTTTACAAATTCCAATTGAAAATTTACAATTCATACATATAATAGTGATTACATACACATTTTTCCAAATACATCTAATAATTCTTAATTTAATAAAAAAAACATTGTATCTGTATCTTATATTGAGTTTACATTGCCTTTTAAGATCCTAGATTGAATGGATAACACTGAACTCAAAATTAAATTTCAGTTTTTGAAACTAAAATTATGGCTTCAACTTAATTTTTTGTTTTGAAAAATGAGATTTAATTTTAACTCAGTTTTATGAAATCGACCTAGTGTCTATAAATATCTATAGTACTTACTTTTTTTTATATTTTATAAATTTTTTTTCATGTTCAAATAAAATTCATATGTTTTTAATTATTTTTAGTATCAACAAAACGCTGCCATATTCCTATTTCGCCTTTAACTTATTGTTTCGTTTTTTTAATTAATACAAGAGTTAATTTATAATAATTTTGAAAAAATGTTTGAATGCCTAATTTAAAAAAATATATATACGAGTATATATATATATATATATTTTTTTTAATTTATTTAATTTAATTCTTCATATTTGTTTTTTTTTGTATTAATTAATCAAATAAATGAATTTTTTAATTAAATATTTAATATTTTAATTTAAAATTAATCTTTTTATCTATTTATATTAAAAATTGTAAAAATTACAAAAATAAAACTAATTAAAAAAAAAAATATTGGAAAAATTTATTAATAAACAAAAAAAAAGAAAGAAAATTGATTAAAAATTAAAAATAAAGAAACTATTGTGATCTATTATATTGTAATTTTAAAACAAAATACAGAATTAATTCTAGAAAAAATTAAATAACACAAAAAAAAAACAAAACCCAAACACGTCATATAAGTTTTTAAAATGAAAAAAAAAATCTTATAAAGCTCCTATAACACTCTTTAAAAAAAAAAAAAAGTATAAAATTATTAATTAAAAAATAAACCATTAATTAAAAAATTAAATTTAACTTCTTGAATGTGCGTTATGTTACTTAAATTAAAATAATTATATTTAACTAATATATATTAATATTTATATGTATTTATAAATATGGGATCGTTTACATTTTCGTTTTACTTTTAAATAAATTAATAATCAAATTTCGGACTTGAATTTAATATAAAGTTGAAATTTTTATTCAATAATACGTTATGTTCGCATACAGTTTTAATTTGACTTTAGTTCAATTATTTCTGAAGCACCAATAAAATACAATTAATACTAATATATTTCAAATTAAACGTTGATATATCTAAAATTTTCTAATTCTGTAAAAAAAGCTTCTTAAGTTCCCAGCTTTAATATTCTAAGTTTTTATATAAAATTCCTTGGAGAATGTTTCTAAAATGATTTTATTCTTTCATATTTATTTTATTAATTGCAAAAAGCATTTTAAAATACTAAGTTTCCTTACATTAATATATATGTATAAATATATATACATATTTAAAACAATTGTATTTTTATCTTTGCACGTCTATATATATAAATACATATAAATATAAAGAAATTAAATCCAAAAAAAAAAAATATTTTTACATTCTTAAAATTATTAAATTCTTATTAATATATATATATACAAATATTACAAAAAAAAAGACCTAGCTATTATATATTTACATACCTACCTATAAAAACAAAAAATTTAGTACATATAATTATGTAAATATATAAAAAATATTAATTAATAAAAATATATTTAAAAAAACAAAAATGTGTAAAAATTAAATTATATTGTTAAATCCAAAAATTTTCTCATAACATTTTTATATTTATATATAAGAAATATTATCTGTATTTTTGCAATTATTAAAATATTCTATCACCTAATATATGATATTTTTTTTCACAAAAAATTTTTTCTCTCTTTCTATCGCTTCCATTCATAAAAACTTAATGAGTAATTCTTCTATATAAATTAATATAAATAATATTTGTTCCAGCAGATATTATAGAATAATTTATTAAATAAATGTCTGTTCAAATATTTACAATTCTATTTTAAAAGTTAAAAAAAAAACATAATTCAATTAAGTTAATCAATTTTTGAGTTATCATCTTAATAACACTCTAAATCAATTAAATTTACCCAATTGAAAGAGTTTTGTCTTTTGTGAAATATAGATCCAAATACAAGATCTTAATCAATTACATTTTTACATACAATTACATACATTTTTCTTTAAATGAAAGATTGAAATATTATATTTAAAATAATTATACTCGTACATGTTCTATCTGAACAATTGAAATTATTGTTGGTTTGCTGAACCTTTGGAAAAAAAAAACTTCATTGATTTTATTGATCCTCAATAAACTGGTTAAATATTCTAAAAAAAAACAATAGTATGTAACCTCTTTTAATTTGGTTGATCCTATCTTTACTATTCTGTACAATCAGAATTTTTATACAAACACAACCAGAATACAACCTACAAAATCTAACCATGGACAGTCAGCGATTTTTCAGATCACCTTATATGAGTAGAAATTCTTAAAAAATTTTAATTCCATAATTTATTTTATGATTTAATTATTAATTCAATTACAAAAAATTATTACAAAATAATATTATAAATAAAATGTATATATGTAATTAAATACAATAGTATATTTATATAAATTTACATAAAAATATTAAAACTTTTTTCATTAATATTATTATAATATTAATATCTAATATCGGTTATATTTTTAAAGTTAACATTTATACACGTTAAATATAAGAAAAAAAAAAAATAATAATTAAATGAAAAAATTATAAAAAAAAAAGCATATTAATGTTAAATTAAATATAATTATACTCTTCTTTTATTCAAATATTAATTTTTAAATTGTTTTTTTTTTCTCTTGACTTTAAAATTGTTCCTAAAAATTTGCAACAAAATTATATTTATTTTATTAATATACTTCTAAAATTATAGCACAAAAATTTTTCAATAATTGTTTTACTAATATAAAAAAAAAAAAAAATTAATAAAAAATTTCAAATTAATATAAAATTCCCTTCTACATAAAATGATTATATGTATTATTTAATAGAATTGCTATTAATATCTTAAAATTTAATTAAACAGTTAATATTAATTAATATATAAAAACATTTTAAGATAAATAATTGAAAAATAAAACAAACAAAAAAGCGCCTAAAAGTATACTATTTTTAAAATATTCTTAACTTTTGTTTCTTTTTTTTTTATTTTATCTATAGTTTTCCGACATATATATTATTACACATATATTTATTTTAAATTAAAATTATATTTATAAATTAATATTTACATATTATACATGTATTTATTATAGAACTGTTTTTTTTTTTTTTTTTATAGGTGTCTAAGAATTTCTTCGTAGATAGGGAAAAATTAAAACCAAAAAAAAAAAAAAAAAATTAATAAAATAAATTAAACATAAATTTAATAAAGCAGATATTAAATAAAAACAAAATTAATATAGATTTAAGTTGTATCAAATGAAATAAGAAACACAAAATTCAAAAAATTGTAATTAAAAATTAAAAGAAAATATCAGCAAATAATATAAAATTTAAATTTAATTATCATATATATAGTTATTAATATAAATGCAAAACAAATTAAAAAATAAAAAAAAACAGCAGATAATCAAATTTTATTCAAAATGGTTTCATATTATATTATTTCTTGTTTCAATTTTAAATTAAATTAATTCAATATAAGGTATGTTTTTATATTTCAATATTGATGTATGTAAAATATGTTTGTAATTAAGTTTTAAAATTTATAATTAAAAAATAATTAGTTTTGTTTTTTTTTTTTTTGAAAAAAAAAAAAAAGACATTTAATCTTTTGATAGAAAATTTTTTATTTAATTATTTATTATTGAAATTAATGTGATAATTAATAAATTAATTTAAAAATTCTTCTATAAATTAAATTAAAAAAGATTCTATTTGAAAAAAAAAAAAAATTAATATGGTCTGCTATTTTACATATTTTTCATTTTTTTTGTTTTATTTTTTTGAATCACAAGAAATTAAAAAAAAAAGTCTGATTTTAAATTAAATTTTATATATATTAGGAGTATTTATTTCAATTCGTAAATTAGATTTTTTAACTTATTATTTCAAATATTACATCTAAATAAATTAGTTTAACACAATTTCAATTATAATATTTATTAAAAAATTAATTTACACAAATTATTTTAAATCTATATAATTTCTCATTAATAAAACTTGTATTAATTAAATTTTTAAAGTATAACATATAGTTATTATTAATAAACCAACCTTATTTTTATAATTGCATACTCTAGAAATGGTAATTCGCATTAATAATATGCTTTATTTAATCAATCTGAAAAGTTATTAGAAAAAAAGGTTGCCTTCATTTTCATTTAAAAATACATAATAAAAAAAATAAATTTTAAATTTATATAATATATACTAAACCATTAGATAAAATTGATTTTATTTTCTTTTTTAATATATTTAATTAAAAATCCATCAATGTCTTTTAATATTAATTGCATTTAATATATTTTCTTGAAAAAAAAATTAAAGAGTGAGAAGTTAATTATAAATGTTATTTAAACTTAAATAGTTTTTATTATAATTATCTTTTATAATACTTAATTGTAATTTTTTAATGTATATCAGAGTTCATTTTAATAAACAAAATCTAATAAGATTTATATCATTAATACATTTATAATGCTTGCTTTTTTATAAATGCTTTTGATTTGAATGCTCCTATTAATTTCTTTTATTAATTTAAAAATTTTTAAAATATAAAAATAATAAAACCAATTGACAATTAAACGTTTCACTTTATCAAAAACAAAAGAATTACAACCAAATTATAAATATACATATATAACTTTTCTATCAAAGGAAAAACCAACCGTTAAACTATAACTTTTAAATTAAACTATTTATTAATTAAATAATTTTAATAAAAAAAAAAAACAAGCAAACAAATTTCCAAAATACAATTTTAAAAACCAAATTTAAAAAACAAAAAAAAAAAAAACAATATAAGAAAAAATTAAATAAAATAAAATAATTATATAAATTAAAAAAAAAATTTTAAACTGAATTTAAAAATTCTTCTCTTTTTAAACTTTACAACAATATATAATATATATTATATACTAAAGCATACTATATATATGTTATATTATATTTAAAATAAAAAAAAAAATTTACCTAAAATACTCTCAACAAAAATAACATCAAAAAAAAGCACATTAATTTAAATACTAAATAAAGTTTCAAAAACAAAACAAAAATATAAAAATATTAATTATAAAAAATCTTTAAAAATATTTAAAAAAAAACAAAAAAAAAAAAAAAACGATATTTACAAAACTAAAAATTAAATTTAAAAAAAAAAACAACCACTTATATACTTTTATTATACACTTATATATGTATTATATAAAAATATACTAATAAATATACTATAGTATATATTAATTTTACTTATATTGAATTCTAATTAAAAAATTAAAACAATTTTTTTAAAACAAATATTTAAAAAAAAAAAATGAATATTATTTATTGTTGTACTTTTTACATTAAAAAATCAAACAGAAAAAAAAAAAACTTAATCTACAATTAAAAAAAAAAAAAAAATACTATTAATAAAATAAATAATTTATTAAAAAAAATTATATTTAAATCTGTAATTATTATAGTGTTAGATAAAATAATTTCATTTGTTTGCTACTTATTTAATAATTCTAACAAAGCACTCTTTGCGTGCCATTCATTATCAGATTCATAGGAGGATTTTAGTTAATCTGTTTTTTTTTAAATTTATAATCAGAGTTTTAGAGGGAGATAGCATGAAATGACTTTAACTTTTATGAAAATGTAATTTGTTTGACAAGTAGATAGAGTTGCTATAAAAATCGGGATTACATTGACATTTTACTGCAGTAAAACTAAAAATTGAGATATTTTCAAAATAATTGAGATATTTTCAATCAAATTTAGGATATTTTCAATAAAGGGATGTGTTAAAAAAAAACATCAGGGATATTTTATTTTAATATGCTTCGATTCATTATGTTTTATGATTTATTAAAATCGATATTTTTTTGCGATTAAAACTTTTACAGGGTTACCGTTGTGCGGTTTTAATTTCTTGAATGCAAACTTTAAATATTAAAGTTATTTAATAAAATTCAATTTATTTAGCTTTATTTTTTAGCTAAAGTTAATTTTATCAAAATGAAGAGTTTATAGGAATTATCATTAATTATCATTAAAAATACCTATAAATAATTCCAAATAGTTTTTTTTTTTTTAATTAAATTATTACAAATACTGACAAGTGACATTCATAATAGCATTTGAAAAGGGAAATTTTTGGGGAAATTATTTGTACCGCTTTATTCTTTAAATGAAAAAAAAAATCGGATTAAAAAAATCAGATTGGCTAAAATTCCCCATTTTAAATCAAAAATAAATTAATTTAGAGAAATTTTTAATTATATAATTAAAATATATTTAAATTACAGAATCTAGATTTTAATTTCTTATAATTAATTTAAAATAAAAATTGCCAAAATTAATTCCATAAATATTTAAATCGTTCAATGATTTTCCATTTAAGTACAATATTGAATACAACATCAGGAACCAACTTATCAAATAAAACTTCAAAGTTCTTGCGGTTCAGTACACATATCGATATCATTAAACGTTGAGCCTTAGCCTCAGATAATCTACCACAATATTAATTACAGTTTATAAATTAAAGAAAAAAATAAATTTAAAAAAAAAAAATTTATTAATAAGAAAAATTTTTAAAAATGTAAGAAATGAAAGAAAATGAAAAATTTGTTTGAACCAATTAAAAGGAAAATTAAAAAAAATAATAAAGAAAATTAGAATTAAAAGAAATAATTAAAAAAATTAAAAAAAAAAAAAGAAAATATTCTTAAAATTTAATATTTGACAAAAAGAGAAACGATGAAGAATTTTAATGACAAAGAAATTAAGAAAAACAAAAAATTTGCAAGGAAACAAATTGAAATTATTTAACTAATACAAAAAAAAATCAAAAGAAATAACTAAATTCATATAATGTAAATGAGAATATATATATATATATATATACATTTAAAATTATATATATAAATTTATATATATGTATATGTGAATATATAATTAAAAAAAAAAAAATTAAATTTAATGCCATTTCTAAAAATAAACGAAAAATAATAAATTCAATAATATGAAAAAAGTATAAATATAAATTCTTTTAATTAAAATTTTTATACGCTACACCTGAAAAAGATTTAGGTACAGAGGTATATTAACTGTATGGATGACCTATTATATCTTAACTTTTCGGGCAATTTCTACAGTGAGTTCTACTAATGACAAAAGTAGGGCAGAAATTGCAAATTGGGCGAAACGATCTGTGGCTTTGATATATGGAAACATTTTCGAAAACGATAGAACTTTCAAATTGGGTAGAAAAGTTAAGTTTGTGTTCCTATTATTTTTCAGATGAACAATAAAGTAATAAAGCTAAAAACTTGAAAATTTCTACGACTGTGTTCTTTTATACCCATATGGTATTCCTAAAATTCAAGTTGGAAAAAAGACAGGCAAAAGGGAGTTTGTTCCCGAAAACTGATTTGAATGAGAGTAATTGTTCTATCATATCTCAATAAAGACAGGTTTTCATGAGAAAATTCTGCCCAGTATTCTTAACTTTAGAAAGAGAGGTTTATAGTATACTCTCAATAGAAGAGAAAGAGTAAAACGATTAAATTTATATTAAATTTTTTATATTTCGAAAATTTTTCAATTCAAAGTAAAAAATTTTTTAAATTAAAATAAATGATAAACTTTTAATCAATTGCAAATAATTTTAAATAAAAATTCGTTCATTAAATCATAATATAAAATTTTTTTATTGTTTACAAAATAAAATTCAAATGTCATGTATCCATAAAAATATATATTAGTATGCAAAAATCTTTGTGTAGAAATTTAGAATACACTTTTTTTTTGTATGTAGTAGCAACTTTATAGGAAAAAGACTTTAGAGAACATCTTTTTGCTAAGGATTACGGTAAATCGCTCAATACTTGTCTAAGGATAATGGATGACTCTCCCAGTAATTTATTTGTCACACGAATAGTAATTTTGTATCTTCTGCCTATGCTCTAACTTTTGCCCAGAAAATTGTTCTAATGAAAATTACCCTTAACTGGTAATAAAGATGAAAAACATATGTTTGCTTGAAAAATGAGATGAATTAGAGCTGCGGTTCAGATTGATGCTATATGCCTATATAATTTTAAATTTGCATATATTTTATATAATTTGTATGAAATTTTATTTAATTACTGAATTATATGTTACAAAGCTAATAAAAGCTTTTATGTCTTAATTTCGTATTAAATAACTTTAACTCAAATTTTCATATGTGAAGTATTAATAATTTGGCATCGAAATTCTGTTTTTTAATGGTTTTCATATTATTAATTTATTTTATACGTTCCACGAGTTTAAATTTCGCTAAAAATCAGAAATTACAAATTACAAAAATTATATGTTATTTTAAGAAAGCTCTAAGGTCATATAACAACTGTAAAACTCCTTTCTTTAATATTAAAAATTAAAAAGAATCCTTTTGTTATAATACTCTTTTCAAGATTCCGAATGAAATATTTCAATGTTGGTAAGTATGTATATGAACACCTTTAAAAATTGTTTTGTGCAATCTTCAGAATATTTTGACTGAATTTTAAGTCCTAGGAAAATTTTCTACTCTACAGTTCTTAACCAATCCATATCTTTATAATCCTTGATAGAAAAAACTTGCCGAATGAATGGCTGAATAATTGGATGGCGGCCAATGGTTTCACGTAAATCTGGTACGTCCAAGTCAAAGCACCTTATTTCTTATGTAACCACTTCGAACTTCCATTCATACAAATAAAATTAACAAATTACCAAATAAAAAAACAAAAAGACACCATTGAAAAACCAAAAAAGTTAATCTTGATCCAATTTAATTTCGCAATCAATTAGAATTTATTTTATCTAAAACTTATTATAATGTTTAACCCTAGATTAATTTGCAATTATATCTATAGATATTAAATTTTTTTTTTATCTAATTATAAATATTAACATTGTAATACGGAACTGATTTTTCTTAAAATTAAAAAAAAAAAAAATTAAATAAATTATGTCAAGGTTGATTACCTTTAAAATAAAAAAATTATATTTATATAAATACTAAATTACCTGTCTATAAGTACACTAGTACTCAACATAATAACTTAAAACAACCATACAAAAAAAAAATACTTAATACTTCTTGAGGTAGGTACAAAATTAAATAAATTAGAAAAATACATACTAGTATAACTACTACTATACTTTATAAAATACATAATATCTATCTTTAGATACAAAAGAGATCAAAAACTAAAATCATTAGTTACTATTTTTTGTAGTTCTTCAGATCAGCTCTTTAACAAAAAAAAAACATTAATGTAGGAAACGAAACTTGCAAAAGAATTTAATAAATTTTTTAAAAGATTTTATAAATCTTTATATCTGCCTTTAACAGATTTGATTTTTTTTTTTTTAATAAAATGGCCTTGCTGAAGGTCTCACCCAAACAAAATATATTTGATATGAATGACCCACAGCTGTCCAGTTTAGTATTTTTTTCATTCTTCTGTATTTTTTTTTTTTATTTTTTTTTTTATTTTAAGTTTAAATTCAAGTTTTTTAATTTATTTTTAATAATAAGAACTTAAATTAATTGAATTTATAATAATTTTTTTTTTGTATTTTTGATTAATTACAGACTTGCTGTAGACCATCTACTAATAACCTAATCCATTCAATATTTAATTACCAGATTAAGCTTCAACATATATGTATTTATAAAATTCTTTTAATAAATTTAATAATATTTTTTTATAACGGATTTTTATTTTTAATTTAATACAAGGAAATATTTAATTTTTTAAAATGTAGGTTAGCAAGTTAATTTATATTCGAATTTTTTTTTAATATAAAAATTTTGTAAAATTTTTGTAATAAATTTTATTAGAAAATAAATTTTAGTAATGGATGGTTTACATTTGGACAAGAGTGAAAAGATATGTAGTCAGAAACAGATAGAAGTGCACATTCACGTGATTTGATTTTTGAATTGCACTGATCTTCAATATTTACAGTAGATATTTAGATTTAGGTCAAATATTCAAAGATCAATTCAGGTGATTTCCTTTTTGATCTGGAATAAGATCAGATCTCTTAAGAAGAATCTGAATCTGATCTCTTAAATATCAATTTTTAGATGAAATGATATTTATTTGATCTTTTGATCTGATTTAGATCAGGAGAAAAAAAGTTTCGATCATTTTAATATATAATTTTATTTACTACCTTGTGTTATTTATATTGTTTGAATTAAATTAAAAAAAATATAAGAATAATGGCATCAATTTATTGGTAGTATATGGATACTGACTCAGAAGAAGAATCTACAAAGCAAATGAACATAACTAGGAGAAATATTAGAGATTTATCGAACTTAAAAATATTAAATGTTTCTTACTTTTAAGTTAAATATAAATTTTTCTATTATTTTATTTCATTTAACTTAGATTTTTTCTGCTCAAAAAGTTTTTTTTTCAAATCTAACAACAAAAATTTTTTCATTTATGTAATAATTGACAACGGACAACTAGATTGTATTTCGCAATGGTAATAATGAGTTTATGGTTGATAGTTGATAAATGAATTCACAATTTTTTCTATATATAGTTAAAAAGTTGCAATTCACAAAATTCATTGATACTTTTCAACTATCAAATTGATAGTTGACTGTCATAATAGAGGCCATAATTTAGATAATGGATCTAGATCAGATCATTGAATTTTGTACTTATTGTTCTTCATTCACATACAAATATTGTTTTGGGACTCTTCACTGAGAAGTTTTGTCGTCATCCATTAAGAAAAAAAGGGGAGATTCTTGGAAATTCTAAAATGAGTGCTCTTACATAGTTTTTGCAGATAACTGATATAAATATTATAACTGTATTTCAGTAAGTTATTCCAATTTTAACCTTCACCAAATACAATTTGAATTTTGAAATAACCAAATCTTCAGCTCCTAATAAAACATAATTAAAATGATAAAAGTTATTGAAATTAAAATGTTTAAATTACAAATTTAATTCAATCAAAACAATTCCAAAAACAACAAAGTCGAAGCAGATAGAAGTCCATAGTCCCTCGTTAGACATTTTAGAATTTTAAAGAAATTATCAACTATAGTCTATAGCAGAATCCAAGGCCTTCGTTAGACATTTTAGCATTTTAAAAATTTTATTAACAAACATACATACATACATATGTTTTTCTCTTACATGAAGCACTTAGTAGTTCATTCGTGATTCGAAGTGTAAATTGTAATAAATAAAATAAATTGTAAATTTTTGAAGTTAATCAAAATCAAAAACATTTTAAAGCTTTAAAAATCAAAGTCCAGCAAAAAAAACAATACAAAACTACTTGTTTTTCCAATTTTATTATGGTACCTACTATGTATGTAAATACATAGTTTTAATTTTATTTTGTTCTTTGTTTTATAATATTTTAATGACAATGTTAATTTAAATTTTAGTACTATAAAATTACGCAAACATACCGAATAAAAACAATTTTGATTTTTAAATTAGATTAGACCAGAATATGAACAACAATGTTTTATAAACAAAATTTAATTTATTGCATAATAATAGAGTGAGAACCAAACCAGCTAATAAACGACTAATTACTAAAGGTGACTGGGTGAACATGAAGTAAATTAAAACTTGTTATTTTTCTAACTTATATAATAGCCAGGTAGGTATAGGTACCTACTAAAATTTAATTTTTAAATTCTGCGTTATAAAGAATCAGCAAAAAGTTTTAAAATAATATCCAAAATATTATCACTTATAAACCTATAGTCATATCTTCAAAAATTAAATGCTAATATTAAATACATGTGTTCGATTGATTTTTTTTTTTTTAATTTATCGTTAAAATCGAATATCTTCCGTTGATTTTCGAAGGTTTTTTGTTTTTTTATAGGTACCTAGTCTACCAATCAAAATCATGTATTTTCAGAAATCTTTTCCGTAAAACGGAGTCTATATTTTTTTATTAATTTATTTATTATCACAATATGTGAAATTAATCAATTCATTTAATGTTTTTATTATTATTATTATTATTTTATTATATTATTTATATAAAACATTCATTATAAACAAAAAAAAAATTAATTTAATAAAAAAAAAACTTGAATATTTCGAGGTTAATCGAACAAATGACTTTGTATCTAGTACTTCATCATGTATGCATAATAATCTAATTTTCTTAACAAAATTTTAACTCTAGTTTTATAAATTAATTTTTATATGATTTTAAAATATTTAAAAATAATAATGATTTCAGCTTTCTTTAGAGTTTTTTTTTACTTTCTCCGTTCTAAATTAACTGAGTAAAGTTCTGGAGTACAGGATAGAAAAACTTTTGGGTTCGCTGACTACTAACTTCTATATTAATTATTATGTAAAGACTACAGAGTATAAACATAATGTACTTAACCTAACCTATACAAGCGTAAGGCGAACTATTTTATTGACAATTGAGTTATTTTAAATGTTAACTAATTGTTTTGATTTTATAATTAACAAATTTTGCTTATAAAATGAGTTGAGCAAAAATAATCGAAAAATTTTTGTAAATTAATTTAGTATTTATATCTGAAACATATTTGGTTGTCCGAACACATTCTTAACTCAAATAATATTTAGTCTGAACGAAAAAGTCACACCAAACCAGTTTATTGTCTGTCTATTTCGAACAAAAACACCCTTTTTAAATAAATATGTTTTAAAATTCAACAACTGTTGCTGCAAAAGATTTTATTTATAACATTTAAATTTTTTTGAAACATAAAATTCCATTAATCTATTTTGCCAGCTATTTTTATTAAAATTTAATAATTTATAGTTTACATATAAATTCTTATGTACAAAATTACAGAACTACTAAAAATCAAAAACTATAAAATAATCATGTAAGATTCTGATGTAAAATTATCAAGAAAAATTATTCACCACAAATAACAATTTAATAATTTCTTTATAACCAAACAGATATGGAACTCCATCCTAAAATTAAACCCAATAAACATTTTGACATTCTGTTTTATTTTTTCACCGCAACCAAACTGTCAATCAAATGTCAAAATTGTTTTTATTTTTTATCCAAGCAAAAATTAACGAAAAACGAAAAAAAAAATCAACCAATCAAAATGCTTGAATATGGTCTGATAAAGAGAACGGTATTACAATACTGCCATATAACTCAAATGATTAATATAAAAATATAAACAAATATATTATTACGAATTATTATCAATTGATAACTAAAGTTTTTTTGTATACAACCATTTTATAAATATTGATAATAATATTAAAATCAAAATTTTAATTTGTTATAAAAATTTTAATTGAATAATTTTTAAAAGTATTTTATTCAAGTAACAACAATTACCCATTACTCTGGCAACGATACGAATCTATATAAACAATATGCTAAACGTCAAATGGTACCATTTGATAGTTGGCGTTTGTCTAGGAATTTTCTCTTGTCTTTTTTAATTTTTTTTTAAGTTTTCAAATTAAAAAAAAAAAGTAAAAAAAAAAAACAGACGCGGTTAATATTGTGGTTTCATTAATTAAAAAAAAAAAAAACAAAAGTTTATTTTCTTACAAGTAGCTATTTATTTTGTTTTTAAAATAAAGGGTAAATTTTTTTAATGTAAATTTACAAAATAAAAATTATAAGTTGAAATATTTTGCACTCGTTTTAAAACAGAAGGAAAAAATAAAATTGAACAAAAAAAAAAATTTGATGAAAGATTGAATAAAAAATAAAATATTAAAAATTTATAAATTTTTTCTTAATAAAAGAAAATAAAATTATAAAATAAAATTTTTTAATTGTGATTCTAGTCAACTTTTATTATTATTCATACATATTATGAAAAATATTTAGAAATTCTTTAAAAAAGAATATCTACCTACATAGTTGTGATTTAATTTTTGCATTGCATTTCTAAAAAAAGAATTTGGGTAAATTAACAAATTATTTATTTTAGAAATAAAAATTTTTTGTAATTTTCAATCAAAGTGTGATAAACGAGATTTGATCAATTTGAAAAATTATTTAAGTGCTAAAAAAAAACAAACTTGATACAATTTTTATAATTACAATTACTTAGAAAAACAAAAATTTTTTTAAGGAACAAAATATAAAAATATTAAAATAGTTTTTAATTAAATTATTAAAACGTATTTTCTACAAAAAAATAATCTAAAATTTCATATTGAAATGAGTGGATTTAATACGGATATTACAACAAATATGGAAAATAATCGGTAAGTAATAATTAAAATTATTATAAAATAAAAAATTAAGGCAATTATAAATTAAATAAAAGTAGGTAGTCTACATACTTCAATAATCAATAATTTTTAACAATTAAATTTGTGAAAGCTGAATTAAATTGAAAAAAAAAACCATCATTTCCAATACTTAATTAAGTATCTGTTACTTACCAAATCTACTACTTATTGATTATCATTTTGAAATATATGTACATACTACATAGTATGTATTATTAGTAGGTATCCATCCATAGGTATATAGTATATATATATATATATATATATATATAATATTTATGAAATTGATTTAATGATAATAAATACTTAATGTATATATATAAATGAATTTTTACCTACATGGCTATATATCAGACGGCAAGTATATGATATGTACATACTTATGTACATAAATATGAAAGAAACTATACAACACGCCCTGAAACAACATACGATAACTTTTTATTTTTGTTGTTATTAATTTCTGATTTTTTTTCTTTGAATTTTTTTTTTGTTTTTTTTTTTTAAGTATTCAGTGGATTTCCTCCAATATTTAAGGCTATCTGAGGAACAGTTTTCAAATTTAATTTTTACTTTGATTAATATTAATCCATTCATATTATTTAATTATCGAAAATAAAAAAAAAATAAGAATTTAAGCTTAGAATTTTGAAAACAGGTTTTCTGATTTATTATTAAAAGAAAAAATTTCTTTTTAATTTTTTGAATTTGGAGGAAAAAAACAACTTTTTTATTAACTTCCATTTTTTTTTTAAGTTTTAAAGTTTGAAAGTAATTTTACACCATACAGCATATAAATACGCTTACATTTCACTAAAATTGTATGATCTTTCAGTTAGGTCAAACATTTTGATTTAAAATGTAGATTTATATATAGGATATTTAAGTAGGATAAAAAGATATCAAACTTAGTTTTATTATATACTTTTAAATGAACTTGCCTGTGTCTATGGCTTTTTTTTCCCTAACATTCAAATCGTCTGTTAGTTTGTAAATATCGTGATAAAAAACTTGAATTCTGATCAACCTCAATAAATAGGAATTAATTTAAGTTCAATTCAACAAGCTTTTTAATTAATTAGTCATAAAAATATTATTTAATTAACATTAAGGAGGATTGATTGTCCTTATCTTTAAAATGACAGATAATTTGTATTTCAAAGAAATTGTTCGTTATTTTTTTAGATAGATAATAGCTATAAATACTACCTAAGTGGTAAGATTCGAAAAATCTATCTTTTTAATTAAAAATAATTATTCATTACAAGTACTTATTATTAAAAATGATAACTTTCGGGAATCTAAAGAAAAACTTTAATACAGTGAGTAATATTTTTTTCGGTTTATTTATTTTTATGTACTTACATACTTAATTATAGTATCAACAAATATTAAATTGCGTCAGAAGAGTAGGGGATGTAAAGAGGTATTAAAAAAAAACCTACATAAGTACCTATAACTCATTTTTTTAAAGAATTTTACTTTTAAGTATAAATTTTTAAATCAAAAACAACAAAACAAAAAATTTTGTATTTAAACTAAGCTTTGATAAACTGATAATGTAGAAATGCCATCAAGTTTTTTTTTTTATTTACTATTCACTTGTACAATTCACATATATATGTATTTTTATTAGTAATATTAATAATTTTTTAAATTTTATTGAAGTCACTTTTTAGTTGGAAAAAAAAAAAAAATTCTGAAATTGTCAAGTGGGTGATAAAAATTAGTTTATTTTTTTTTTTAAATAAAACAATTAATAAAAAAACGGAAATTTACTTTAAACGAGTCACATTTTATCATATCTTATCATCAATTAATATGTTGAAACAAGTTTATTTGGAATAAATATAAAATTACCTATACTTAGTAGGTCATAAAAACGTTTAAAGTAATGTTTAAACAATTTGAGGTGATTAGTAGTTATACTGGAATTACTACCTATATTCAATCGTATACCTTTTCAAATGTTTGGCTTAAGGCTAAAACAAAAAACCCTCATTTACTATACATTTTTTCAATCCAAACTCAATATGAATTATAACTATATATATTGAATATAGCTATGTATTAATATTAATACTTAGATTTAATTTTTGACTAAGTCCATTAACTTTAGTAAGTACTAAGTATTCAACAGTTCAAACTATTGTTTTAAATTTTTTTATTACTTGATGTAAAATTTTAATACGGAAACAACCAGACAAGTGTAATAACTAGTGATAATTTTTTCAATGTAAAAAAAAACAAAGAATAAAATAAAATATTCACTAATCACATTAATAAAAATTTACAAACTAATGTAATATTTTACATATTTTTTTATAGTTTACATGGTGATTTTATAAATTATTTTAATATTCTTTGAATAAAATTGTATGCGTACATACATACTAATAACTATATATATATATATATATATATACATGAACATTTTCAACAACGTTTATACTTTATACTTATAGTTAATTTTATTTTAAACAAACTTCAATGTCATGGCCTTTAAAAAAATAAAATATTGAACTATTTTAAATTTGGAATTTTTGTTGTTAAAATAGTTATGATTTGATTTTAATTTTTTTTTTTCAACTTAATTTAATTTTTTTAATTTATAATAATTAATAAAATAAAAAATGCCCTTATTTCCTTCTAAAACATTTAATATTAAAAATGCGCAAAGGTGCGCAACATTAACTCACTTCATGATACCAAAATTTGTAATTTCTATTTTTACATTATAAAAATATAGAAATTTTTTTAATATTAAATATAGAGAAATGTTTCAAAATATTTTTAAATTAATATTATATTTTACAATTGGACATACATACATTTATATTTATATTAAATATATAAATTTACTTTTAATATTTTGTTTAAATTGATGACGTAACAATCATATAAACGTTCTTTGCGTTTTTTTTTAAGTTGACAGTATGAACAATTAATGTAGATATGTAGGTATATAACTTATAGACTCAGAGTGGTTGTAAAATTTTTTTATTTCAAAATTTTTCATTTATTTTTAGATTTTCAACATAATTTATTTTTGTTTTTTTAATAATTTATTTAGGTGGCTGGTTTACATTTGGTTTATTTTAGATAATTAGTTGAATATAAAAAATTTCATTATTTTGATGGAGTTATCTCGTATGTTAATAAAATAGAAACAATTTTTGAATTCCATTATTTTGTATTTTGATCCTCCTACTGTCAAGAATGTAACAATAGTATCATTAGCTATTTTAAAAAAAAAACACTAACTAGTATTAAAATCGCTTACTAGTATTACTTTAGATAGATAATTTAACTTGAGTTCATTTTTCTTCATTACATATTTCAAAAATCATCACATTTTTTAAAATTATGTTATAATCTATACTTAAGATGTTAAGTAAACTGCACTTAAGAGATTAAGTAAAAATTTATAGAATAAGTAAGTAGATTAAGTAAATTATAAAGTAAATACAATTAAGATTCTGCTAAGCGTCACACTATAGGACTTTCAATATACTTTTATTACTGCCAGAGTTAAATATTTTTTAAAAAGTTAAGAGTAACCTATTGCTAAAGTTGAAAAAGTCTGTTTAAGAGAACTCATCTAAAACTAATAAGTAATTAATTAAAAAATTTATAGAATATTAAAAACATTATGTACTTAGGTACTTTATGTAAGGAAAAATGTAATTAATTACTTAAGTATTAAGTACTTACTATTTATAAAATATTGAATTTATCTAAAATAAGTTTAGACTATTAATTAAACGTGTATAAATAATTGTTTTAAAATTGTAATAATTAAGTTAATTTAATTCAAAATCTGTATCTTCTAAGAAAGTCTCAGTTGAAATTCCGTTAAATTTTAAAAATAAATTAAATACTCATTTAGTTAAAATGAATGTTACAATAAAATTACATAATTTGCAAGTATTTGATTGATGACGTCAGTTTCGAAAATTTAAACTAAATTCAATTTATTTATCCTTATACCTATGCCTTGACATTTATTGACACATTTTATCTTGTACAACTATAGGTAAGTATACCTATAAACAATTAATTGTTATTTTAATATTTTATTTATATTTAGTAATCACATTCTTACGAATATTCGAATGTAAAGATAAAGTACGTAAGAAAAGATGACGTCATTTCTTGTTAAATGTACCAATAATTTGTTGAAAGTTGGTAGGTAGTGATTTTGAAAGCCCTTTTGCAATATTTTATACATATATCTACATCTATCTGTATGTATCTTTTCTGTACAATATTTAAAATTTGAATTTAAGCAAAATCAAAAAAAGAAAAAAAATAGCATTTTTTTTTTGTAAAATCACCAGTTGTTCAGTCCTATGTAAAAGTAATACACATATCTATAAATATATTTATAACTATGATGTATCATTAAAAAGTTAACTAAAGTAGGTATATAGTTTGTTATTTTGTTGCTTTATTACGGTTATGGTTTTTACTTTATGTGCATACTCGTATACATAGTTAGGTACAATTCAGTATATTTAGCAACATATATAGCAGTTAAATATAATTTTCTTACATTTGACCTGACGTAACTGACGCACGCGCTTTATTTGCCAAAAAAAAAAAAAACCAAAATTTAGTAAAGTTGATTTTTGCATGATTTTAAGGGGAAATGTGAACGAAAAGAAATTTCTGGATCCATTTGAATTTTTTTTTAAAACATAAAATTCTACGTTAAAAAATCCATGTGGCTTTTTTTATTGAAGCTAAAACAATGTATATATGTAAGTATGTTCAAACTTATGTATATATATATATATAACGAGTTTAAAAAAACAAAAAGAACTGAATAGAGAAGATGAAAGCCAGAGAAGGGAAAATATATAAAATCGTATTATTGGGTTAAAAAAGTGGCGTGTTTCTTTTTAACGAAATTTTTATATCTATGTGTAACTATATGTATTTATATATGTTGTATGTTTGTGATTTTTTTTTTCCATTTTTTTTTTCATTTTTATTTTTGTTATGTATATATTCAACTCATTCCAAATCAGCTGATAATTTTGAAATGTTAACACGGGTAAGAATGGGTATATATGTACTTGTATATAGACATAAAAGAATAATGTACCTTACCTATGTACAGATTAATTTACCTACCCAATATATTTATATTGGGACTGGTATAACTTAAAAGTTATTTTGTAGGTTAAAATGACTAATAATTTGTCGCTGTATCGATATAATAAGGATTTATTTAGTTATACTAAAATATATATTATAGGTATATGTATGTACTTAATTCGGTATACAATAAGTACTAATATTCATTTTATTTTAACCTGTTAATTTATTTTTTAAAAATTTTCATAGCCATACAATGTCTCGGCAAATTGATGGGCGCTTTTCTTTCGGATTTGGCCCAACGTTTTTCTGTACTTATGTATTAAAATTTGCTTTATATTTCATTAAGTAGTTATTATTACCTTTGGACTTTTTAATGAATCTTTTTCGATAATTGACATTTTTTGTCCAAGTAAAAGTAGTTACACATACCTATATGCAAAAGTAGGTACCTATATATAAACTTTAAAAATATTAGTGGGTATATAGCTACATTGAATCAAATAAAACTAGTTTAGCATTTATTGATTTAAATATCATAATCAACTTAAGAAAATTTTATTAAATAGTTCATAACATAAGTAATATATAAATATACAATTTACTTCCAAAAAAATTTTCTACTAACTTTCAATTTCAAGTCTCTTAAAATCTGAAAATTTCAAAATTTGTTTTTACTTATTTTTTATATCGATTTAATTATCGATTATAAAATTGGATTGCGTAATTTTTTTTTAACTTTATCTTAACTATCTTAACTAGTCATACTTATATATGTATATACTCATATAATACAATTCACTCCTCTTTTAAAAGAGTTCAAAATCATGATAAGTAATCAAATAAAAAGTAAAATATATGTGTGAAAAGTACATAAATATTTAATAGACTACAAAACGAATGAATAAATATGTATTTAATTATTTTAAATAATAAATATATTCTTAATAACAGTACCTATAAAGAATCATCCAGTAAGAATATTATGACGAAATTTCAAAGGTATACGTTAATTTTTTTTTGAATATTCACACCTTACCCAAAATTCGATAACTTTAATATTTTGTATCTGTTGTTTTCGTTATATTTTTTGGCTCTTCAAAATATTATGTACTTAAGTTGTTATATAGTCTATTAAATAAATATATATATATGTACGTATATTTCTATATAAAATTAAAATAACGTTAAGTAATTTACTAATGTTTAAAAATAATAATAATATAACATCCGCCATTTGTGATAATTTTAAATGAAAATATAGAATAAATCACGAATTTATAACTTATTTAAGTTATTATTTTAAACAGATAATCTGTTTATTTGGACTAATTCATATTATTTATCGGCACTGATTTTAAGGCAGTTAGTTCTAGAAGATACAATTTAAATATGGTATAGGTACTTTATGTGATAATAAAATAAAATAAAATAAAAAAAAATATTTTTTTCAATATATACTTTTAAAGAAGTACTAGCCCCTAAAATGTAGAAAAAAAAAAATTGAAGGTAGATCTTGGGAATTTGTTACTGTGTTAATATAAAAGTAAATTGCTAGTATAAGAAACAGTTCTTTTAATGTTTGAAAACATTTAAGCTTAAAATGTTGAAAATTTTCATTAACCAAAAATTGACGGTAGATCTTTTGCATTAAAAAGTATTTTAATATAAAAGTAAATTGCTGAAATGAAAGACAGTTCTTCTTTTTGTTAAAATTAATCCAGCAATTTACTTTTATATTAAAACACTTATAAAAGCATTAATGAATAAGTTAGGCTTCAAATTCGCTTCATGGTGAAATTTTTTTTTTAATTTTAATCTAAATTTTTTTTTTTATTTAAGTACCTACCTATACTTGTATAAATTTTAAATTAATGAACCAAAAATGTACGGACTGACATAAAAAAAAACCCTAAAATTTTTTATATGAAACTGATCGTCTACCTACATAATTATTTGGTCTATGTTTTTATATTATCAAAGTGAAGTATTTTAGTTCTTAAAGTTACAAATTTTTAAAGAACCTAAGTATACAAATAAATTAATTTGATCAGACCTATTTACACCGCCAGCCACTTTGCTAACCACTGAACCATATAATTCTTTTAAATTTATGGTCAGATTTCTAATATAAATGTATCTCTAACTGACAGAATGAAAAATAAAGCCATAGACACAGGCAAGTTCAATTAAAAGTATATAAAAAAAGCCATAGACACAGACAAGTTCAATTAAAAGTACATATATAATAACAATATTAATTTTCTACTAATTTTAGTACAATTGCCTACTTATATTTCTAAAGATCAGAACTTTTCAAAATGCATTGAAGTTATTTACCTTATTGTTAAGTACTTATTATTAACAATTAATTGATTTGAATTAAAAAAAAAAAAATGTTTTAATTGGCTAAATTAAATTTAAAACTAAATATTAAATTTTAATTATTTTAACTAAAAACAACTAGATTACATTGAATTGCAAAAAAAAACAAAAAAATTATTAGTAAATAAGTAAGTATATGTTTGTACATATACAATTAAATAATAAATACTTATATTAAAATTAAATATATTTAATTATGTTGATTGCATTGGAATTTGATGTACATATTTTTTTCAAGAACAACAAATACAACAAAAAAAAAAATCGAAAAACTAAAAAAATGCAACAATTTCAAGTTAATATTTAACAACAGGTAGCAGATACAAAAACAAAGAATTTCTAAAAAATAAATTTTTTAGTCATTTGTCATTTTTTTTTAAATTTTTATAAAATAAAAAAAAAAAATAAAATTTAAAAACTAATATATGTACATAATAACAATATATACATATATATATATATATACATATATATATATATATATATATATAAATATGTAAGTAAGTACATAATTAAAATAAATATTTGTATCGATTAAAATATGTGATAATATACAATTAACCTAAAAATTACCTTAGGTAAGATAATGTCAATTAAAAAAAAAAACAAAACCATTTACTTGCTTATCAATCACAAAAATTTACTTATGTAATAATAATTATATATATATATATATATATATATAATATAGCTATATATAAAGAAACAAAATAAAATTCCTAAATAATAAGTACATAAATAAATTGTTTATAATATATATAATATAATAAATTAATTAAATTCAAATTTCGAGGTTTATATATAATTAAATAATAAAAAAAAACAACAAGGAAATTTAAAATTTAACTTATTAATTAAAATATCAAATATATAATATTTCCGTTACCATTTATATATACATATATATATATAAATTAGTATTAATTATTTAGCATAAAATTATTAAAATTAAGATTAATTAATAATAATTATTGAAAAGAACCTCAAACTTATCAACATATTAGTTCATTGCAAATAATTTTATACGTATATATACTTGGATAGTATTGAACTAATATACCTTACGTAATATATATATATACTATATATAATTTTAGTTTTCATAACGAATAAAATTTACTTAATTTTAAAAAGAATTAAAATAATTAATAAGTAAATAATAATTCTATTGTATTTTAAACAAGTCTTCAATTAAAATAGAACTTTGATTGATATTAAATATAAAATTTTTAATATTATTTTTATAATAATAATATTAAAAATATAAGTGAAAATGGCTAATATATAATAAGTACTAATTAACGGTAGGTGACACAGTGGTTAAGTACCGACCTTTCATGTGAAAGGCCCACGTTCGAATCCCAGAGAAAGTTAAAAAACTTTTCTGGTTTTCGACTCGATTCAGCTACCATTCGCAATTGGGTTCACATTAATGGCATAATCAATAATTAATAATTATATATCTTTAATAAAAAATTAATTAATATAACAATATAAACAAATGCAAAGTATAAACATATAATTAATTGAATAATTGTAAGATATTTTATATCATATGGCAATATTGTAACAATATAATAATTATACCAGTTTAATTATGAATATTGTGAATAGAATTAATGAATAAATAGGAAAAAAAAAAGAGGAGAGGTCAGTTTGTTGGAGTCGATGTAAATGATAACATATTTTGTTTATTTAATAAAAATTGTAAATATCTAAAGTGAAATAATTTTATTGGTTTTATTGAATATTACAAATTTAAGATTACATAATATTACAATATAAACAAAAATAGAATTTTATCTATTGAAAATCTTAGACGTTTATACATGTTTTAAGGTCTAGTACTATCTCATGTTTAAATTGTATGTGGAATACATTTAGATTAATTCTAATAACACAAATATAAAGTATAACCTCTTGTTTCAACATATACCTATGGTATAAACAGGTTGATTAGCCTAATAATTGAAAAATTACCGGCTAAGAAAAAAAAAAAATTGCCGGCAAGATTTACATATCTAGATTTTTAATGGTTTGATGAAAACTTATCCGTTTACTTATCTTACTATAAACTTGTTTAAAATGTCGTCATTATGTAATGTTAATTAGAATATAACCTGTTACCTGAAATTTTAACATTCAGAACTAATAGCAATATATTTAAATTTATTAAGTTTAAATTAAAAAGTTAATTTATATCTGATATAAATCCATTATTTATTAGCAAAATTAAAATAGATAGATATATAAGATTTCGAGCTTTATTGAATAACTAATCCATTTCCAATTTTGCTAAAAAAAAAAACTTAAGTAAGTAATCCATGTTCCCTTGGAAACAAACTTGAATTTAAAAAATCTAAAAAACCAAAAGTTAAAATACATTTCCTGCTGATTTAAATATTTATTACCAATAATGTTTCCTAAGAACCTGTTTAGTTTGAAATTTTCTATGATTTTAATTGATATTATTGATCCTAAAATTTATGATTTTTTTTTTTTTAACTAATATTTTAATTTCCAGTTTAATCATTTCTTCTATTCTATCTATTTCATAATATATAGTTAAGTAAGTTAAAACTTTTGTTTCTTTTTAAAATTCTAAACTTTTGTTTTTTAAAAATATTCAAATTTCCAATTGATTCAATAACAATTTTATATTTGTTCTTTATTAACAACTTATAACCTTTTGTATAATTTTATTATAATAAATTCTAATTTTTATTTTTTTTTATTTTTATTATTTTTTTTATTATGCAACACCCTGTTCCTCTATAGTTCTACTATGTAATAAATATTAATTATATATGTGTATATAAAATAATTACTTAAAGAAAAAAAAAATTACTGAGATTATTCAATTTTACGAATATTGACAATTTTTTTTTTAACTAAAAACAAAGTGTTAAACCAGAACTTCTTGAATCTAGATTAATCAAAACTTTTTTTCAAAAAATTGACGGCGAAAATAGAAAAAAAAAAAAAACAAATAAATAAAAAATAGTTAGACAGCGTGGCTATATTTGCAAGATCATCTTGTATACAATGAAGAAAAAGGGTGAATAAAAAAAATTCTTAAATTGTTTTTTCAATTTAAATTTTGTTTTTGTTTTTATTTTAATTTTTTTAAATAAGAATAGAAAAGAGAAAGGCTTATGACGTTAAATGTTAAACTTGTCTGATTCTCAAACTAGATAGTTTTTATTATTAAATTAAAAATCAATATTACTTAAATAAACAAATTTAAATTTATTAACTAAGTTGTTTTTTTAATATTTGACTTATTATAAAAAAAAAAACCTGTTAGAATAAACCTGTAATTAATTATTTTATAAATTGCAAACGTTCCCTTAATTTTTGAATTAAAAATTATGAAGTTATTGTAAGTAAAAGTTATTTTAAACGAGGAAGACTGTAGTAGAGTAGACTGTGTCAATTCTGGGATACCCGTATGACCGTAAGATATACATTATATCATTCGGTTATTTCATTTTGAATGAATGAATTTCAAACATTCAGCTTTATTTGGTGTAGAGTAATGCTCACATAAAAGGAGTTGTATGGCAGCTACTCGAACCCTTTGCAGTAGACCAACCAAATTTTGCAGTAACTTTGGCCATTACACTAAACTATTTTTTGCAAAATTTCAGACACTCAGCTTCATCAGGTGTAGTTTAAAGCTCATATAAAAGAAGGAGTTGTAAGGCAGCTACTCGAACCCTCTGCAGTGGACCAAGCAAATTTTGCAGTAACTTTGGCCATTATACTAAACTATTTTTGGCAAAATTTCAGACACGCATCTTCCATAGGTATAGAGTAATGCTCATATAAAATTAGAAGTTCTATGGCAGGTACTCGAACCCGTGGATCAAAATGGCTGGATTTAAATAGCGATTCCGGTTTTTGCATAAAAACGAATTTGTGAAAATTTCATAATCCTAGCTCCTTTATTTTTTGAGTTATCGTGATGACGGACGGAAATACATAGCTTAATCGATTTATTTTTCGATTCTGATCCGATCCATACACTTGAGTCTATATCTACCCCCCCTCCTTCTCTGCGTCAGAAACGTAATGGCAAATTTATTATACCCTTTGACTATATAGTCATACGGGTATAAAAATGGAAAAATCTTTAAATTATTTGTTAAAATTTTTCTATTAAAATTAATTTGACATTTTTTAGAGCAGTTTTTTATACCCGTATGACTATATAGTCCAAGGGTATAATAAATTTGCCATTACGTTTGTGACGCAGAGAAGGAGGGGGGGTAGATATAGACTCAAGTGTATGGATCGGATCAGAATCGAAAAATAAATCGATTTAGCTATGTATGTCCGTCCGTCCGTCCGTCAGTCCGTCCGTCCGTCCGTCCGTCCGTCCGTCAGTCCGTCCGTCATCACGATAACTCAAAAAGCAAAGGAGCTAGGATTATGAAATTTTCACAAATTCGTTTTTATGCAAAAAACGGAATCGAGTTTTAAATTCAGCCATTTTGGTCCATGGGTTCGAGTACCTGCCATACAACTTCTAATTTTATATGAGCATTACTCTATACCTATGGAAGCTGCGTGTCTGAAATTTTGCCAAAAGTAGTTTAGTATAATGGCCAAAGTTACTGCAAAATTTGGCTGGTCTACTGCAGAGGGTTCGAGTAGCTGCCATACAACTCCTTCTTTTATATGAGCTTTACACTACACCTGATGAAGCTGGGTGTCTGAAATTTTGCAAAAAATAGTTTAATGTAATGGCCAAAGTTACTGCAAAATTTGGTTGGTCTACTGCAAAGGGTTCGAGTACCTGCCATACAACTCCTTCTTTTATATGAGCATTACTCTACACCTAATAAAGCTGAATGTTTGAAATTTTGCCAAAAGTAATTAACCGGATGATATATTGTATATGTTACGGTCATACGGGTATCCCAGAGTTGACACAGTCTACTCTACTACACTCTTCCTCGTTTTTTATATTTATATGTAAGTAGGTAGGTAATTAAATTAATCTTAAATAGACATTTTCATTTAATTTTTCTTTCTCATATTCTTTCTTAAACTTTTTTTTTTTTTTGAAAGCTTTTCTGTTGTTTGTTTTTAAACATTTTTCTAAAATGAACTCAATTTTTTCCCCAAAACAAAAAGCTTAATAATGTATATGAACCTGTAGTCTGTACCTGCTTCTAAGTATACATGTACTTATATATCAGTTCTAATTTAAAAAAATATTTTGACAGCCTTAAATAAAAAAAAAAAGAAATAAAAATGACTGTAGCAAAAGATCATCGAAATTACATCATAATTTTTTGAAATGTTTTTTATTTTGTTTTTTTATATTTCTTATTTTCATGCGATTATAATTTGATATAATTTTTGACTTTTTTTTTTTGTTGTTTTTTTTTGAAAAAATTTCTTCATAACAGTGATTCTGAAATATTTTAGTTGCTAAGTTACATTTTGTTTAATAATTTATTTTACTTCGAGTGGACACAAAATTATGAGATGTGATAGAACTGAACTGAAAATTAGATGATTTGCTAAATAAACAACCGAGTAAGGAATATGAACTCAGTATAAATACCAATACTGCAAAAATAAAATTTATGACAATTAGCAGAAGAAATATAGGTTATAAATTATAATGACACAAGCCTCTCTGTAGATAGCAGAACCGTATAATTTATAATCAATTTTAAATATCTGTCGGGGTTACATAAAAATAAAAGTTCTGAAAAATGAAATGCAGAATAGAAACCGGTAGAAATGCTTTTTATAAGTTTAGGAAAAGATTAAATAATCGTGATGTCACAATTAACTTAAGATTACAATACTTTAAATGTTTCATCTGGTCAGTTTTATTATATGATGTAGAGACCTTGACACTCAAAGTAGCTATGATAAACAAATTGAAAGACATATTAGTTGTGGGATCTTTAGGCAACTGTTAAAGTTATTTTTGTACAATTCGAGACTAAGTAAAATCAAATATGCCAACACTGTAGCCGTCTTAACATAGAAGTTAACACGGCGACAACCAGTAGTGGTTAAACATCGAAAGAAAAAGAAGAAGAACATTGGCCTGAGAGGAAGATATTGTTATGAAAGATTTATAAAAGAAGGATTTTAAAGTCAAAAGTGAATCTTGGAATGTAAAATAAATCGGAGATTGCTAAAAAGATAACGTAGATCCCCGTCCCTATACTTAATTATAAACACTCTTTTTTTTTTTCTTTTTTTTAAATTTCATATTCCCATATTTATGTTCCCATATACTTTGAAAATCAGCGATCTTGAAATTTTGATTTATTATCAATTCAATGTATGTACTTACATATTTTGAATCACACTCCCCTTTTTTCGATGAAATAATACTTAGGGTATTTTTTATTTTTCATATTTTTTAATGTTAAAAAAGGTGGTGTGATATTTCTTTTTATTTTTTTTTGTTAATCATTAAATGAAAGTATGACTCGTTTTTTATGTACTTACATATGTACTTACTTATATCTATGAATGTACTGTGTGTCGCTTTTAATTTTTTTTTATTAGAATTCTACTCTCGTCATTTGGGGTTTTTTTTTCCTTTTGTATAAACAAAATTACTAACTTTTCATATCGGTTTTAAGCTTATTTTTTCTATTTAAACCAAACATATTTACTCACACACAACTATGTACATATATATACATACATTTTTAATTATGTATGTTTGTTCTAAGTATTCTACTAGCAGCACGCGAATTGAATTAAAAATCCAAATAAAATTTAAATATTCCACAGATAATAATTAACTATCTGTAGATACTTAGAATGTATTTTCATATTTAAATAAAATGTAAATAGAGTCATAGATAAAAATAACATGTGTTGTAGCATTTTAAAAATCAAAAATTTTTTTTATATACGTATACGTATATATACTTGTTAGTTATATGTACAAAAAACATATGATACATTAAAATCTAATACAAAAAAAAACATTTCATTACAAATATGAGCAAATATTTATTGTGAAAAATTTCTTAAATAAAAATTTATTTTCATTACTTTTTTTTAAGAAATTTAATTTATTTTTATATATATATACAAATAAAACTAGGTATGTACGTATGTATGTTTTATTAACAAAGATTTAGCAAAAAATATCTTTTGAAATATTTTTGCCAATCAATGAAAATAACAACAAAAAAAAATTTTTATATAAATTTACTTTTTTTTTTTTTTATATTACCTACCTATTATAATTATATTTTTGCCATGTCTGCTTTATTTTAGATCAGGTGATTTTATTTTTGTTGGTAGAAGAATACTTCAAAATAAAAATAAAAATTTACCAAAAGAAAAATAAACAATGCTTACTAATAAATTTTCATATATACCTACCTACCTACCTATTTTATTGTACATAATAATAATTGTACACGCTTATGATGTTTTTTGAAAATAGTAGAGTCATGATAATAATGAACTTAAATAAGTTGTATACTAATTAGACTATATTGAGTTTTATATGTTTGAATATCTTAGACTAATTTGTCTTCCCCCAATCCCCAAAATGTAAGTACAGTATATACTTACGTTCTAATGTACATGAAAATGATAATACAGTTGTGATCATATTCTTACATGTAAATTTTAATATGTAATACCTATAGTCTCGTTATTTTAAAAAGTTTTTTTAATATCAGATCACTTTACTTGTTTTCAGGTCAAATTAAATCTAATTAGGAGCCGCTCTTAGTCTATAAAAAAAAAACCATTTATTGACGTTAAAGTTTTCAAATAAATGTCAAAATAAAAATTTTGAAATCATTATATGGGAAAAATTTAATTACATATTTCGGAGATTTACTGTATTTTTTTATAAAATTATTTTATGCACTACAAATTGGTTGCCAAGCAATGATATTAAATAAAATTTAACGGTATGGGAATTTTCTTGTTTTAGAATTAATATTTAGCCCTATTGGGTCTTTCTTTGTCGTAATTTTTGAGGAATAAATAAAATTTTGAAAAAAATTTATAGTTACAATACCTTTATATTTACCTATAATAAGAATGACATGATTCATAAAATAAAAAAGAAAACCCTGTCCTATATCACCTATAAATAAATACTCAAGGGTCAGTGATCGAGGGTCATTCATTTTTATTTCTATTATTAACATTAATAAATTTTTTAAATAAAAATATATGTATGTATGTATAATGTAGGTAAAAGGAAATAAAAAAGAAAATCTGGAACAACTTAAATAATTGAAACAAAAAAAAAAATTCTTAAAAATATAATTTAAATGTAGATCAAAAGATAGATGTGTTCATTTTTTTAATGTATAAAATTACTTATAGGACAAAATATTAAATTAAAGTAAATAAAAGAATTTCTTAATTTAAGATATAATTTGATTTAGATTTAAATTGGTTAAATAAATAATTTAAATATTTGGAATTAAGTAATTTTGTAGGTATATTCAAAATATATGGTGCTAAGCACTTGTTATACTTATTTACTATTAATAGTTTTTTAACTTTTCAATTAATAATTGCATTAATAGTGTGAATGAACTATATTAATAGGTCCAAATGTACCTTTAATCAATACTCTTATACATATATTTGTTTTAAATTATCATTTATATTATATTTATTTTAATTTTTAATGCCTCACCCTAAATGATGACGTACGGCGTATATTTTCTGTCAAAATAATTTAGAATAGGTACATATAATTATATGAGAGCTCACGAAATACGCGACGTACTATACGTAGGGTTTTTTAAAATTTAAAAATTGACGAAGCGTATAAAATTTTTGTTATTGTTTTCTCTTATGTTGCTAAGGTAATGTTTTTGTAATTATTTTTTTTCCAGAATATTTTTTAAAAATTATTACTACAAAATTGAAAACAATAATCATAATTTTTACTTAAAAACTGAATTCAAACGTCAAAGTTGCCATTGCAAGTTTAATTTTTTACGAGGGAATTTAGAATCACTAAAAGTTTTTGTTCGTAGTGTAGCCAATTTTTGTAGAAAGTCTAGGGGTGATAGATTTTTTGACAAATTAAAAACTGTACGCGCGTATCGATTTCGGTATACGTCAAAGTCGTACGTCGTAAGTTTTTAATTAGGTTGTGGCCTAAGATAGAACAAAAAAAAAAAAGACAAATTAAAAAAATTGCCTACTTATTCATTTCTAATAAAAACATAATATTTTTAGAACTTATTATTTTTTTATAATCTTATTTTCTTTAATAATATTTTGGTTGGTTTTTTTTTTGAGATCACGCCATTTTAGAAACAAACAATTTTCGCGGAAAAATTTTGTTATTTGTTTATTTATTTGTATTTTGTTTTTTCTCAATAATTTTAATCATTAGCAAAATTTATTTAAACTTGTTTTTAAAAAATTGTTTTTCTTTACTTAAAAAAAAATGATCTAATAATTAGATTAAAAATTGCGAATTCTTATCAAATGATCATATAAGTATTTTGTAATTTTATAACGCATCTTATGATGAATGAAATAAAAACAATTTTTTTTTTTTTAAAGTCAATTAGTTTGCAGTTTAGTTAGTTACTTAACTTATGGTATAGGTATATAATTATCAATTAATTATTAATAGTTAAAGACTTTGTAGGTAATTTAATTACATATATTGTATGATTTTTCATTTATTCATGTAGGTATAAAGTAAAAAATATAAAATTTAATTACGTAAATCTGATAAACTTGTTTCAAAAAATTATAAACATATTTATTATGAATTTAAATAGAAATATCTGCCTGTTTTATATAACTTTGTAAAATAATTATTCTAAAATTATTCTAATAGTTATTTAATAGATCAATTAAAAGCGGTTAAGAATTTGAATGTAATATCTATTAGATAAATTGTTTCAATTAATAACATTAAATTATATAATATTTATTGGAATTTATTTAATATACGTAAGTTTTATGCAACTATTTTATAAATTATCAATACTTACTACATATTAAATTAAAGTTCAAGACCTTCATCTCTTAAATAAGCTTAAAGTATAGAATAAAGTTTTATAGAATTATATAAGTATAGAAGTATCTTAAGATATTAAGTATACAAAGAATTTTAACAGAAAAAAGCTACTCTTTAACATAAGTTTCATAAAAGAAGGGTCATTGTTTAAATTTTAATATATATACTTAATTCTGATTTTTAACTTATGTTTTTTGTTTTCCAATTAATTTTAATTTAAATTAAAAAAAAAAATATTTATACTTATTTTTAGTAAAAGTTCATTAACATTTTTTTTTTATTTTTTAAATTAATTTTTATACTTATCCATTTATTTTTAAAAACTTTTTTTTAATTTAATTAATAAAAATGTTGATATTTTTTGCATACACATTTTACATATTATACATACATACATACACACCTATATAAAAATTATATTGCACAATTATATAGGTATTTTTAAAAAAACTTTTTATTTAACACTATTACAAAGAAATCCAATCTTATAGATAGTTAGTTAGTGTGTTTAAACTTTGTTAGTGAATGGTTAAAAATACAAGTAATACAAAATTTTGTAATGGTCAGTGAAAAACTTTTTTGAATTGAATTTATAAATCTAAAGTCAAGAAAAATATTTTGGGAGGTTTATTTTTATTAATAATTTTGTTTTACTTTTTGGACTTTACTTTATTTAAAATGTATCTTGTAAATTGTTTAAATGTTGTATTCGTGTTATATACTTATATACAAAATTAATACATATACAAGTATTAAATAAATACCTATGTTAAATGAAATTTTTAGTCTCATTATATATTTTTGTAATAAATATATATATAAATAAATATATATATATGTATATAATATCATCGTAAATACACGAAATTGTAAATGTACACCATTTTACACTGTATGAATGTGCACAAAAATAAATAAAAAAATGTGCTCAAGGCCAAACGCAATTTTGCTTTTTAAAATTTTTGGTTTTTTATTACCTACTCTTTTTTTCACATACTTAAAGGTATAGGTTTTATTTTTTAAGTCCATTTTTTTCTTATGGGTTCTTTTTACAAAATTTTGGAATTTTGATTGAAGTGTTGACAAATTGCTTGAGTTGAAGAATGTGTGTAAGTTTGTAAACTTATATTTAGTTATACTTATACTTGTGTATTGAATGAAAAATAGTTCAAAACTCACCGGTCGGTCGGCTTAAGTAAAAATTTTTCATCATTTTAATTTCCCCCAACCTATGACCAGTTATGTGAGAGTCAAAATTACAAAATTTCCTAAATACATACACATGTACTGTCTTAAACGAATCAAATTTACTTTTCCTATCTGTGGGTCCAGATGTTAAAAATACGAAAATAATTTCAAATAAAACTACAGAAAAACAAATGTTACATTTTATTTACATTTCTTTAATTTATAACTAACCACATGTCTATCCTATTTTCAAATTACAACAGTTTAAAAAAAAAAAAAAAAAATCATAGCTATTAAAGATTGCAAAATAGTTTGGAAAAAAAATATACAAAACTTGATGCTGTCTGTTAAGATGTTGTTCATAGATTCCAGTTTTATTTTATAAATATGCGTTATATTGAAAAAATTCAACCAATTCAGTTATTTTACATATGCATATATATATATATACATATTTACAATTAAATATATTCATAAATGACGTAATTAAAACCAGTATTTTTTTTTTCATTAAGAGTTGAACTTTTTTTTCACAATTCTTTAACTATTATTTAATAATTGAATTATAACTACAAGTTTATTTACACAATAAAAAAAACTAAAAATTTAATTATTTACTTTGTAAATCACCGTAACATAAAAATAAAAACAAAACTAAAAGTTTAAATTAAAAACGCTATAAGAAATGTCTAGAATAAAAATTAGTATAAAATATGTATGTAAATTTATTACAAGTGCAACGTTATGTAGGCGGCAAAAAAGCCCAATATATGTATATGTGCTTTCAAATTTCACTTGTAACATATTTAAAGTTCCAGGAATTAAGAACATTATAATTTAAGGATATAGGTACTTTATTTATCAGTACATACTTGTTAGTTACGTATAAATTATTCGAATTTATTACCTATAATTGTGTAAAATTCTCACAAATGGCCTGACGGTTCTAAAACTTTACCAAATTACTTTGAAAAAATCTAAAATCGGGTTTTACGCCTGATTAACCTGGCTAACGGTCTATTTAACTTCACTTCTCTTGGAACACATTTAAAAAAAATTAAGCATTACCTATATTTTTAATAATTATCCATTGTAGGCAATGGCTCGTTCTTCGATTGAATTGTAATCAAAAATACTTCTTTTAAATTTCAGGGCAACCCCAAGGGGTCATCAAGTGCCCTTTTCTTTACTGTGTAAATTCCTAAGTGTTTGAATATTTTGTAGAACTGTTAGTCTTAAAAAGAGCTTAGATCTAGGATCGTTTTCAATCCTTTAACCCTCCCCATATCCTATGTCGAATGTTGTCTTTTTTTAGCCAATCTTTCGAACTATATTAAAATATTTAAGTGCAAAAGAATCCGTTCCTAGAGTTCGACTTGTGTATAAAAAAAAAATTAACATTCGATCAAGAAATTCAGTTTTTAAGAATTATATTTGATATTCAAACTTAGTAAGATCTTAATTATTTTGAATCAAAATTTCTTTTTTCTAGAATAAATATAAATATTAAATTTTGAATTCTTGGCTCACGATATTCATTCTAATATTAGTATATATATATATGCATGCAAATCGTCATTGAATTTTTTTTTTTTTTTAGAAATTTTTTCTTTATTTAACTAATATAATTAAATTAAAATTCTTTATTATATAGTATATAATATATACTAATAATCTGTATCTTTATTATAAGATATTATGCCATACTAAGTATTCACAAAGAAATTTGCATTCCATTTTATAAATATATTTATGTATATACATTTACCATTCGGTACATCACGTGTATATTTAGTCATAAATTAATTCTAATATAAAAAAAAAAAAAATTAAGTAGGAACATATATATATTATATATATATTATAATATATATTTTAAACAATGCGAATTTAATTTAATACACTTAAGTATAGTTAAAAGCGTTTAATCTGGAAAATTCTACTAAAAAATTTTTTTGTAAAATAATTTAATATTAATATATATGTATATAAATACTTAATTTTTATTGTTTATTATTTTATTTATGAATTATTTAGAACTATCAACAAACCAAGAAATAAATATCTATAGATACATATATATATAATTGAAACAATAAGTACTTGTATATGCAAGTCATAATGCAAATTTATAAGTTTTTTAATACTTATCTTTTTTTTTAAAGTATATATTGTATATTAGTAATTCTTAAAGATATTCATTTGTATTTTAAAATGGTTTTTAATTAAAAGATTAATTAATAACTATTTAGCTTTTATAAATTGTATTTAAAATTGTAATAACATAAGATTAAATAAGATTATTGCATTTTAAGATTCTTTTTATTCGGTTTTTGGTTTTTTTTTTGCGCTCCATTTATTTTTTAATTGTAAGTAATAGTTTTTAAGTAATTTTAACTATTTTTTTTTTAATTTTATTTCTTATTGTTTTTTTTTAAATTTATTTTCTTTCAAATTCTTTCCCAATATTTGTTTATTAGTTTTTAACAAGTTTTTATTAATAAAAAGTAAGTAAAAAAAAAAATTAAACGTGACTTTCTAATAAAGCTTTATTAAAAATGAAATAAAATTTTTTTCAGAAAGTTAAATACAATAAAATTTTGATTTTATTTAAAAAAAACATTTGGATATTCGAAATTTTTATTACAACATTTCATTTTTTTCTCTATAAGTTATAAGTTATAAATAATATAATATTTAACTTATTGTTAATACTTATTGCAAAATCAAATTTGACATTGACAATTTTACTTATTGCAAAATTAAATTTGACATTGATAATTCTTCTTATTCTTCTTCTATGACTCTACAGCTCGGTGTGAGCTTTGGCCTTCAAAACTATTTGCCTCCATATCTCCCGGTTTTTCGCCGTTGTTTTCCAATTTCTCACTTGTAATTTTGAAGCATCGTTTTCAATGTTGTCTTCCCATCTTGTTCTGGGTCTTCCTCTAGCTCGATTTAATATAGGTCTTAGATGTAATATCTTATATGGCATTCGATTTTCCTGCATTCTCACTGTGTGCCCTGCCCTGCCCACCTTTGGCGTTGTGATTTACTGAAACGAATAATGTCTTCATTTTTTATAAGTTCATTTAGTTCAGCATTATTCCTTCTCCTGTAATCTCCATTTTCAACCGTTCCGTTCAAAAATTCGGAAATCGTTTTCGTCAGCCATATTCAGTGTCCATACCTCACAACCGTATGTTACCACAGGGCGTATTATTGTTTTACAAATTAATATTTTCGTTTCCCTTGTCAAGAGACTTGATTGCATTAATTTTTTGTATGCAAATAGGCATTTATTTCCTGCTTTAATACGTTCTTGAATACAATATTTTATACTATTGTCATTTTTTTCCATTACTCCAAGGTATTAAAAGTTTATTACTCCCTGAAGTATATCAATCAATCGTTATATCTTGCCTTCTTCATTGACATTCATAATTATGTATGTATATTTGTACATAAATTTAATTCCTTTGATCTTTAGTTTATAGTTAAAATATATTTTAAAATTACATATAGATTTCGGAATAGATTTTTGACTTAAGCGGAATTAAATCGTAAAAATTGAATTGGGGAAGCGTTACGTAATTTCGGTTTAGTTAATACTTTTTTTAAAATTTCGTTTTTAGAAAATATCGCGTTTTTTTAAAAATCTCGTTTTTAGAAAATATCGCATTTTTTCAAAAATCTGATTTTTAAAAATTTTAGAGTTGGATACAAAATCAGAATTATCAGCCTTTCAAAAACGACTTTCAAAAACGAGATTTCTTGAAAACGGAATTTACTAAATCGAGATTTCGACACCAATTCAAGAAATAGTTGCAAATAAATTCCATTGATTCCATATAGTGATACCAAATTTAAGATTCCACTAAAACATATAAATAAATTTATATGTATATTAAATTCTTTAAAAATTTGCAATAAAGTTGTTTCTGATTATCAATTTGCTTTTGGAAAATTTCGGTATTTGAAGTATCACTCATAATTGCAATACTTATCTACTAATTATTTTAGATTGCAAATTAACCTGCATCAAAAACAAGTATCTATTGGAATTTCATGATTTGGTTGATACAAGTAATTTCGAAATTTCCAAATATTTGAAAAAAATAAAAAAAAAAACTTGTTTCAATTTCGTAATATCTTTTTTCAATAATACACTTTCAAAAAAAAAAAATTTTCAAAAGAATTCAAAATATTTAAACCGGAACTTCTAACTGCCATATAACATGTCAATTCTAGAAAATTTACAAATATAAAAATGCACTACTTGCATTTTCATATTATAATATATGATGAACTGTAAATAATGCGCATTTCAATTAAGTTAAATAAAAAGTGAAAATATATATATATATATATACAGTACAGTACAATGTCATATTAATAGACACTTATTCTTTTTTAAATTAATCAAAATAAATGTGTTAATGCGGGGTTAATAATTTATATTTAAATAAATTGGTACTTGGTAATTTTTAACAAATTTAATCCAAAACTGAATTACATTTTTTTTTTTATAAAATTAAAGACCAGATCAAACTACATGTATATATATATATATATATATGTATATATATAAATAACGAAATCAGGTGATCAAATTTACTATGAAAAATTACTTTGTGTCGTTTTGTTGTCACTTAAAATTTTTTTTATTAAATTTTTTGAAATATAATTAAATATAAATGTTATTAAATTACTATATTAAATAAGTTTAAATTAACATACGATTGTATTCTTTTGGGATCATATGTTTTCTTTACAAAATTTTTATATTGTAAGTTAATTTAAATTTTTCTATTGAATTCTTTTCATATTTAAGTTAAAAAAAACAAATTTATTTAGTAGTCGTCTGTTCATCCGAAATCATCCGATATTTTGTGGTTTCATTAATTGTGAATTTTGATTATGATAAGTTGAGAAATGGCATGTTCACAATAGTATTTAATTCCATATTTTTATTAAATATATAATTTTATAACTAAATTGATCTTTTCTTATATTCTATATACTTTACTTTAGTATATTAATTTATGAATTAAGATTGTTCAGAATTTGAATGTGTATGTTGGTGGCGCGGCGCACATTATCAAATTTAATTTGACGTATATTTTGTTAGTTTATTTTTTCCGAATCGGATGATTCTTAAAGAGTCTTTCGAGCAATTGAAAAAAAAAAAACCAAATAGAAAATCATACGATATTCTATTTTAAGTTGGTTGACGTTTTTTTTTTTTTTGATTTTTTGGGTGGAATGGGGTGAGGTGAAAGGTGAAAAGTGAAAAGTGAAATAAAAAAGAAATGTTGGTAATAATTTAATTCTATTAGACAAATCTCGTGATATTGCTTTCTTTCTCCCTCTATCATTCGTTAATTTTTTCTATTAAATGTGAAGAAATTTTGTAAAATAAATTTTTAAAAATAATTAGAATTTGAATGGCGCACAATTTTAAATTAATGGAATGGTTAGTTACTTGATGTCATTTATTTTATTCTGCATTTTATTGCTGACATTCAGAATATTCTGTAAAAAATTTTTACGTACTTTATTTAAGATGCGCGCGCACTGCAGAATAAAATAAGTTTTTATTTTTGTTTTTTTTAGATAAGTACTTAGAAAGGAACCAATTTTTTTTAATTCATTAAATTTAATAATAGTGAAGAGTAAACACTTAACTTGATACTATATAAAATTAAATTTTATAGATTGAAATTAAATTTAATCAAAGAATAAAAGATAAATTATGACAATTTTTAATGGGTATGAAAATTAATATTAATATAATTAACTATATATTTATTTTGAATATAAGAAGTTTAATTAAATGTTTTTGATATTAAATTAAGTATTGGAATCAATTAAAATATTTTATAATTGCTTATTTTAAAAAATTTAATAAATAATTAAAATTAAATAATTTAAATTAATTTATAATATTTTTTTTGTATTTTCAGAAACTGTTTAAGACGTATTGCACGTCATGATGAAAAACAATTTTCAAAAGACAGTTTAGTTAATGTCATGGAAAAATTTGTTAAAACTGTTAATTCAATGGATGAAACAATTTTAGTACCATGCAGGCTCATGGACAGACAGGTAAAATTCTTTTTTATATTTAATTATTTTCTAAGGAAGTACCGTTATCTGTTGATATCATGTTATATGAAGTTGGATAAACCTTTGTCTTAAATTAAATTAAAAATTCGCAACAAAGATAAACATAGCAAAACTTAGGAATCATAAATTTCGAAATAAATTTAAATTTATGCTTTGGTTTTTGAATATCTAGAAAATAAATTAGTGTGAGGTGCTGTTCTATTTCTGTGTTTTTTTTTTTCAAAATGAAAATTTCTAAGAATTTCATTGTTTGTTTTTAAATTGTTGCGTGGAAAATTCTTTCTTTCTTTATTATAACTGTATGCGTATGACTGTATGCATACCATGGATTTTTAACAATTAAGAAAGAAAATTTTTTAATTTTCAGTAATCGATCAGATTTTATTCAAGTAAAAACAAACTTAAATTCAATCCTTTATCAATTATTTGTTTATTTATAAAGCTGTTATGACGTCATGTTTACCTGCACAAAACAGGTTTACAATAAAAGTTACAATTAAAAGTTAAAAGGTGAAAGCTTTTTTGGTATAAACTAATTGATTGAAGCGATTTTACGTAAATATGATTATTAACCTAAGTTTCAGTTTAAACCCAGTACTAACGAATTCATATTTTCGTCATTGATCAGTTGTACTATAAATAAGTATAACTTAAGATTCATTAAAGATTTTGTAATAGTTTTTAAAAATCTGATTTCCAAAGTATCAAATTTTATTATTGGCTTGAGTGAATTTGAATAAATCCGGTTTTTGATTAAAAACCGCCTTTTTGTTTTGAAAAAAAAAAAAAACAATTTTTATGAAAAAAAAAACGTAATTGGCCTTTTGGAAATTATTTAAACTATAATTGTTAGCAATTAAAGTATATATATACATAATTAAAGTGGTTTTTTTTTTTTATAGAACATAAAATTTTATTACGTATTTTGTAATAAAATTTTCTTGTTTTTTTTTAAGAGAACATTTCTCGGTAATCTCGCTGTATTGTATTTTAGAATCTATAGATAGTTCCTGATGTTTAATTTAATTTTGAAATAAAAATCCTTTAATTTAAGAAACTTGTTTCTTTTATGAGATTCTATATTATAGGCGTGTATAGAGTGTATTATAACTAGAATGTTCTTGTAAAATGTAAAGACTAAATGTTTAATTAAATTTTTTTTTCATTTTTTTTTATTACAGGTTGGTGATTCAAGTGATATTATACAAGCACCACCAAAAACATCAGCATCACATCAAATTAGTATGGCAAATTTAAATAGTTTAAAAGGAAATAAACATCGTCAACAGACTATACATGAATTTTTAAATTCAGCTGATTTATTCAATTTATATTCAATATTAAATTCATTAAAAAATGATTTACTTTGGACTAGAAATGAAGAATCAGATGATGGTGAAGTATTTGAAGGTCAAAATATTCAAGCAATTATGTCACAAGTATCAATTTGTTCTACAACATCATCAATAAATGAACAACAACAACAAGATGAACAACAAAAATCAAGCACAACAACAGTTAATTCACAACAACAAAATGCTGCTGGTACACCTGCAACAACTACAACAAAAGGACATAATCGTCGGCCATCAACAGCTAGTATGACTTCAGCAAATTCAGTTAGTAATCTCAGTGATTCAGAATCAGAAATTTCAAATGAAAATGATTCTGGTATGGAATCTGAAGGTAATTGTAATGGTAGCCAAAGTGGTAGTACAACAAGCAGCAGTAGTAGTAATCAACAAAATTTAGATAAAGCTACAGAATTGGCTAGACAATGTAGACAACATTTAGCTGGTTTACATAGATGTTTAGAACAAATGACTGAAGCTGCTAATTATCTAACTGCTAGATATCAAAGTGATGTTGGTCCTGTTTAAATAAAAATTTTTAAATTTAAAAAAAATTTAAACAAATTTAATTAAAATATAAAAAAAAACAAAAAAAAAAATTATTACAAAAAAAATTAAAATAAAAATCTAAATACAAAAACAAAAAAATTAAAAAAAAACACAAAAAAAAAAAATATTATTTAAAAAGAAAATTATATATATTGAATAAAATATATTATGTAAATTATGTTTAATAATAAAATATTCCAAAATGTTTGCAAGTTTAGTTAAAAAAAAAAAAAAAAAATTACAAAAAATTAAAAAAAAAAAAAAAACGAAAAATTAAAATTAGATAAAAGTATAAAGGGAAAAAAATGAGGGATGCTGGTGATTATTTATATTTACGATTTTGTTTTATTTTAATTTTTTTTATTTTTCGCTAACTAATTCCAAAGATTGATAAAAAATTAAATAAATAAATAATGTTGTGAGCGAATGTTAAAAAAAGTGTTTAAAAAAAAATTATTGAAATAAACTGTAAGATTTTTTTTTTTCTAGAATATTTTTTGTGCTTTTCTTTTTTTTATTTTTTTTTTATTATTATTTAATCCTTATTTACTACAATTGTCCTTTTAACTTTAAATCAGTTCTCAAATTCAATTATTGAATTATTGAATTTGGTGAGGCTCATTTTAATATTCATAAATTTATATCTATTTTTGTTCCATGAAGTTTAAAAAAATATAATTTAAAAGAATATTTCGAATACAACGAACGTTATATGTGTAAAACAAGTCATCTGATTTGTTTTACACATAATATGAATATATTTAAAGAGATTAATTAAAAAGTATTATAAATTCAATGTTATTTTTACTGAATGGAATTTTGTAATTAGGGAATAGACACACAACTGATTGATGATAAGTTGAAAGAATATACGACCATAATGTCATGAACAAATAAACAAAAAAAAATATTAATTAATTATTAATAATAACTCTTAATAAGTATTAAACAATTGTAGTAAATAATGATTGAAAATTAATGAAATTAAATTACAAAAATTATAAAATAAAAAATTAACAAATATATATTTCTCTTATTATTATTTTTCATTGAAAATTTAATTTTTTTTTTTTTTTAAATTAATATATAATTAGTAGTATGTAATTGCATTCAAAATGTTGGGTAATATTTTATTTATTTATTTTTTTATTATTTTTAATGGAAATTCTTAAAAAGTTATTTTTTTTTTTTTAAATTTTAAAGCTACATAAATTTTGATATATTCCTAAAAATAAACCAATAAATATTTAAATCTGAATAAATTGTATTTAAAATATAATAATAAATATTGTTTATAATATGTTATATAAAACACTACTTTTGTAAAAAAAAAAACTAATGTGCATTATATAAAAAGTATTAAGTGGAAAATTTTTTTTATTATAAATTTTAAAAAAATGCCAGTGAAACTGAAACAAAATCTACGTCATTTGAAATCAACTTTTTTTTTTGTTTTTTGAATCATAAAAATTTAAATTTCGCAAATTTAATCGTGCATATTATAAAAGATCTTACAAAAAAAAAATGTATATTAAATTTTTGCTGTTGTTCTTGTTTTTCTCTTTAATAACTTTAAAAAATGAATTATAAAAAAAAATTTCTGTTAATTTCTTTTACCTATATGTAAATTTTTTTTGTAAATTAAAAAAAAAAAAAAAGCGAAAAGATCATGACTAACAATCAAAAATTCTCGTTAACTCTTCGATTACTTTTTAAAATGATGTTATCGTAGCTTTGAATTAAAGTTAATTTAACTTTTTTGTTTTAGCTTGTATCAAGCTCTATTTTTGACCTATTAAATTGTGATTTTTTGATTGATTTCTTTTTTAAAGTTTAAATGCGATAACAATTTTGTTTTTGTTAAAATTTTTTATTTCAGAAAGTATAAGAGCAAAATTCCTAGAAAACTCCCAAAATATCAAATTAAAAAATATAAAAGAAAAGAAAATTTCAAATGATACACAAATTTTTGAATATTGAAAAAAAAAAATTAAATAAAACTTTTGTATTATAACACAACAGTAAAATTAACTAAAATACAAATTTGCAATGTTAACAAAAAAAAAAGTATGTTTAAAATTATTTTATTTTTAAAATTTCAATAAAATTGTAGCTTACAAATAAATAAATTCCATAATTAATAAACTTCCAATTGTTTGGTTGGAAAATAATCTAAAAAAAAAAAAAAAAAGAATCTAGTTTTTTTTTCATCTGTGATTATATATCGACATTCTTACCACCACATCTTCATTTAATATTTTTTTATAAAACAATAGGACCAAATACTAGAACAAATTAATTTCTTATTAAAAATTGAATTAATCCTCAGTAAAAGAACCGATTTTGACATGGAGTTAGTGGTCAAAAGCTTAGTAGTGACCCAACAGAATTTAATAATCAATAAAACTAAAAGCAAAATTTTATAATAAGAATTTTCAGTTTTTTTCTATTTAATTTTAATGGGAATAATTTAAGTTCAAATTTAAGTTGTTGCTTTACTTTAATTTCATACTTAGGACAAATATTACAAAATTTTATTATAAATAAAATTGTATTATAAAAGCAGTTCATTTAGGTTTTTTATTTTAATTTTTCTTTTCTATTTGTTTTTTCTTTTTCTATTTTTGTTTTAATAATATTTTTTTATGGATGAAGGATGTGTAATATGGTGTTCCCTTTTAATAATTAATAGTTTTTAAGTTATACTTTATATTTAAAAATAAATATAATTGTTTATTTTACAAGAAAAGAAAAAAAAAAAATATTTTTAATACGATTATTATAAGAATATATAAAAATCAAAAAACCAAAAGAAAAATAAATAAAAGTAAAATAAAAATATATGCATGCATAAATAATTCTGAATGTTTATAGGAGGTACAATTGATTAAAAAAATGAGATTGTACAATAACACATATCAAATAAAATAATTTTAATTAATTAAAATGATTAAAGTATAATTAAATATTTTATTTGAATTAGATCATCATAATTGTATCTTATTAATCTTATTGAAATTTCTATTGCATTCAATTATATTTTTATAATAATTTCCTTTATTCCATTCTTATTTTTAAATTAAAAGTTTTGGAATTGACATTTTTTTAAATTTTTCTTTCAATTTTATTTTGATATCAGAAAATATTGTATAATTTTCTGTTAAAAAATTTTATTAGCTTAGCTTTAACTGTTTTGTTTTTAAATATAAAATAAATTATTTATCTGTTAAAATTTTGAAAATGAAAATAAAAACAAAAATATAAGTTATGTTAAAGGAAACTATTTCGGAGAACAGAAGGTTTTAGTTAGAAGAAAGGCACGATTTTTTAAAAATTGTTAAAATTTTCTTTTAATCATTTAAAAAAAAATGTTATTTAAAGTTGATCATCCCGATAAATACATACCGTTTGCAAAATTAATTTAAAATTAACAACTAAATTAAATTAATTTTTTATTTTAATTATTTAAATAAAATATTTAAAAAAAAAGACCAAATTAAATATTAAACTTACAAAAAAATTATAATTTATTATCTGGCTTTTATTAAAAATTTTAGTAATTCTAATTAAAAACAAAATCACATATTGTTGTAGTAAAATATTGAAAATTACACCATTTTTATTCAATTAATTTTCAGACTTGCATCCAAATAGCTCTCAAAATATTTGTAATCTCACTAAAAATCGCCTTTGATAAAAAAGGTAGACTATAAAATAAAATATTAAATGTATATGTAGAAAGTTTTAAAGAAAAGTGAATAATAAACAAAAAAAGTGTATTTCTATTTAATTTTGAAATATAAAATAAAGTTTAAATTTTTAATAAAATATTTGCAAAAAAAAAAATATGACAAAATTTTTTAAACAGATAGACAGACTAAAAATTCTCATAAAAAAAGCTGTGAAATAATTAAATACATACATATATTATTTTTTAATTACTATATTTTTTTTTTTTTTTTGAATTAAAAATTAATTATTTTTTATATTTTATTATAAATAAATAAAAAAAAAAAAATAAATTATAAAATTTAATTAATAACTGATGATTAATAAATTGAAAAAAAAATAGTAACATAAAGGCAAAAAAAAAAAATACGTAAAATCAAAAATACAATTGTTTAAAATAAACTACTAATATTTAAAATAAAATAAAAAAAATCAAAAAAAAAAAAAAACCAAAACTTTATATAATAAATCAAAATTAAAAAAAAAAAATAGAAAAAGAGAAATGTAAATAAAGGATAATTTAATTAAAAAAAAACGCTTTGAATGTTTTAATTGCTTATAGGATAAACTCCCATACTTTTATACCTATTTTTTTTATAAACGCATTTCAGAATCAGTAAAATTTTCAGTACATAAAATGAATTTAACCGACCTCTATATTCAATAGGTATCAACGCTATTGAATAATGATATTGAGTAAAGGTGTGGTCGTAAATGTAAACTTTTTGACGTAAAATATGCCATTTGACATTTATTATGATTTTAAGACCAATTTATTAGATTTGCAATCAGTAGACATTCAATTTACAAATAAATTTCTGTGGTCATAAAAGTAAATTTTTTAGTTTTGCAAAGGATATAAAATCAACAGATTGTTTATGTTTTCCACTTTTGAAATGAGTTTTCATCGCTAATCTTGTACAAATTAGTAGTTTTAAGGTGGATGTGTCCCACAACAAACTTTGTGATTCATTTTCAGTTTCACTCCTGTTAATTTAAATTTAAATTAATTTACAAAAAAAGACATAATATTTTCTTACTTAAGTACATTATTAATCATAAAAATAAAACAACGCTGAACGCTCAAAAAACTGTACCTTACTACTTGGTAAACTGATATGTAGTAAACAAAAAATTTAGTTTGCATAGTTGACGTTTACTTTACACAAGGCTTTTTCACAAATGCACATTGCAATACATTAATCACGTCATGTGTTTATAAATGTTTCATACATTTGCTTAACGTTTTTAAACTACATTGCAATAATCATATGATCCAAATACATTAGAAAAAAAAAGTCATGTGTGCATTGTGAAATTTTATACTGCGAAGTGTCATTTTTGTTTATTTATTTTTGTTTAGTTCTGTTTAAAATGGCTGAGGATGAAGGTATTACTAATTGGTGAGTAAAATTTGATTGTTTGAAATTATCTAAGTTGTTTTCTTTAATTTCAAAATAAAAAAATTCTGAAATGTGTCAATCATATATATGTGTCCATAAATTTACATAGATTATTGTAGTATGACCGTCATAAACTAAAATCATATGATTATAGTCAGTCATGTATAATACAATAGTCATGTCATATAGCATTTGTGCAAAAGCCTACATATTTCACATTTACGACCAGGTTCAGTTAGCAATGATTTTTTACATAATTTTTGGTCGTAAATTCAAAATATGCATATTGACAGCAAATTTACATTTACGACCATAAGATAACGCTATCGCTAAAAGCTATACAATATCGAACATTAAACATATAATGCAGTTTTAGCAGTTTTGTACCATGTGGTATAAAAATATCGAAAAGCTCAATAAGTAATAATTAATCGTTTTGATATCACATGGTACATTCGAATTCAATTCGTCTTGAACTTGGTATTGAAACTCAATTTTTTTAATAGGTATGTACTTATAGAAATGTAATTAATTTTCTGCAGAATAAAATTTTCCAATCCATAGGAAAATTTCCATAAATATTTGTACAATAACAACAACAAATTAAATATTTTAATTAGGAACGATAATCCACATATAAAACATAAAATGACTTGCAAAAAAAAAAAAAATAAAACCAAACTTTGAATTTGAATATAAATAAATAAATATTAAAACAATATAAAAATAAATAAAAACTTCGGAACACATTAATTTTAAACCAACTTTAAAAAAAAAATCAAATCAAAAAAAAACAAAATAAATTTGGTAAACAAATAAAAAATTCAATATGAAAAGTAAATTAAAAATTCCGTTGATCTACATATTAGTTGATCTTCTTACCAGTAGCGATATATAGGATATTTTAAAAGAAAAAAATAAACCAACTGACCTAATTCGTATAAAGATAAAAATATATTCTATGTACATAATGTTGTAACTGCATTCACTACATATATTATTTTATATATTATTAACAGAAATATACTGGCAAAATTTTACAAATTTAGCTTGAAAAGATATTTAATGTCCTAAAAATATTTTACTTGATATGAAAATGAACACCAAGTTATTTAAGCAAAATCGACTTTCAAACCGAAGCAAGCGAATAAACGAAAGAAAAACCAAAAACCTATGAATCTAATTAATTTTGAATTCTAATTAATTATTCCGAGTCTCTTTTGCCTAGAGTCGCCACGTGCCGAAATTCGGAGTTAAATCATATATTCGAACCATTTGGTCGAAGGCATCGTAAAATCAAAAAGTTATTGTGTAGAAACGAATTAACAAACAAAAATGGAAATTTATTGCTACATAAACATTCCTTGGGTCAAGATGTAAATTTAATTAAATATAAATAAAAGAATGTGACCGAAAGCTCGGATAGGTCGGATCATATTTAATAAAAAAATATCATAGTGTATATTACAATAATTTAATAATAAATGCAAAGGATTAATATTATGAGGCAATATTTACTATTTTCTGGTATTATAAATGAATAAATAAATAAAAGAGTATTTGAAACTTAAGTACTAAAAAGCTGCATACATTTAATGACCAACATTCATTTCATTACAAATGATTAAAGAACTGGAGTAAACCCATTTAACCTCTAAACAGTTTTAACCGATTGGTATTTGAAAAAAAAACCCATTGTATTGCTTTCTTAATTTCTCATTATATGAGAATTAATTTTTAGGTATTCTAAATGCAATTTTAAATCAATAATACCGAAAAACTTTTTTTTTTTTTAATAGAAAATAAAAACAAAAAAAAAATTCCATAACATTTATAGCAAAGTGTTGTGAAACTTTAAATGATTCAGTAGAAATTCAATGAAGAGAAGACTGACTAACTTTGATTTTTTTTATCATTCATTATGATCATAATGATGATGATGATGATGATGATCATGATAATAATGATGAAAGTATTAATGATACTGAAAAAAATATAATGATAATGATGATTAGGTTTATTTGCTTACTATGTATGTGTGTATGTACACACAACTACAATACAATCATTAATCAACCAATTTGATTGTTACATAAAAATAAAAATCAAGTTTCAAACTAAAGCTTAAATTTTTTTGTTGTTGTTGTTGTTGGTGCAACCCCACCACAAAATAAAATTTAATTGTTATTTTCGGGAAAATATTTTGGAGGCCTGTCCATTGCAATTTATTTTATTTATTTTTATTTTTAGCTTTTGTTTTTTTTTTTTTTTTGTAGCATTCCAGATAAATTTATTAACATTTGTTTTTGATTTAATTTTTTTTTTAAATTTATACATTATATACTAGTATATAATTTATATGTATACAATGTGGAGATTCTTTTCCTTAATTAATTTTTTTTTTTGTTATTTAGAATATTATGAAATGATTTTATTTTTTTTAATAATATCATGACTTAGCAAATTAATAATATTTTTATTAAATATTTTATGAGACTTTTTAATTCGGTTTTTATGCAGATTTTTGATTTAAATTTGAATTATAATTTAGTTTAAAAAGCGTGCAGTATCATTTTATTGTGTAAATTTTATTTAATGTAAATTAGGGATGATTTGCAATTATTGGACTGGTTTAGGTTTTCTTAATAGAAAAAGACATGAATAAAGTGTTTGGAGAACGTAATTATTTGATTTATATTTTTTTTTAAATTATTTATTATTTTATTTATTTATTCATGTTTATTATAAATTGAAATTTGGATTTTTTAATATAAATAATATAATTGGTTACCAGGTTCAATACTATTACTAATTAATAAGTAATATTATACAGGGTGTCCGGGACTCAAGTACGCGTTTAAAATATTACTTAAAATATTATGATTTAAAATTTCTTATAAAATATTAATGAAAAAATAAATAGATAAAAAAAAATTCTGTTTGAACCGATTGAAAATACATAACACACTTTTATATTCTTCATATCAAAAATGGTTAGAGATAGAGAAAAAGTTATTATGTACTTGTTATAGGACTTGAAAAGCTATAAAAAGTACCCCATATACAGTGAGAAACATAATTTTTTTCGTTTTAAATCATTTTGAACCTTCATAACTTTGTAACTGTTGGGTATGGGGATCATTAGTACACAAAAATTAAAGCTGACAACTTACTCTACATAATGGATTTTTTATCTCTCTACAGTAAGCTGTTCAAAAGTTATTGATTTTTTTATGAAAAGTCTCCTTAAATCTTTAATCCCTCATATCTCGAAAAGAGTCCACAATAGACCCCCCCCCCTCCAGTACAATTTTTTGTTTGTTTTAATGCCCCCAATCACTGAGTGTAGTGCGCGTACTTGAGTCCCGGACACCCTGTATATATTATTTATATTGGATTTTTTTACAATTGCAATATATTTAGTAACTAAGAGAAAGTTTTTTGAGTAATTACAGTAATTACACTTTTTTGAGTAATTTTATCAGTCATATTCTATAACTCATAAGTCACATCATCTCTGTGGGTTGCCTGTAGAAATATTATTTATTTATTTAAACCATTGGGTACTGAGATCATTATAAATTTTTGGATGCCATTATTAGATTACACCAATTCTAATTTTTTTATATTTATTTAATTGTATTATACAATTATATTACATTCTATCATTAGGGAAAATGTATATGGTAAAGTAAAAACTTAATAACATGTACTTGAAAAGAATTATAAAAAATTTGCATACTTCTAGGATTTGAAAAAGGATCATTCTACCTGAAAAGTCACAGTTGGCATCATAAGTACCTTATGATTACTGTTAATCATACAATTGTCTTAATAAGTTGTAGATTAAAATTATAAACCACTTTATTATTTGTACTTTTCCTATCATAGCTAATAATTTTGCCTTCGAGGGAAACATGTTAGAATTGTTGATTAGTTAAGTATGTATTTTGTATATTCCGAAATGTAATAGTTCATAAGAAATTGTTTTATTTTTGCGTCGTTTAAAATTACTTATTATCACAGTAATTTATATTTTATAAACATAATACATACATATATACATATTTCTATTGTTATTGTTATTTTAAATCATAATCGATATTTCAAAATATATAGTAAGTATACCTTAGCTTTATTTGGTACCATTATAGGTACAATCGTACTTGAAATAAATTCAACCTCCACTCCAATATCCATCATAAAGAATAACTAAAAAAAATATATGTATGTAGATGTGTTAATTTTATATTTTTAAATGTGTATTTTGTTTATTATAACTAAATTTTATATATACATTCACTAACATTTATAAAAAGTATACCCATAAAATAAAATTTATAGTGAACATTGATTTAATACTTAATAATGATGTTTATAATGTATGTGTGCTGTTTATGCAATTTATTTCTTGAAATAATTACACATAATATGGTATATGAGACCATCAAACAAATATTAGACATATAAACAATATATATATTATATATTTATATATATATATATTTATATATATATATATATATATATAAAGCTGTAAAACGTACCGTAGTGAATGATCTTCAACAACTATTATTCACTGCTTTATGTATATTAATATATACGTATTCATATTTAAATATGTATCTATAAATCATATCTATAGTTTTTTTATTTTGGTATTTGGTAAGGTAAGAAGGTAATTTTAATGCGATGAATTTTTGAACATAACAGGTGCAAATTAACTCAGCATTTGAAAAATGAAATATATATATTAATACATATATACATACAATACACACACATATATATATATATATATATATAGCTTTTAACTAACATTGCATTCATTATACGATTTAGATTATAAATATTAAATGAAATAAAATTTTTTTTAATAAATTCCGAATGGAAGAATTGAACAAAGGGGGGAGTACGTAACGTACAATTCAAATGTCCATTCATTGATTTTCGTATCATAGATTTCATTTTCTTATTTTGTATATGACCTACATATGCTTATTTATAAAAAGTTAAGTTAAAAGTTAAAGCAGTAAGTTTTATATGTATTAGTGTTAATGATTTTTGGTGCTTTTTCGATTAAATGATTTTAGAGATACATACTTACATATATGTATATATAGATGCTTTTATTTGTAAACAATTTTTTTGTATTTCTGATGAATAAAATGAAAAATATAAAATATAAAAATTAATTTACATTTTTTTAAATAAATAATAAAATAAATAATAGTTTCGGAAATCGAAAAGTCTAGGAAATTCAGCTGAGACACATGATTTTAAACAAAAAAAAAAAACTTAGTATACATAAGGTGTGTCACGTAGATAACTAGTTTTAAATATTTTGCGTATCAATCAATGAACACATAACGTATATAATACACTATGTTAGTGTATCTATAGACCCTTCAACTTTAATGCATCCATTCCTAAGAAGATGCCCAAATCTGTGATTAGGTATTTATGTACTATTAGGTATAAAACAAGAAATTATTTACTTTTGATTAAAAACTTTTGTATAAGATGTAAAACAAGAATTGATTTGTTTAAACAATTTTTTATAGAGTGAGCGGAAGTAGTAGTGCTTTTTATTTTTAAATATTAATTGACATTTTATGATTCTTTGTTTTAATTTTGATTTAATTAATGATTAGTTGAGTGTTTTTATAATTAATTAAATTATTTTATTAATTTTTTATATTTATTAATTACAATTTTGTATTTTAACACGTCTTGAAATTAATTAAAATTTTATTAAATTAACTTTTGACTTTTGACTCTTTAGTTCTATTCAATAATTTTAAAGATTTAATTTTTTTTTAATTAATAGTAACGCTTATATTTAATTTGTACTTTAAATATACAGTATAATATATACTCGTAAGATACAAATTAAATACGATTTGTTTTGTAAATTTAGATTTAAAAATTCTATAATTAGTTCTAGATATTAAATTTGAATTATTGTATAATTCAAAAATTATTTAATATCATTGTTCTGCTTGGAAAGGTTTCCATTTAATTTGGTTACAGTTTAATTAACATTTTGGTAAATGTTTGAATTAAAATTGTTAATATTTAAATTTTATTCATAATTATTGGGTAGATAGATAATCACCCCTATTCTAAATTCCCTCGTAGAAAATTAAATTTGCAATGACAATTTTGACGTTTGTATTCAGTTTTTTTAAGTAAAAATTATGATTATTGTTTTCAATTTTGTAGTAATAATTTTTGAAAAATATTTTGAAAAGAGTTAAATTAAAATATTTTCATAAAACAAAGTTAACTAAACAATTAAATAAAAATGTAAATTCATTTAAAACTTTTTATTTATATGTACGAAAGTGAACTGATCACGAAATAATATGAAGTATGAATATGGTACGAATGAATATTTCTTTCGTAGACTTTGCAGTTTTCGTAACGTTAAGTCGGAATTGAGAATCACTTTTTCGTAGATAATCTCCGATTTAGTCGTACGAGGGAATTTAGAATAGGGGTGACTATCTAAAGTTTACAAAATAAATAGTTTTTTGTTGAAAAGTTTCAGATTCTTTTATTTGATGGATCAAAAAAGTTTGGAATCCACATGGTTATTGCTTATAAGTGATATAACTATCTTTGGTTTAACTGAAACTGAAAAACATTTATAAATGCATTAGGCAACATTTATTTTGAAAAACTCTTCAAAAATAAAAAAAATAAGTTTCTAATAAAAAATTTGGATTTAATTAATTTTATAATTATTAATAATGAATATATATAGTGTTTGATTTTGCATAATAAAAGGAAATAATAAAGGTGTGAGAATTTGTTTTTTTTAATTATAGCATAATTAATTCTAATTAATTTAATTATAATTAAATTGAACTTTGAAACAGACCATATATATATATATACATTAGTAGATAATATATTGTTCTGTTTTCTAACTGAAAATTTAAGAATTTATTTCGCATAAAATATATTATATAATATAAAAGATGTTGGGTATAGAGACTAAGATTGTTAATTTAATGCAATTATTAACCATAAGAAACATAAAAGTAAGATTGTATTTTTTTTTTTTTAATTTTTTTCTATTTAAGAATTGACAATGACCCAACACCATTTATTTGCAACAAAATTTTTTAATTTAAATAAATTAAGTAAAAAAAATTCTCATAATTTCCAATGAATGGTGTAACCAACAACTCACCTGACTCTTAATTAAAAAAAAAAAAAAAATTTTAATAAAAACCTTGTCTATTTTTTTTTATATACATAAATACATTTTTTTTTTTTTTAATAACTATTATTAATATTTTCTTGTCATTTTATACTTTTGAATATTCCTATATACAAATATCTTAATAAATTAATTCTATAAAGAACTGAAAAAAAAAAAAAAGGTTCTTGAGAACTTTTACAGATGGTGTTACAAGTTTTACAATAAATATAAGTATCTGTTTTTTAATGAAAAATTATATATAAAAAAAAAAATGCTAAAAACTAACAATTGGGAATGCTAGTCAGGTGATTTAATAGAATTTTATACAATATCATATTCTTTATTTTATAAAACTTTTAATACTGAAATTAAAATTGAAGATGTTTGAATTTTAATTCAATAAGTTTACAACATATATTTAAATTAATAATTTTAATTTGTTATTTTTGTTTATTGTTTTTTAAAAAGAAATTCTATATGACTTTGAAATATTATGTAGGTTAAAGTTCTGCAGTTCAAATTTTATTTTTAAAATTAAATTAAAAAAATATTAATTAATTTATTTACCTTAGATATTTTTTATTATTATTAAAATGAATATTTTGATAATCTTAAGATATATTTTACAAATTATTTTTGATAAGATATTTTTTTTTAATTAATTGCATTAACTATATAAAACTGAAGATTACATATCATAATATTTAATCGGCTTATTTTTTCCCATACAAATATAAACATCCTTTTTTAGGACAAACTATTTAACCAATTTTAATGAAACAACAACCAAAAGAAAGGTTTTTTTTGTTTTCATAGGACAATGATATTTTTTTTTTAGAATATTGCGTTTTTTCAGGTGAAAACCCGTCTTTAATTTAACGTAAATTTGAATTTAACGGTCACGCTGTTAAAAATTAAGGCTTATGACTCTAATATTATGCGCCGACTTTCTGGGTAAAAGTAATGCATTTTCGGTTGTGTTCGCAGCTCAATCAAACTATATATTATAGGCGCCGACTTACGTCTTTTTTTTTTTTTTTTGTTTTGTTTACTTCAAATGTTCAATGAAAAAGGAGATTTAAATTTTTTTAAATTTTTTTTTTTTGTTTTTTATTTTTCTTTATCTTAAAAAGTGAACGAAAAAAATGAGTTCTTTTCGAAAAGCAATACATTTGGTTTATACAGTAGTTTTTATTTATAACGAACTCGGTTCAATTTTAATTATAATAAACTTTACACTTTTTGCTAAAAAATTAAATTTTACCTAAAAATGTAAAAAACTTACATTATATTACATTGATATTTCTTTTATTTAAACTTTAAATACCTAAATATGTTGCTTGGCGATTAATTAAGTCTTTTTTATTTAGTTTTGAATATAAAAAAAATCATAATAACGCATCAAAAATACAAAAAAAAATTTCAATAGAAGAAAAAGCACTATACATAGGCTTGAGACTGACACATCAAATAAAATTCTAGCAAATGAGTTCGAAGTGTTCATTCTAGAATCATCACATTCTACAATGTTCAAGTTTTATACTAATTTTTCAAAATTCACAGCATTCTTTTAAAACGACATTCGTTTATTACGCCAATTATTTTCCGTCCCATCATGGTCGTTATAACCGAAAAGTACTGTATTTTGTTTTTGTTTGTAACTTATTATAATACAGTTATAAAAAAAAAAAATTTTTGTAAATCGTAAATTGTTGCTTTGTTGCTTTGTTGCTTTGTTGCTTTTTGTTAAGTTTTATGTACAATAAAAAACCGACTTCTGAAATATATTCTACGTTTGAGAGTCATGATATTAAAATATATAAATATGTATTTGCAAAACAGTTAAACAAATAATCTTTCTTAAAAAAATAATTTGTACCTATTTTAAATGATTTGTTACTTAGGACCTAACCAACGCGTACGGTGTATAATTTCTGGAAATTTCTAGAAAATTTTGAAATAAATAGTTAGGTACATGAATTTACATGTGAGCAATCGAAATACGCAACGTACTGGTACCTCGGATTTACAAAATGACAAAGCGAAAAATAAAAATAGAAACTTTAAAATAATATCTTTGTAAAATATTTGTTTATTAAAAAATACCTATAATATGTTTGCAGAAACTTAAAAAAAAACATAATATTTCTTAAGAAAAATGATTTGTTTCTTATGGATCAGCCAAAATCAGCATGTACGGCATTCAGTTTCTGTCAAAAAATTTTGAAATAATTAGTTATGTAAAAAAATTTACATGAAAGCATACGCGACGTACTGTACCTCAGAGTTTTAATATTTAAAAATTGACAAAGTGTATAAGAATACATATTGACATTGTTTTTTCTTATGCTGCTGCGATTAAATTTTAAAAATAAAATATTTTAAAATAAAATTTTTTTTTAAATAATTTAGTTTAAAACATACAAATATTCAAATAAATTGAAAATACCTACAAGACAATATGTTTGCAAAACTAAAAAAATTATCTTTCTCAAAAAAAGTTATTTATTCCTTAGGTCCTAACCTAAATAAAAGCGTACAGCGTATAATTTCTGTTAAAAAATTGAGAAATAAATAGGTACATAAATTTACATAAGAGCAGCGAAAATACGCGTAACGCAATGTACAGTATCTCGGATTTTTAAAATTTACAAATATTGACAAAATGTATAAAAATATTATTATTGGATTTTCTTATATTTCTAATATTATGTTTTAAAAAATAATATTTTTTTACAATAATTTTTATTAAAAAATATCTTATATTCAAAATACCTATAATATGAAATTAAAAATATTTTTGTAGGTACTAAATTAAAACATTCAAAATTCAAATAAATATTTTTGATAAATTAAATATTGTACGCGCGTATCGATTTACCGATAATGGATATGTAGACAGACGTATTGACGTACTGCCGTATAAAAATTGTACGTCGTATGTTTTGATTTCATTCTAATAATTGAAAAGTTTATTTCACACTTTCAACATCGAATAATGTTTTTTTATAATAAAAAAAACTATTTTTAGTTTTACTTTGACAAAACGAACGAATTTTATATATCAAAAAGTGTACATGAAGATTAGATAGGCGTAGTTTGAAAATGGAACGCTAATTTTTGTTTCAGGAGTACATAGTTGTCAGATTAATTGTCATATATATATATATATATATTTGACATTTTAAAACTACCTGTCATTTGAGAAGTTAATTATATTTAATAGTATTTAAATATTAATAAAGTGAAAAAATTATGGTTTATTGCTGATATAAATATAAAGAATATTTTTTAAAATGGAAGGGGGTAAGTGCTTATTGGTTATCAAATAAAAAATATGATTTAACATAATTCAAGAGAATTTTAATTAAAGCCATCTGCAGGAAATTATTTATCTACTCTGTTATATACTCTTTTACAAAGGCTGGAGTAGCTGGCAATAGTTGAGAGTAGAAAAAAGTTTACTCCTCATAAAGGAATAAAAGCAATAATATTTATATAGAAATATATTTTTGTCAATAAAAAACTTAGGAAAAATTAAATAGGCATATATTATATAGTAGTAAAAATTTACCTATGTAGCTTTTAAATTTAAAAATGAAAAAAGGGTAGGAAAAATTTATTCTTTGATTTATTGAAAAACTTTTTTTTTTGCTATAAATCTTAAGATTGAGATTTAAAAAAAGACTTCGGTCAACTTGACTATTATTTGTACTTCTGGCAGCTTCAATATTATATAATACTAAATACTAAACTTATAAATTATGATATGTTTAATTTTGTTGTACATAATGTATTCATAGAGTTTTTTAATTAGTACAATTTAATACAGAATACGTACAACATAGTTCAAATCGTACTAAAATTTTTTAAAAAAAGTACGGTTTGCTATATGAAGGACAGCATTAACTCGAATTTTGGATTCTTGATTTCAATAAATATATGTATATGTTTAGAAATATGTATTTATTAGAATACTATTTATATGTATATAGAATTTTAATTTAATTTAACTGTACCAATTTATCCTCTCTTTCAACCGGCTTAAGCTATAGAAATAAAACTCAAAAATCGGTACTTAACAATGTTTTAATAATTAAGAAAAATTATAAATTTTTTTTAAGCAAATTTCAAGCGCAAGAATTGTTGACAACACTGTTGGCATAATTTTTATTATGTATAGTCTAATATAATTTACACAAAACGAATTTTATATGTTAACTTAAAAGCAAAAATAGCTCGAATTTCGAGCACAGGGCGATACTAGTTATTATTTATAGCTTTATCTGATTTACTGACCATTTAATGATTTCCTATACACATTTTTTTTCAGGAATTAAGTGACTAATAAAAGAAGTTTTTAGATTCTTAGATATGGTTTCTTGTACATTATTGTTATAAGGGTTCCGAATGATAAATTTTGGAATTGCATATACAATATACAATATATGTGCCTGGGTGGTACAATGGTTAGAATGCGGACCCTTCATTCGAAAGGACTCAGTTCGATTCCCGGTAAAAGTGCTCAGCTCAAAACGGATTCGATACCGCTACCGTCAGATTGGAGCACCATTCGCACAAATTAATGACATTGTAATAAAAAATACTTTAATATAAAAATATAAACAAATAATTTTATTTAATAATATAAATCACAGATGCAGATACAATATAAAATTAGAATGTTTTATTAAAATTTTTCTACATGTTATAAGGACTTAAATTGTATGTGGAATTCATTAAGATCAATTCTAATAATAAAAATATAATATCTCTCCTCTGTTCCAACTTGTACCTATAGTATATGTCTAACAGTTACACAGGTAGCAAAAAAAAACATACATACAACATAAAAATCTTCAAATAGCCGTTAACTTAATCAGAGGATTTCGGAAAAAAGAAAATTTAAAAAAAAAAAACTAAATATGACAATTGACAATTGACAAGATTGTCAAAATTAATTTAATATAATAATTTACAAATGCGAAGCGCTATTTTCGAATACCAATTTAATATGCAGGTATACAATTGAATTTCGTATCGCAGCTTAAAATCGCATTAATTTGGGATGCAAATTTTTTCCATTTGTTAAGAACCTGTTCGCCTGACTAATTTTTAAATTATATTCATGTAATTAATATTATATATTATATAAATAAATTTTTATTATTTCGTTTTTCTTTGTTCTCTGATTGTTAAGATTAGAAATCTTTAAACTTATTTTTACTGGACATTCTTCTTTGTTTTATTATCCAAAATTCTAAAATTTGCACTTTCTATAATAGTTATAAAATAAAATTTTCTTTGTTTACATTCTGAAATTTTGAAATTTACGATCGGAATTTTTAACACGATCAAAAATTAACATAATATATAAAAATTCATTTAAAATAATAAAATTAAATTGGGTTGGTATTATAGAATTCAATATTGATTTATAATTTTTTATATTAACTTTTTTTTTTTTTTGTGTTCTCCTGTTACTCCTTGTGGGAGCATAGGGATCCGGTATTTCACCTGTTAGCTGTCATAAGTCCCTATTACTGATGGGGTTGGACCAGAATATTCTACATATGATTCTTTGGCATTTATTCGCGAATACTTGGAGCTTTTGTCTGATGTTGTTTGTAGTCACCCAAGTTTCACTACCATAGAGAAGTGTTGAAATTACACATGCTTTGAATATTCTAAACTTCGTTTTCCTTGACCGTTTTTTCATATTGGGCTTAATTCCCCAAAGGCACCTCTGGCTCTACGTAGTCTGTTGTTGACATCTTCTTATGTACCTCCATTTGTTGTTAGTGTCCTAGGTAGGAGAAGCTCTCAACATATTCGACCGATTGTCCTTCTAAATTTTATACCCTTATAATTGTAATAACATATTAACAATTTTATATTTTAATCTTTTACATATATATTTAGTGTAACATATATATGTGTATAAAATGAGCATAGAGCGTGCCAAATTATTTTAAAGTTCACGCAAACTTGCATAATCAATGCGCGAATTGATAACTTTTGATTTAATTTTCGTCTTTATTTTTTTATTTGGATTTTTACTTATATATTTAATGACCTTGTCACCGTTCACACTATTTATAGTAAAAATTTTTTTTTTATTTTTTTTTTTTTAATATTTTTCTTTGATATTTTTATGCCTTAAGATATACATATATATATTTTTGATATTATATATATAAAAATGTATATTAATTCACCTGTGTACTTTTATGTAGGTACATATGTATAAAGTTTAGATGTTCTCTGTTCATAAAGCACAGCAAATATTATGACATATTCGGATTAATAAATAAATAAATAGAAAAACAAGTAATAAATAAACCAAGAGTCATTAAACAAAGCACAATTTCAAAATTAAAGAATATTCCAGAATAACTTTTGAACAATGATGTATAAATAAAATTAAAGTAAATTTTTAGATTTATCTTTGTTGTAAAATTGTATTTCATTAAAATGTTTTAATTGTAAATTTTTAAAAATAAATTTAAAGAAACAAGGAAAGCTCTTTTCAAATTAAGAAAAACATAGTAATATGTAATGTTTTGACTCCTTACAACTCTTAAGGTTCTGGAAACATAACAATGTCTTTTAAAACGAATTCCTTTTTTTTTCAAAGATCCAAATTCTCTAAAATTTTCAAAATTTTTGTTTAAACTCTTTGAAAGATAAGGTGTTTATAAGGGGTTAAAAATATTGCAAAAATTGGATTTCACATAACGGTCAATTAGGTTCGGAAATTAATGGTTCGGAAATCATAACGGTCAATTAGGTTATAAGATTTTGATAACAACGGTTTCATTGCTTTTTTCCAAACATTTAAAGAATGTGGACAGACAGGTGAAGAAATAGTAAATAGACTGACAGATGGAAAAAGTCAAACTATTTGTTTTTACTTTTCTCAAAATTTTAAAATGTGCTTAAAAGCAACCAAAAATATTAAAAAAATACCAATTATCGTCCAATACTAAGTTGTTTTACTAATTTTTCTAATAAAATATTTTATAAACATTACATGTAAAAATAATGACTGTAATGACATTGAATTAGTTGGTATTGCTTTTATTGTTGATGATGGTAGTGTATTAGAGTGTAGACCACCAACATTATATGTATGTTGTGTGTTTATTGGTTTTTTATTTTGTATAAAATTAGAATATTGAATCATTTTCGTAGGTGCAAATAGGTTTGCATAGTTAAACTAATATTAGTTATTTTATGAATCAGAGTTGTACAATTAATTTTGAATGCAAATTTTGATATGAGTACCTATGTATCTAAAATATACTTTTTGTGAAAAATACGAAATTTTTTTTATCTCTTTTTAATATTTCAAGTTCTAAGTATTCTGACTTTAAGTCCGACTCCGACTCTGACTCTGAGTTATACTTTTTTTATATAACAAGTTTTACATAATGTCTTATCAAACTGTTTACTTAAAATAATCTACAAATTGGAGAAAACCTATTTAATATATATATGTGAAAAAATGTACATATACACAAATATAAATAAATAAATAAATCTAGCAAGTATAACTGTAGCTCAAAAATCCTCTAAAATTAAAAATTAACATTTTAAACATTAATTATTAATTTAAAAAAAAAAGTACTCCTTCCTTTGTTGCTTCCAATATTTTAACTGTGTCAGAAAGAGTTAAAGTTCTGTGAGCTCTTCTAAATGCCATATTTCAAACAAAAATTTATATTTTTAACTTTGTACATTCTGATACTTACAATGTTTTAAGTAAACTAACAATAATAAATTTAAATTAAAACTTCAACACTTCATAAAAATAATAACCTAACTGTTAATAATTGTTTTTTAAAAATATTCATACGAAAACATAAAAACAATGAACATATTGCAATTTTGAGCATAATTCGGATTATAGAATCTCCAAGCTGCAATCATTTCGGATTGTAGAATAGTTAGTGCTTTGTAAGCTGTCATTCGGATGATTGGATATTCGGAATTTCGAATTATTACTGTATATAAATATTTTTTTTTAATATTAACTTTATTGAGAGTCAGAGTCGACTTATTTTTCGACTCCTGTCAAAACTAATGAAATAAAGTCTAATTCCAACTTTTCAGCCCTACTTTTAACAAATTATCATATTAAATTTTTATTAGCATATTTCTGATTAAAGATGGTCGCGTTTAAAAGCAGTAACAATAAGCTAAACTTAAACTCCTCCTGTACTATCTTCATTATTTCATAAATTTTATTAATTTAATGTTTGCACATCTCTGTTTTAGACTTTTGACATTTTATAACGTTTGTGTACTAAAATATACAAAAATACAAAAAAAAAAAATAAAAATTATTTAATATTGAACTAAGAATTATGTGCAATGAAATTTAATTTTGTTTTGTTTTTTTTTTTTTTAAGTTTCTTGATCATTCTCTTGTTTTGTAAAGTTCAAAATATAAGATTGGCATTTCAAAGGTGGTTTGGTTTTTTCTATATACATATATATATTTTTATTTTATTATTTTGGTGATTATTTTCTTGTAGACGACGTAAAAGAATGTCAATGACTATATTTATATAGTAAAAAACATAATAAATTTAATATAATAAATTTAAAAATAATTAATTTAAAACTTGATCTAAATATCAGATTTGTTTTTAATAAATTTAAAAATTATATTTGTAAATTTATAAATTTAAAGGACTCTTAAGGTCGTGATAGTTAGAAAATGTAGTACTTCCATTACAATTTTGATAATTTGTCAAAAGTCATTAGTTTGTTTTAAGTACTAAAGTAACGGTCAAGGTTAATGTCACATTTTTCTTTAACCCTGAAATTTGTAATTTTTTATGGTGAAGAGTTTTGTACACTTGGTCAGATTTCTGTATTCCACATTCAAAATTGATTTGTTCTCTAATACCATACTAGATTTTGAATTAAGACATTTTTTTTCAAACAAATTTAAAATGTTTCAGAACATCAGTTCTGGAACAAAAAATCATAAAGAATTTAATCCATTTAATAATAAATACTATATTTGGTTAATAATTAATTAAAAATTTTTTTGGGCATGGTTTTTTGTTTTGCAAATTTGAATTTAAATTTTTTTGTTTTTTTTTTATAATAATAACAATTAAAAAAAAATTTAATTTGTATATCACATCATTTAAAATTTTAAATAAATGCGCAAAAAAAACTTCTTTATAAGTAAATTAAAACGAAAACAATTTTATTTTTTTTAATTTAAAAAAAAAATTGTTTTTACAGGTGAAGTTCTTTTAAAAAAAAATTAAAAATTGTATAACCTATGGGGAAAAAAATTTTAATTTGAATGTTAGAGTTCAGTAAACAAAGAATCATTTATTTTGATCTAAAATGGAGGTTAAATGAGAATTAAATTTTATGAAGCTCTAAAGATATTTTCATTAGCTAAATAAAACAATTAATTACATTTAATTAAAGTAATTGTAGACAGAATTAAAAACAAAATTTTCACAAAGAATCTATTAAATTTCTGATCTCAAATGACGTGCGTACAGATTGTATCAAAATAATAACTTTTATTAAAATGTAAAATTTCAAATTAACTTCAGGGGTGGTATTTTGGATATATGTATGTATATTATTATATCGTATTAAAAAAGTTATTTTCATAGCATAATTAGAATTATTAAAAACCTTATATAATTTTCAATAGTTTCTAATAAATGAAAATTATATAAATTAAAATTAACAAGAATTTCTTATAGCAATTATTGAAATTTAAAACAAATTTTAAAATCTGAAGTAACTACATAGGAATCATGAAAATCAAGTAACTCATGAATAAAGAGCCATAGAGGTGTTTTGAAGCCACAACCCACAAATTGTAAACAGTTGTTAATATATATTATAAATAAAATAAATTATTCCTTTAGAAAATCACCTTAAATTAAGACCTTAAATTATCATCCATTTAAAAAATATTGAAAAAATTTGTACAAAAGTAAATATTAAAATTATACATTTGAATAATTTAATTATTTAGTAGCGTAAAACTATCATTTAATATAGCCATTGCCATATTATAAAGTAAATATTACCATATTACACAATTTATATATATACTAGTAAAAAAGCCTGTCGGACGACAGTTATAATTTTAATTTCTCTTTTTATATACATTCTTTCTTCCTGCTATTGCGCTATTGAATCAATAAAAGGAAATTCGTTACCTAAAGAACATTAAGTTAACATTATAACATTAAGTTAACATTATATATAGTTTGTTTTAGTTTTGTAAGTGATAATAAAATAGAAGTATACATACTAAAGTGTAAAAAATTTCTTTATACGTTTTTATTAAAATTTTCTGTATCTACCTGTTAACAGATTTCTCATACGATTTGATTTTTTTTTTTTTCTGTTCATAATTTACATTTTATAAGTTTCATTTTTTCTTTCTTTTTGTATGTAAGGATTTGTAATTAGAAGTACCTATGTTACATGTGTGAATAACATTTAACATTAACATAATGCAACAGCAGCAACGTATTTTATTACATTTATAAAAAATAAAAACTACAAATTGTAGTTAGTTATTAGTTCTGTATTTAAATAAAATTATACATACTGAAATGTAAAAAATTTCTTTATACGTTTTTATTAAAATTTTCTGTATCTAACTGTTAACAGATTTCTCATACGTTTTGAATTTTTTTTTCTGTTCATAATTTACATTTTATCAGTTTCATTTTTTCTTTCTCTTTTGAATGTAAGGATTTGTAATTAGAAGTATTTTACATGTGTGAATAACATAACATAGGGCACGCTGGTCAGCAGCAGCAGCAGCAGTTTGTCTTTTATTATATTTAGATTAGATATATTTATTGTTATACTATAAATTATTTGAATTATTGAAAATTGCATTTAAATTAAATTAACTAATTATATTATAAGAAAAACTATAGGAACTCTGTACGAGCCCCAAGGCATATATAATATATATATAGACTTCATTTGGAAGCATAAGATTTCAACTTGAAGTCTTTATTCATTGCTTTTTCTACTATTTCATTCCAGGATATTCCGCGTTTACTTAATTCATTCAGCACCGTTTTTCACCTCGTTATCTACTTCTTGACCTAGATTCGCCTAGAAAGTTCCGGTTAGAGACATTTGTGTTATTTTTTCCTCTTTTCTGATTATATGACCAATCACCTTCCAATCTCTTTTTGGTTTTTTGCTTCACTACTGGTTCTTCCTTTTTAAGTGCTCACAAGTCTACATTTCCTATTCGGTTTGGTTCACAAATCTTTTAAAAAAAACTCAAGATTAATGAACCTAGGTACACGAACTCAATATTCCAAGAGGATAAGATTTTTAACATCTACATATGAAAACTTTCTAAATGTCCATTACTCATCAATTATTCGAAGCAAATCAATATAAAAAAACCAGATAAAATAAATTTTTTTTTCAAAATAAAATGTTACGGAAATTATAAATTTTTTTTTTTTTTTTTCTAATTATACAAAATTTGAGGGTCATTTAAAGTTAAAATATTTGTATATCTATTATATTTATTTATTTAATAATGAAAAACTTTAATGGTACTTATAATTTATTGAATGAACTAATGTCAATATACTGCATTAAGTTTTTAAAATATAAGACGTAGAATGCAACTAAGTGAAAGCTTCAACATAACTTTGCAATAAAATAGTTTCCATGTTGTTGTTGCTGTTTTTTTTAACTTTTGATTTAAAATGCGTAAATTTAATAAAATTGAAATATTTTTTGATTTAAATTTTTAAAAAAAACATTGACATTGTGAAAGATACAAAAAAAAACTAAAAAAAAAAAACTAAAAAAATATTTAGTAATACAATGAATACATAGTTAAAGTTGTAGAGTTAGCCAACACCTTCATGTCCCAACCAACCAATTTTTTTTTTTTTGATTAAATAATGCAAAAATAAATATTGGATAACAGAAGAAACAGCAACAGAAACATTGACTGATAAGTTTATAGAGTTAAACCTTGAGAATTTTTGTATTTTTAGATATTTTTTGTTGTTGTTATTGTTGTTGTTGTTGCTGTTGTTGTTATATTAATTTATTATAGAGCTTTATTGTCGATGTTTTGGATACTTTAGAGTTGAAGAAGTAATTAAATGCGGAAAATCCTCCAAAACGGTTAATATAACGAATATATTAACTGTTTCCCAAAACTTTTTGTTTTTATTCCAACCTTTTCAATGTGCGATACGAATTGATAGCAGTCTTATTTTAAATCTTTTGAAAAATTTTTTTGTTATGTTTTGGAATGCTGTACTGTGTAAACTTTTTTTAAATGGCGGAATCAGGTTAGTATACCAAAGTTTGGTTTCTTAATTTAATTTTTTACCAATTTTGAACTGCATTCAATTTAACACCTACAGTCTGATTCAAACTTAAATTAATTTTAAGTTAATCTGATTTAAGATTATACTGGGGATTGCGTATAAGGGTTCGAATATGTAGACAGCTTGATTCCTCAAATAACGTTTGTTTAAAGCTCTAATAAAATAGTAATTATGAAGAACATCAATCTTTTAAAATAAAAGCTTGAAGAATATGCTTATATAAAATATTTACTTGGGTTCTGAAGAACTTGTCCTTATATATATATATTTGCTTACTAGCAATGCAAGAGATAATAACACAAGTTCCAATATTTTGGAATGAGTAATAATAGTCAACGGCAGCTTCCATACAAATTTTTTTTGTAATTTAGTATTAGGAAAGACTTTCAGAAATATATGTACATTTATGTGTACAACCCTGTATATTAGAGTAAAAATTGTCAAAATTCATAGAATTCACTATTTCTCGGCTCTAGGTATTGCATAAAATCGTGAATATACAGATGCTAAATTTTATGCGCCAATTAAGTGTTATACATATATATTTTATATTACGATATAAACTACTACAATATACTTATACAAATTTATAATATTTCTTTTTGGTTTTATATTTTAAGGTATGTACTGTCCGAGGTTTGTTTCCGCAGTCTTCCTTTTTGAAAAGTCTGCCCTTTAACCACTACGCCATTATGGTCAGATACAATGGATAACAGCATAGAACGGCATACAATCTTAATATTTAGTGAAATAAATTTTTAATATTTGACCAGACCGGACTATAAAGTCTTCTTATACTTACAAAATAAAATTATTTTTTTTTTGTAAAATCTTTAAAGGTTTGTTTAATTAATTTGATGAAGCAATTTAAGTTATAAGTTATAAGTTTAAGCGGTAGTCAGTGACTGGTAAATGAAAACAAGTAAACAACATAAAGAAAAAAAAAATTAATTATAGGTTTAGGGAAGTACACAGTACACAGATGTATTGGATAGTTTTATAGTTTTGGGTAATGAAAACAATAGTTTTAAAAAATTGTAAGTTGTTAAAAAGCACAAAAAAAAGGGGGAAAAGAAAAATATTGTATAAATATTGCTACAAAGCTTATACCGTTATATTATAATTTGACTGGTTATTAGTTGGCAACCTTGTATATTTTTTATATACTTGTGGTATTCAATATATTAACTAAAGTATGTATTAAGAAAAGGGAAAAGATTCGAATTATTATTTTGTTAATCTTAAGTTTTTTTGCTTATATTTTGGAAGACTCAAAGAAATAATTTCCGCTTTCATGTAATTTTTTTTTTTTTTTTTTTTTATTTTATTGATAAATAAAGCGAATAGGTATACGCATCTTTAATTATTTATTGAGCGTCAATTTTATGTTTTTGTTTTTATAGTTCAATCTTATAGTTTCAATATAAGCTTATGCTAATTTAATTAGTATACTAATAGGTAGATATTAAAATATTTGTTAATTTAAATGGTAATTATTTGGAAGTTAAAAATATGGGAAGCATTTTCTAAAAAAGATGATTTTTATACCATAGGTACATGTTGGAACAGGGGGTCATATTATATTCGTGTTATTAGAATTGGTCTTATTGAATTCCACATATAATTTAAACATGAGATCTAGGCCTTATAATATATAGAAACGTATTAGATTTTCAATATTTACAATTCTATTTTTTGTTTATATTGTAATATTTTATATTTTACTTCTATGGTATTCTATATCTGCGAGTTATATTATTTAATTAAATTATTTGTTTATATTTTGCATTTGTTTATATTTTTATATTAAAGTATTTTTTATTAAAGATTTATAATTATTAATTATTGATTATGCCATTAATTTTAACCCAATGGCGAATGTTAGCTGAGTCAAGTCGAAAACCAGAAAAGTTTTTTCACTTTCACTAGAATTCGAACCCAGGCCCTTCCGCATGAAAGGTCGACACTTAACCACTGTGTGTGGGAAATAAGATTGAAAAAAAATTTGGCTTAATTCTTAAAATTTTAAGCAGAACTAAAGTACTGTTCTAAGTAAAATTTTGTGGGCTATTATTTGATAAGCTTTGTTTAAATTGAAAATATTGATTAGAAGTTGCATGATGAGTACATGTACTCTTAAAAGTAAATGTACTCCTAATATGATACAATTAAATTATAATACCTTTTATAAAATATAGGTAAAGCCTTTATTTTAAGTTAATTTGTGTTATTTGAGGGTGACATGTCACAGCTCCCTTTGTCATAAGTCCCTAAGGGGCACATCAAAAGAGTCATAACTCCCTAAGGGACTTATGACACTTTGTAAAATGTCATAAGTCCTTTAGGGAGTTATGACACTTTTTTTCAGAGGGACTTTTGACACCCTTAAATATTTTATAAAGTGCCATAAGTCCCTTAAAGAGTATTATGACAAAAAAAGCTGTTATATTGATGCATGACGATATGCAATTTTTCCAGCAGTTTAACCAAACGGTCCAGAATTTTGGGGATAATATATTCCCTTTCTCCGAAATATAGGGATTTTGACGAAAATTGGGCGAGTTTACATAATTAAAAGAAATATTAATTTTACTATAATTTTATTAACTAAATTGATTTCATTTTATTAAACAAAAATAGATTAAATAACCAAAGTTTCGCACAAATGAAATTCATAAATATTTTGGAAAAAGGATCAACTTTGATTTTTTAACTAACTTAACTTACTTTCTAATATAGAATCTAGCACTCTGGATATATAGTCAGCACAATGAAACAAGGAACAACTTTGATTTTGAAACCGACCAGCGACCAGCCCAATTTAGAAATATATAATAAAAGTTTCGATTTGTGAAATTATAAGGCATAAATCATAAAGGGAGCTATGACACTTTTGAATGTGTCATAAGTCCCTTAGGGAGCTGTGACATGTCACCTTATTTGAGTATATCATACGAGTATAAGGTAAGGTATATACATGAAATTTGCTCAATTTTGAGTATAATTATATTGATGAGTCAATTCTACTGATTATTTTGAAAGGATTTGCCATGAGGTAATAGATGATTTGGATAATTAGATATTTTTAATAGAAAAACAAACTAAATGTCAACAACAGTTTTAATACCTACTTACAAATAATTGTTTACTTAAAATTTGAAGCCCATAAAAATATATTTTATTTATAATTAAAAAAAAAAAATTCTATTTTTTAATGACAGAAAATTTTCGAACAAAACATTTGTTATATTGTATTTGGAATTTAATGGAATGTAAGTAAACATGTACAAATAATTAAATATGTATATTATTAAAAATTCCATTGTTTTTGTCTGTTTTATGACCTTCTTACATATTTTCTTCGAAGCTTCACAATTGTATAGAATAGAATTTAATTTAATGTTTTTAGAGTGAAATTAAAAATTTTAATTTGTTCTTTAAAATCTATCATATGAGTGAAATTAAATTGAAGAAAAACTGCAAATTAATTTTAAAAAAAGATATTCAGGTTATAATGTAATTTAATTCTAATGTAATTAATCTATATTTCATTCTAAAAATTAAATTTTTAAAATAAATTTATAAAAATAAAAAAAAAAATAATTAAAATAATTTTTTTTTATAGAGAGTTGAATGGACTTCCAAAATACATTGTCTTACCAAAATAATTAATTCGTGGCTAATTTGCGTAATTGAAAATGTCAAAAAGTGCTAAATAAAAACTTAAACCTTTTGTAACCTGTGATTTTTTTTTTATTTAATTTTTATTTCAAAAAATATTTTTTTTTATTTTTTTTAGTGCTTTTGTTTTGAAAAAACTAAGTTGGTTTTTTTCTTTTCTATTGAATGACGTCAAAGTCAACATTTTGTTTTTTTAAATAAATTTATGTATTAAAAATCAAAATTTTCCCAGATTTTTTATGGTCAAATTATAAAAATTAAAAAAAAAATAAAAAAAAACCTATAGACGTAAGTGGATCTTCTTAAAGGTGATAAGTTACTCAGGTTAGTTTTTAGTATTATAAAATTTTATGTTTGTAATACAATTTGATATAATGTACTTTTTTAGGTGACTTTGAGCTAATTTACATTTAATATATTTATTTAAATTGGTTTTTTTTGATATGATAACATAATAGTTCTATCTAAATTTGATTATTAATGATCAGAGTCCGGGAGTTTTTGTGCTTAGAAATCTGAAAATGCATTTATGCTCTTAAAACCATGAAATATGTTGCTATAACAATACAACATTCATAGAAGAAACTTGCATTCATAAAAGCAATGCAGTTTACAAAATTATGACAATTGACAAATGACATTTCACACAATAATGAAAAGTGCACCGCAGTGAAAATGTCATTTGTCGATTGTCATTCAATTTTTAAATTATTTTCAAACTGTTTCTGATGCAAATGCAAGTTGAAATTCTTTGGTTTCAATATAAAACAACTCAGATTTATTATAACAAAGCGGAAAAAGACTGTTGATGCTGATGGGGAAATACAAATTTGTGAAAAGCTAAATAATAATAAAAATATAAACATAAAAAATATGGAATTCCAATCTTGTATATTTAATATAAATCACTTATACTAAATCTCTAGATTTAGCAAGAAGTCTAAAAAAATTTTTTGTATCACTTCAAATCGTATCTTTAGAAGAGTTAAAGCCCTGAAACTCTCAAGTAAAATGGTAATTGCTTATGAAAAGAAAAGAAAGACGTCATTTAAAAGAAGATTTGCAAAAATTATCAATTTTGTTGATGAAAATATGCATTTATTTTTATTTAGTAATTTTTTAAAAATATGTCTAAATATGAAAATAAATATTTTTTGATTCAGGTTCAATCTCTGTTTATGACACAATTCATTATGCGTCACTATAAACTGTCTTTTAGAATGTTATATTATAAATAATATTAAGAATAGATTAATCTAATCTTATAGAAATTATTAAATTCTTTTAAAGTATGTAAATATTTGTTTTGAAAATTGTTTTGAAAAGAACGGGTTTTTCCAAAATGTCTAATTTTCTTCTCCAGCGTTTCACAATATTTAAGAATGAACGCATTACTTTTACTCTTCAAAACAAAAACATCATACCATTTGCAATTTACTACGATGTTTTATATTGATACTATATAGTAATTTGTTTTTGTTTTCATAAATTTTATCGCCTCCACAATATCTGGAAATTTCCAAATAATAATATACATCCATATAATCTTCTTTTTCATTTACCATGTTCAACTCATATTTTTATTTTAACTAAAGCATAATGAAGTTTACAATAAGAAATTGGTAGTAAAATGCTAAAAAAACAAAAAAACTGGTAAAAAATTCATGGAAATAATAATAAAAATAATTTGTATCTCATTTATATACAAAGACAGTTGGCACAGGTTCAAGATCATCTGGCCAATATATTTCGGATAAAATGCTAAGTGATTATTATAATTAGTGCTATAATAGGAAGCGCACAAATTTTTTATACAAAATATGTGCGCCAATAACTTTAGAAATTTTATACAAATCGTATTTTTGATTTATGAATTAATTCGTTTTAATTTAGAGATTCCATGTTAGAGTTGTTTAAATTTTAACATATAATTGAAATATTTTTATTACATAATTGTTAATAATCATCGGATTTCAAATTCAATTTGAATTGTGATCCTTTATTATCTTATTTTGAATTTAATTGAATAGTTTTTTTTTAAGTGATTTGTTTATGGTATTTATTGTCACCATTAATCTTTTTGTCATCTGATTATTGAAATTAAATAAAAGATTTTTTGGGCTGGTTCTAATATATATAGATATATATACAAATGGATAGTTTAAAAGTCATGGCCAGGGATCTGGAAAAAACCGAATTTTATTATAATTAAGAAAAGAAAAATTAAAAAAAAAAAATTGATGATCAAATAGAGTTGAAGGTTTTTTTGTCTGTATACTTTGGAAGATATTTAAAGCAAGAATTGAACAAAATCAATATGTTTGTATGTTAATTTAGTAATCCTGTTCATAAATTTCGAAATATAAAATATCTAAAAATATAATTTTAAAAATTTCAAAAAATTTTAAAAGAAATCAAGAGGAAATAAAAATTCAACTGGTTTTCGAATGATTTTTATTATGATTTTATTAAAATTATTTTTAGATTTTTTATTAAAAAATAACTGAAAGATACATTTAAATATATATGTATAATATATATAAAAATGTTACTTGAAGATTGAAAGAAAATCAATCTATTGATTTAGATTTAAATTTAAATAAAAAAGGTTTTACTTTTATAATATTATATAGATTTTATATTAAATTTTAACTATAATTTGATTATTTTTTTTTTTGTTATTGTTAAATTAATTCAAAAAATTAAAATTTAATTACCTTGTCATTTTAGTTTCTTGTATTATATATTATTAGTGTTTTTTTTTTTGTTTTCTTAACAGTTTTTCTAATTAAATATTAGATAGTGAATGGATAGAAGGTTAGTTTGTTTTTTTTATTTTTTGATAAAAAAAAAAAAATTTTAATTTAAAACTTGACCACATTTTTTTTTAAAACTTTTTTTTTTAAATTAAAGCATTTTTTTTTTATTTTTTCTTATTTTTACCTTTAAAATAATTATTTCCGTTTTTTATTATTAAAAAATTTTAAATAGATTTGATTTTGTTCGAAAAATTTTTTTTAATTTTCAAAATTTATACAAGAAAAAAAAAAATTGAATAATTGATTAAAATTTAGTTTAATTAAAAGTAAAGAAGGTGCGATATTAAATTTAGTATTAATTAGTAAATTAATTAATTTATTAAAAGTTTCCTACATTACATATACAATGCTATAAGATTTCTTTACTTAAAAGGGCACTATCCTACACTCCCTGAGTTAGTATGCCATTTACTTACCCATTAAGCCTTGTACTTACCACCGACGTTGCTTAATTTATATATTCAAAAAAATTTATTTCATAGTTTTAATTAAATTTTTCAGGGATGTACAACCTATTTTAATTCGCAGTATTTATTATTTCTTCGAGCATTCTAATTTTGGTTTAAGTTAAAGGTTGGTTTAGTTTCTTTAAAATAATTTTTTTTAATTCATTTTCTCAGTCGCCAGGTTTTTAGATTGAATAAATTAATCAAATACAGTTTGATATTTATTTATTTATTTGTAGAACCGGACAATAGTAAATATTGCCTGATAATATTAATCCTTTGCCGATTTGACATTTGGACTTATTATTAAATTATTGTAATATACACTATAGTTTTTAGATATGATCCGACTAAGGTTTGAACCCAAGACTTTTCGATTGAACCGCCACTTTACCACTGAACTATCTATGAGATGGATAGCATCTTCTTTGTATTATTTGTAGATATTTAAATCATCGGTAACTAATTTTAAGGTTTTGGAATATACTTACCTAAGCTAAAAATAAAGACATATCTAAATGTATATATATATATATATAGAATTATACATAAAAATAATAATATTGAACTCCAGAGGTAGTTGTAGTAATAATAACTCTATAGAAATAATAAAAACGCAATAAAAATTATTTCAAATTTGGATATAAAATTTTGAAAAATGGCGTAATTTTAATAAAATTAATAGATGATCCAAAATTTTGGAAATCTTTTTTTTACATTCATATAAACATTAATATATTTATTTAATAACATTTAAACATTAATATATTTAAAGATGGTAGGTAGAACGCGTAGGTGAATGAAGTTAGATACATTAACTCATAAATTTTAGAAAAATTATAATACGAATTTGACTGTTTTTTAAAGAAAAATCGAAATATAATTAATTATGTCTGATTTTAAATGCGACTTTTCAAATTTAATTTTCTTTAATGAATGGGAAATTATTTGGGTTAGCTTAAAATAAAAATTTAAGTCAAGTTCAAGGTGTTTTTAATTAAGTATCTGATAGATAAAAATAACGAAATCAAGAGTAAATTTTTTTTTAATAATTATCCTCGATTATCAATGTGTATTGAATATTTACTGAAAAAAATTAGACAATCAATGCTTTCTTTTGTAATATTTATCTCCAAAATTAAACTCTATACAATATTTGAATTTTTAAAATATTAATTTTAAAAAAGGGTGAATTTTCGTTGCTTATAAACGTACCACATTACCCAGAAGAACCTCATATCACTGCTAATCAAAATTAAACTGTCATTACAGGGTGGCGCAAAACGACCGATATGGTTTAAATGTTTAATAACATTTTTATTTAATGGCTAATTAGTATTTTTATTTTTTTGTTACACAGTATATGAATGGGGAATATTTTTAGCTTAATTAGAAAAAATATATCCCGCAAGTGGTGACCATTTTCGGCTTCGCATAATTTGTGCTCTTTCCAGTACATTTTCCATAACTTTTCGTAATTTTTAAGATCGCTGTTCGGTTGTGTAATGTTCCATTTCCAATTCCCCAAGTTTCCTTCACAAAATTCTGAAATAAAAATAAAAAATATAAATAAATTTAAAAAGTTATTAAACATTAAAACGATATCGGTCGTTATACGCCACCCTGTACTATAATAAATTAATTTTTTCGATATATAAGATTTTGTTCGAAATTAAAGTTTTAAAATTTCCTGAAGAATAATTCATAACCCAACTTTTTATTGATATATTTGTATTAAAAATCTCTGAATGGCTTAATAATTTTTTTTTTTTAATTAATTTAAAATTTAATTAACGTTATATACATAAAAATTATCAAAAATAGAACTTTAATATTCTATTCTAGATTCTAGATTTTACGACCAAACCAAACCAGTTCAAAAATCTTTTAAAACAATTACCAAATATTTATAATAGTCTAATATAATGATATAAAACCAAGAACTAGAACTTTTATGTATTTATATAAGATTTTTAAAATTTAAATTTCTTATTAACGCTTGTATGTAAAATGAATACTGATTTAACGCTATTAATTTAATTAAACGTCTATATGTGTGTAATGTGCTAAATAATATGACGAATGAGTTTTTATTCAAATTTTTGTTATACTTTTATTTTAAATTTTTACAACAATCAATTTAAAGAAACTTATCTCAGTTATCAATATTTAATACACTTATATTATATAATATTATATTTTATATTAATATTATTGTAAAGCCAATTAAAACTTCCGTAAATAATTTTGACCATGAAAAATGAAGTAAAAACAATTAAATAATAAAAAAATAAAAAATATGATTAAAATTATCAAAATCATAAATTTTAAATATTATTTTGTTTTCATTGATTTTCGCTAATTTATTTAACGATTTGCAAACGTTTCATAAATTTTAGAGATGTTTTTCCCCTTTCAAGTTTCTTTAAGAATCTTTCTATTTATGTGTCAATCTGGTTATTTGTTCTAATAATAATATACATCTTTATTATATATTTTGATAGGTATTTGTTTTATAATACATATCTTTTAAATATATATATATATATATAAATATTTTTATATATATATATTAATATATATATATATAATATATATATATAAAAATATTTATATATATACATAGAGAGTTTTGAATTGAAGATGATTCAATATATATTAATGGGCGATTTAAGAGTTAATCAGTTTTTTAATAAAATATAATATGAGTATATTTATTTTTCTTTAAGGAAGACTTCCAACGTATTCTTATTATCCCAAAGCGAATTTACCAAAATAATATTTAATGGATTTTATTTATTTATTTTATAATTTTCATTTATGTCAACGTTTCAAAATGAAATGAGCTGGAAATACCCGTACGTACTTATATATATGAAATATGATATAATATATTTAATCTTTAATATTTTTTTAAAATTATACTGTCCAACTAAATTAATGTCTCATTTGCAAAATTTCAACTATAAAAAAAACAAAGATAACAAAATTGAAAAAAAAAAACAAAAGATCGTTTGATGAACTCATTTATTTGTTTATAAATGAAATTAAATACTAAATGCTAAGTCATCATTAGTTTAAAAGTAAATATTTCCGAAATAAAATAAAATAAAAAACTAAAAAAAATAATAATAAAATACGTTATAAAACGCAAATTTTAAAATGAAAATTCTTCTTAATCAGATATTTATATACTTCCTTATTTTTATTTACATACACACTTATCAACGCTTATCACTGTGATAGACGATTTTCTAAGTAAATTATTATTGATTGTTCATATAACAAGTGTTTAAGAAGCTTATTAAATAAAATCTATAAGCTTTAGGCTTTAAATTCATTGAAAATATTATTTTCTATCTTACAGATAATTTCTAATTTTGAATGTTTTCTTTGACACATCATACAGTTTGATGTGATATTGCGCGATTAGATGCGATTTAAAGTGATGTAAGTGTGAAAATAAGTATTAAAAAAAAAAATTTTTAAAAGTAAACATATTAATTAATAAGGTAATTAATAATATGCATGAATTGATATTTGTTTTAAATTTCTTATTACAAAAGTAAATATTATTTTTGTATTCATTGACTATTAAATGTATTATTAATAGATATGCAGAGTTATGAAGCAAAGTTTTACGCAGTATTGTGTTTGTATATGTAAAAATTTTTGTGTCAGAAATATCTTTTGAGACACAAAGTATTTGAAAATTAAAATAAATCTAAGCCATAATTAATTAAAAATATGATTGAATTAATACAATAATTTTTTTTTGAAATTTAAATATTATTCGCGTAGATAAAATCATTTAATTTAATATACAGGGTGGACCCAGATCATGCGTATCAGTTTTTTAAACAGGGGAGGAGTTGTTTTTTTGAAAAAGGAATAAAATTTGGTAACCGGAAGTGCTCTATTGAAATTGTAAATCAGAGGTTCTCTATCGAATGGTGACATTTTAAACTTTCGAAAAAGACTGAAAATATATGAGAGCTCAGATTCAAACCGTGCAATGTCTATATAAGTCAATTTGTCAATTTTCTCAGTATTCAAGAAAGTTTGAGATGCCTCTAAATATTAACAAGATCCCAAAAAGAAAAGTAAAAATTATTTTTAGTATAGAAACCTCACTTTAAGCTTTTGAATCGCAAAATGATAAAAAAAAGATAGAATTTCTAATTTCCTGCAAAAATATATCGAAAGGTCAATGTGTCAGAATTTGGACATTGCACGTTTTGAATATGAGCTCCTCATATGTTTTAAATCGGAAATTTCCCGAAATTCAGATTTTCAAATGGGGGGGCTAGTCTTTTTTGTAAGAATCTCTCACCACTAGGGGGTTTATTTTTGCAGGTTCTTTTTGAATGTTTTTCCTCCCTTAACAAACGAACAACAATGGTACCACTTCTTTTTAATTTAACGGGTAAAAAAATTTAATAATAAATTAATTTTTATATTCAACATGTCTTGTAAAATATTAATTTAAATTTTTTAAATAAAATCTAAAATTCTTTAAGCGTTTTTTAGAATATATAATAAAAATCAAGATAAAGACCATTAAAATCAATTCTAATGTTAATATTTATATAGATATATCTATATTTATTAATATATTCTTACAAGTTACACATGATTTGTATCTTTAAATAATAATTTAATTTTGTATAATATATGGTATATTAAATTTTTAAAGATATTTTATTAAAATAGGTAAAATCACATACTGTAAAACTGAAATAGGATGTAATTTAAGTCCAAAAAAAAAAGATAATTAAAGACTATTTAAATTCCATGGTCATCTATAATAACTACATACATAGCGTTTCTTTTTAATAAATATATTGATTAAAATCGACATGATGAAATTTTGATGGGCTTAATTTCAATTTTGGCTATTTATGATTTTTCTTTGGTTTTTTTTTTAAATGTCGCTAAAATGAAGGTTATCATGGCCATAAAGTCTACAACATTCTTTTTCTTATACATATTGTACTTTTGAGATATTTTTTTATTAATGTATCTTATATATGTGTATATATAAAAGTATATTAATTTATGTAATCTGCTAATATTTTAATGAGCTGTGAGTTGTGACACACAATAGAATTTACAAACTTTACTTTTTTGTGCTTTTTATTTTCTTTTTTAACGCAATTTAAATTCTAAAACATTTAAAAAAAAAAGTTAAAAAGTTTGTAAGTTAAAACGAAATTGTATCTGGAAAAAGTCAATGAATGTTTAAAGTTGATTTTAAAAAAAATTCTTGGAAGAATATTTTTGTTCTTTTTAATTTTGTCTTTTGTTTTTCTTTTAACTTTCTCGTACACGCAGTAAAGAAAGTATTGAAATCGCAAAGAAAAGTTTAAGTTAAAAAAAAAGCTCTTTTTGAGAAAAGCCAGTGATCGTGCGTGTGACTTTATATTATTAATTCAGTTGTTATTATACCCTACACCTAAGAAAATATAGGGGTATATTAACTTTGGTAAGCTTTTCATAACCACAAAAAGGAGGCAAACTAGATATAGAAAGTGGCATTGCTCAAAATCACATCCTGAGTTAATTTAGCGATGTTCTTACTTATTGCTTGTAAAATTTGAAATGAACTGGAGCGGTGGTTTAAGTGCCTTCCACGCTCCCGCCAAGATATAACAAGCATATTTTCAAAATGATTAAAGATAGAAGCTTGAAATTTGGTATACAAAAGTGTCCTGCCACGTTTTCATGTATTCTCTAACCAAATTTTGGGATGAATTGGGATGGTGTTTTGGGTATCTCTCACCAACCTCTCAAGACATAACAAAATAGAGAAGAACTTTAAAATTTGGTAGAATAGTTTTATGCCCAGTTTACTTTACAAGGTAGTTCTGTTCTATTTGTTTAATATTCTGGAAAGCTGAGCTAAATTTAAAAACTTTGCAAATGTAATAATAATAAAAAATTATAAAACTAAACCGGGAGCTATTGACTGCTCAATAAATCCTTCTAAAAAAGCTATAAAATTATTATATCCAGTGGTACACGTTTTCCTTTTAAATAAAATTTTTAAAAAAATTTGAATTTATTAATTTTACACCTGAATTTATTTGATAATCACATTTTGATAACCAGGTATTAGTACCACACCTTCACTAGTTTATTTATTTTTTTTTCATTATTTAATTCAAAAATAAATTTTTATAAATTTCATTATTTATTTTGTGAGAACAGAGAAAAAGAATCGCAAACTTTAAAAAAAACCGATCATATAAAAGCTAATGAAATGAATAAATTAAAATATATATTGAATAAATATTGAAACATACAGTTATGGTCGATTAATTAGAAACAAAAAACAAATAAAATAAATTTTATTATACTATTTGGAGTGCAAAAAAATGGTTACTTTTGTCTGAAAGTGTCTAAATTGAGACTTTAAAATGCAGTAAACCATATTCGCCATTGTGTTTAAATTAATGGCTTTATCAATTATTATATATCTTTAATAAAAAATACATTAATATAACAATATTAACAAATAATTTAATTGAATAATATAACTCACAGATATAGAATACCATATAACTAGAATTTTTTACAGTTAGCACTTTAAAAAAATAAATCACTAATGATTAAAACTTACCTCGATTAATTGCAATCAAATCTCACTTAAAGAATTTAACTTATTTCATAATTAATATTAACTTATTAGATATAGACTAAAGGGTATGGATCGGATCAGAATCGAAAAATAGATCGATTTAGCTATGTATGTCCGCCCGTCCGTCCCCATAATAACTCAAAAAATAAAGGAGCTAGGATCTTGAAATTTCCCAAAATTCGTTTGTATGCGATAGCCGTCATCGCTATTTAAATCCAACCATTTTGGTCCACGGGTTCGAGTACCTGCCAAACAACTTATTTTTTTATATGAGCATTACTCTATACTTATTCAAGCTGGGTATCTGAAATTTTGGCAAAAGTAGTTTAGTTTTTTGGCCGATGTTTCTGCAAAATTTGGTTGTTTGGAGTTGCTGCTATACAACTCCTTCTTTTATATTAGCATCACACTACACCTAATAAAGCTGTATGTTTGAAAGTTTGCCAAAAGTAATTAACCGGATGATATAATATTTGTATTACTTACATTAAATCGGGTATCCCAGATTTAACACAGTCTACTCTTCTACACTCTTCCTCGTATTTTTACTAGTTTTAAATATTTTTGCCGCAACTGTAATTACATACATAAATAAATAAATAAAATTCATTTAAAAAACAAAAATCATAAAATTTAAACAAATAAAATTTTGAAAACTTAAAAACGTTCTCTTTTAAGTTTGACACGAGGAAGACATATTTTTGATTTTTATTATTGTTATTTTTCTTTTTGTTTTTTTTGAAAAAAAAAAAAAAATATTTTAAAAAATTGTCAAATGTGTCGAAGTCTAATTAATGTAATCATTCATCAAAGTTTATAGATAAAAAAAATGTGGTCCTATCATAAATGGGTTGAAAATTTAAAATAATTGTTTTGTAAAAAAAAAAATGTGCTGAAACCAGTTTTGATTCTCAAAACATCAAATCAAAATTTTAAGCACTTTTGTAATACATGTATATCTAATGATCATGTATTCTAAGTTTATAGCTTAACTAGATAATAAACCTAAAAAGTTTATTATGTACTACTTTATGATTAGCATAAAATATGTATTCAGTACTGAATAGTGCTTTTTAGCACATTTTTAAAAAATTTTGTAAAAATGTACCTATATAGCTTCACTCTGTCCGTCCGTCCGTCCGTCCATCCGTCAGTCCGTATGTTTACAAAAACTTTTACACCGTTTTAAATAGAGTAAAGAAATTTTAACCATGGGTAGTTTTTGCAAAAAAAAAATAATTTCGTAGAAGAATTTTTTTCTGTAGCCCCACCTGTTACGCGGCTACAGCTCCTCAAAGTTGGAAAAAGCCCTATACTTAAATTGTTATAACAAGAGTTCTGTTAGATATATTTTCAATATGAAAAACAGGAAACGATAGCTGGTTTCATAAACTTTTTAAATTTTTAAAAGGTAAATGTTTAGGGTTGCCATACGGCAATAAAATTTAACATTACACAAAACTAAATTTTTGCAAAATTTTTGGCCACATATATCTTCTGAATGGTTCAAGCTAGAGTCTTGAAATTTTGGGTGAAGTTAGATACTCATAAATTAGTAGTAGTCGGTTAACAAAATTTTTTTGTCAAGCCCCCTATTTAAGAGCTATAAGGGCTCGAAATTGAAATTTTGCTATTTTTAAACACCTGTAACTTGAATACCAGTCCAAATTTTTTTTTAGTGATATACAAAATTCAAAGCTCTATAATTATATTTCAACATATGTTAAAGGTTTTTCTTAAAAGCAGTTCCTTAAATTGAAGAAAGTGTCTCTCAGTTTTACCCATTTTTGCTTAGATTGTATAATTCTAAGTAAAACTCCAAATTTTTGTGGAATTAACAATTTAATTCCTAGAACATAAGAAAATGGAGGGGGAGGGGGGGGGGGGTTAGTTAAATCCTTGAGAAATTTGACTGCCTTCCCCATTGAAGGGCTATAACAACATTAAAATAAAAAATTTAGTGTTAGCAGTAAATTTTATAAGTAAGCAGTAACTATTTCCAAGTAAATATTTCCAAAGTTAAACTCAGTATGTAATACAATATAATTTTGAAAATGTGCTTTTTTAAAAACCCTTGGTTTTTTTTCATTACTTGTTTTATTTTATTAATAAGTATGGCATTCTATGTACTTAAAAATATAATAATGTTTTTTTTATTTTATTCTAAAACATTCCATTTCCATATAATTCATATTTGGTTCTAAAAATATTTATAATTTATAATATATATATTATTTATGGCACAATTATATATTAAAATAGTATATTAATTAAATACTGAATCATATGAAAGAAGATCTATTTTACTTTTTTGTAAAATAAAATTAATATTCTAAACAAATTGATTGATTCTATATTTAAAATAAAATTTGCTTTATGTTTTATTCGAAAAATATTCAATATTAATGAATGAATGAATGATTGATTTAAAAAAATTATGATTTAATATATTTATCTGAAAAAATTGAATAATAATTATTAAATGAAAAGAATTTCAAAATTAATCTTATCTTAATTAAAATTAAATTCAAAGCACGCAGTAGGATATGTGCCAAACCAAGCCGTATTAAGATGTATCCTATGACGTTATATTTATATAATTAATAATCATAACGAATATTTGAATTGGAATTTTTTAATTTTTTTGGTTTTTTTTTTTAATTTTTGTAAGGGCATACATAAACTATTCTATGCTTAAAATATAAATTACTTCAGTACGTCATCTGGGTTTTTCCTTTTTTTCCTTTGTATAATATTTTCATTGTAATTTTTCTAATTCTTTAATTGACGTATTTAATTAATATTTACCACAAACAAGGCCATAAACTTGAATTTTTGTTTTTAAATATTATAATTATGTACAATTATATAAAATGGCATTTCTACAAGTTCATCATTACATATTGATTTGTATATACCAAAAAAATTATTTTAAAAAGTTCTTTATTTGAAATTAATACTAAAATGAGCGAATTCAAAAAATTGACAAATTTTCTCTTCCCCTGGTATTGTAGTTAAACCTCACAAACCTTAGAAAGTTGTAACCCTGATTTAATTTGATCGCGAACCAACTTATAACATAGTATACATAATTTGTAGACTTTTCATTTATGAACAGATAACAATCTTGCACTGTAAAATGTGTTGGATGGGGTTAAAAGAGGTAAACGATTTATTGCTTTTAATGCCTTATTTTGCAAAACTTGTTTTTCACGTAATTTATAAGCAGAAGAAGTCGACCATATTGAATTTAGATAAATAAACTAGGAATGTATATGTGCGAAATATATATTGTATAAAGTCGATTTTGGAAGAATATAGCGTTGTCTATATAAAGCTGCTACATTTGCAATAATTTTATTTTTTACATGTGATAGACCCATTTCAAGTTTTTGTCTATATAGGGATCAAGATACTCAATAAGATCAATTCCCTAAAGGATTTCACCCTTCACAATTATCTTTTATAATTTTCTTCACATTTTTTTTTTGAAAATATAGAAGAAAACCTCTTTCCGAAAAGATATCTCTAGATAGATAGAAAATTTAAATTTTAAAATGTCGTACACGTTAAAATTCGAAAATCTAAATACACATGAGTTGCCGCTTTAAGAAAATTCACACATTTAATTTAAGAAATTTTTTGATTTAAATATTAAGTCGTCCAGGGCTTTTTATTTTCGGTGGAATCTTAACCAATACTCAAAGATCTATTCTCTCCCAAAAAGATGCGGTTCTATGAATTAATTATGATTTGAACCAAAATTTAGATAATTTGTAACAATTTTTGCATACATGCAAAAATGTTAAAAAATCTAAAAATACTTTAAAATTAAGAAAAACGGTTAACACATGTTGCTTTTTAAGGGCGCAATTTTTCAAAATTTCTTCAAAATGTTCTAAAAATATTAACAAATGTTTTTAATTAAGTTTTCTTCATCACAATGTAAACAAATTATTTACAAACATTAAACTAATCAATATTTAAATTAAAAAAAAAAAAATTTCAATTTAAATGGTTGTGACGTTTTTAATAGAAAAATATTTGTTAATATAATACTAAATGTATGACTAATTTAAAGTTTTTGTTTTTTAGTTAGTATATACATTATATTGTTATTAGTTCAAGATAACGTCTAATTAACTATTTATTTAAAAAAGTGTTCAGATTTTTCAAAATATTTTTAAATTCTAATAACAAATAATTAAAATACGCATACGCACACGCTTACGTTATTTACTTTTGCTAAATTTGTTGTTGTATAACATTGAACGAGTGTCAAAATAACCCAATAAAATTAATAAATTCCTTATCAATATATTGCGAATTAGAACAATACCCCCCATAAACAAAAAAAAAAAAAAAGAACAGTAAAAACAAAAGTGATTAATTAGAAAATTAAAAATCAAAAACAAAGCTGTTATCAAAATTAAAAAAAAAGTATAAATAATTTAAATGATAAGAAGTAGGTACAAGTTCAAGGGAAGTCAACTTATGTTATGTGTTAGTTTAAAAAACAAAAACAACAACAACAAAAACTTAAATAATTTAAAATACAATTTGGTAGTTTAGTTACCCAGCAATAGCAATTAAAATATATTAATAATAATTATAGGTAATATCTTAAGTACTTAATCTATCTTAAAGAAGTTTTAAGTACTTACCTAAATCACTATTGAATGAGGTTCAATTAAAATTTAAATAGGGGGGTACTTTTAATTTTTTATGAAAACTTTTTATTTAAATTAGATCATTTATTGCATATGTATTACTTGCATAATATCTATATATACTATATAGGTAGAGTTTTTTAATAAATCTCAAAAAGCTTCTCGTATGTACCGTTACATTGCTGTGATTTTAACAAGAAAAATTAATTATTTCATCAATCTTAAAGAAGAATCTTTGACGATTTGATGGATTTACAATATCATTTTATAGACTGAAAGTTGCACATGTCCATTAGATTTCATATTCTTTTTCGTAATTCATTAACGACCCTAATTAGAATGACTATATACGTGATGCGCTAACTATTCAACTGTTAGGCTAATAAGCCTGTCTATACCATAGTTACATGCTGGAACATAGGGTCATATTATATTCGTGTTATTAGAATTGATCTTAATGAATTCCACATACAATTTAAACATGAGATAGTACTAGTCCTTATCACATGTACAAACGTCTTAGATTTTCAATAGATGCAGTTCTATTTTGTTCACATTGTAATATTAATGTATTGTTTATTAAAGATGTATAATTATTTATTATTTATGAAGCCATTAATTTGAACCCAATGGCAAATGGGAGCTGAGTCGAGTCGATAACCGAAAAAGTTTTTTCACTTTGACTGGGATTCGAACACAGGACTTTCGCATGAAAGATCGACACTCTAACCACTGAGCTACCCAGCCGTTAAGATTAATAATTAGGTTTAAAATTTTTACATTTCAATGTTATGAAGATATATGTGAAATTGATTGCGTATACTTAGATAACTTATCAATGTAAACAAACAAATACTAGGTTTTGCGTTGAATGTCGATAACGCAATTTTTATTACGCCAATTAGTTTTTAACTTTAGTTGCTATTTAAGATTTATATGTACAAGTAGAATATTAAATGTTAGATTAGCATGTTTTTCAAGAAATTAATTTTTTTAAATTATTTTTTAAAAATTTCACGACTTTTCTATTTTTAAATGAATGTTATTTTTAAAGGTCATAAAAAATTTGTAAAATTTTGAAGTTTAGATCCAAAAATAATTTCCCACCTATATTTAATCAATATTTTTGTATAATCATAAAATTAAATTTATCAAATTGCATAATAATAATAATAATAATAATTATAATAATAAAAATTTAAAGCTTCAACTGATTAATTAATTACGTAATATTGTCAAAAATTTGATTTTCACATAGAAACTACAATATATTAAATTTGTATGACATGCGTTATTGCATGATAATTTTTATTTTAAATTTTGTTTGTTGGGATTATTTAGAATTTATGTACTTGTATATTAACCTCTATGGGTCCTTTCTAATGTTATCAAAAATTTCTTATGTCAAAACAATTTTTTTATCAAATCAGTCATTTAATTACCATTATTCAATAATTTAATAATATTTTTGTTTTTTAAATAATAAAAATAAATAAATTAATTTTTTATTTCTTTGTTTATTTTTATAAATAAAATTACATTTTAGCGGGGGTCATTTTACAATTTAAAAGGGTATTAAAAACATTTATGTAATATTTATTTAGAATTAGTTCATAATATAGTTAGATTAATTATTTTTTTTTAAATTTTTAGCTTTGGTTGTGTGAAATTGAAGTAAAGATGTCTGATTTTCATAAAAAATTGGTGTAGCCTAGAACTCAGGTGGCGGATACATTTGAAAGAATTTATTCGGTTCATTTACAAAAATTTTTACAAGTTAGAATACTGGAATCCTATCTTTCGGATAGATTTTATATCAAGTAACAAAAGCAGGGCTTCCTCAAGGAAGTATTCTAGGATCTGAGCCTTATTTACTAACTATAAAAAGTGGAAAACCTAAAATAATGAAACTATGTCTGCGCAATTAAACTTCAACAATAAAAAAAATAGTAAATCCACCAAAAATCAATTTAAATAATGTAGCCTTACCGATCGTATGCTCAGTTAAATACTCTAGGAATAGATATCAAAATCTAAGACATATTAAAAAAAAATTAGAACTTGATAATAAATATAGAGAAAATTACTGGCTCCTTGTTTGAGTTGTTAATTTATGATAAAGTGTTTTTTTACAATCAAATCATAAAATCTATATGGTTGTATGGAACTCAACTTTGGGGTTGTGGCAAACAAAGGTATGTAAGCAAAATGTTTGTAATTCAAAATACAGTTTACGCAACCTAGTTAATGCTCCCTGAAATGTATGAAATGGTAGATCGTCATGAAAAAAAACATTTAGTAAGTCCTACGAAATGAAATATTTTAGAATTTGGCTATTTTTTTAAGGAAACTTACAACTCTCCAATTGTTGACTTGTAATGTTTATGAAATAGGGTCCCTAATCTTATGAATTCAACAAACAACCTGATTTCTTTTATTATATAAAATATTTAAAATGTTCTTAATTTATACAAATTTGACTACCAAATTAAGCTGATAATCATTAAAATTTAAAATTATAATTTAATCACTTTCACTCACATTCCTGTTTCCTTTTTCTTGTTTTCTAAAATTTCTTTGTTTTGTTCTTTAAAAATTCTTTTAATTTTGAGGTTAATAATTATTTTTAACAGGTGGATATTTTTTATTCATGTGGGATACCTTTTGACCTCTACAGTATAAAATTGTAATAAAATTTTTTTTTCACTTACTGTTTAATTTAAAACATTGCAGGTTTTCGTAGAATTTTAGAATTTAAATAGAAAAATTAAGTTTAAGAACTCAATTTTAAATATAAATAATAAAAAAAAATTGTAAATTACAAAGTAAACAAATTTTCATAATAAAAAAAATAAGAATAAATAAATAATTGATTCTTATAATTATTTCAAATATATATACATATATATATATATATATATATATATATATATATATATATATATATATATATATTTATTTATAAGTTTTCAACAAATTAACAAATTAATTTTTGTTTAAAAAACTTTGTTTAATTTAATTTTTTTTTTTAAGTACAAAAAGTTGAGTTCATTTTGATTATCTTTCGAAAATACGTTAATGCTAACTTATGAAAACCGGATTTAAGAAGATTGGAGTCTATAGAATAATTCAAATTTAATTTTATATTTTTTTCAGGGTTCGAGGCTTAATCATAGGCTAAAATTCTCCGTTTTCATTTTTCTGTATCCCATTTCCCATTCTAATCCCGAACATCAAAAATCAACACTAAGTTTATTTTTCATGTTTGTTCCACATTTGGTTTTTGAAAGAACGGTTGCAATCGATCGGGGGGATTTTTCTTTTTAAAAAAAAAGAGTCTTGGAATAGAATTAATTAAGATTAATATGTTTAATCAAAACAAGAGTTTAACTTGATTACACGAATGGTATATGATCCCCTGTTCCAACATGTATCTATCTATGGTATAGCCAGGCCATAACCGGTATTTGCCTAACGGTTTAACAGTTAGCGCTTTAAAAAAAAAACTTATGACTAAGTCTTATGTGTAATCGTATATAGACTATTTATATTAATAAGATTTTGAATATAAATTAGCTTGGAAAAACCTAAATCCGAACTGTTATTTTATTACCTATACCAAATGAAAGCTGTTAAACTTAATTTCAAAATTTTACACTATAATAAATATTCCGAAATTAGGACTTGCGACCCTTTCTGGCATCCCGATTCCCCATTGAAAATGCTTTTAATTCACATTTTACATTATATATTTAGTCATTAAGGGATCATCGGAAATGAATTGTTTTTTTTAAATTTTTCTTTCCCAGGTTAAAAATTAGGACTTGTGACTGGTAACTCATACTCTTTAGGTTATAAGTTTTGTGCTAACCCACTTCCACAACAAGGACTCTTAAAAAAATAATTAATTAAAAAAAAAATTAATATTTAAGGACATTCCTATATTTCAAAGTTTCTCACGTGATATACACTTAATTAATATAAAATTATAATTAAATTTAAATGACATGTCAATTCTACAATATTTCACGTGATATTTAAATTTAAATAATAATTTATTTAATTAAAGAATATCAATGTTATTAAATAAAATTATAAAACAAAGGAAAATTTATAAATTAAATAAATTGTAAAAAAAAAAACAAAGTATAAAAAATTTAAATAAAATAAAATAAAGGAAAATTATTTTAAAAACAAATAAAGAATTCTTTAAAGTTTAAATTATTACATTTTTAATTTAATTTTATTTTTTGTTTTTTTTTTGTATTTTGTCTTCACCAACATTTATGGGGTCGTCAAAGTGTCTTGAAATACTTGACTTTTTATTTAATATTTATATATATATATATAAATAGTAATTTATTATTTAATTATCAAATATTAAATAAAATTTCTTTTTAAATATAAATATTTATTTAGTATTAAATTAAAATAATAAATGTAGTGGAAAAATTAGAAAAATAAATATTAATATACAAATAATTGTTTAGTGTCTAAATAATTTGTATGTTTAAAATCAAAGATTGTATAACAAAGGAATAGATGGAAAATAATTTGATTTGTAAGTTAATAATTAAACTTATTGTAAATTTGCTTATAAAAATTGTTTATACTTTTAATAAAACATTGTAAAAAATTTTTACTATAGGTGGGGTGACATTTTATAATTGGTCCTTATTTTAAGTATTTTTTTGTTTATTTTACTTTCAATGAAATATTACAATGTATCTAATCTATATGAAGAGTGCAGGCAAATAACAATCAACGTCACTTTTTTTAGAAATTGAACAAATTCAATTAATATTTTCAAAGACTTCTTGCGTATAAAAATGTTCTGAAAGTGTCTGTAAACAAGCTTCATAATTAATGTTTATCCTATTCTTAAAGAAATACAATACAAAAAAATTAAAATAATTTAATATTTTCTTATTTTATTTACAAAAAAAAAAACTTAGTTTCAAAAAAATTCAGTTTTGTACGAAAAAACAATCAAATATTAAAAATTTAGGAAAAAATAATCAAACAAAAAATAATTTAACAAAAAATAAAAACATAAATAGTTCAAATTAAGTAATTCATTAAGTTTAAATTTTTATAACGTTAAAACGTATGGATTTGCTTAATTATTATCGTCTGTGTCCGAAACTTGATTCGAATGCGGCAGTGCTTCAAAAAACCGCTGCGCTTCGTCTCTGCAAAATTCTTTAAGTACCATTAAATCATTATATTTTCCAGATGAAAGTGGAATTAGGCTAGTGTAAGAAGGCTTTAAATTTTGTGAACTGTTACCAGTATTTTTATATCTGATTATGTACGAATTCCATGGGCCGTTATATGTGTTTCTTAATTGGAGTGTCCGACTGTGTTCCTTTGTTATGTAGATTTCAGAAATTGGCCTCGTTGCAAATGGAGATTTTTTTTTATAATGATTATTTTCCAAATAACTGCCCCAGGTTTTGAAAATATCTTGTTTACTTTTAATAATGACAAAGGGCGAGGGTTTGACCCGTGAAGATTTAACATGATCGTTCCATTCATCAGGCAATTCTATTTTAAGATTTTGTTTTATTAATCCCATTTTTTTGTCACATTCCATGTAACTATGGCCTCGAACGGGAAATGTTATTTTAAATTCCCGTTAGAACATTTTTATTTGTAATAGTCAAGTCAAGTCAATAAAAACAATTCAAAATTTGCCATATTAAAAAGAAACTGACATTGATTGTTTTTTCCATTAAAACTGTGACATTGATTGTTCTTTCCCTGTACAGGAAATTTTGAACAGGCTAAAACTTTGATCTGGTTTGGTTTTACATTATTTATTGTTGATAGAACGAAAGATCTCATTTTTGCCTTTCCAATGATACCCATATTGCATTTTCGAAAAAAATTGACATTGATTGTTATTTGCCTGCACTTTTCATATGTATAACATTAAGGGCCTAATGTTGAGATAACTTATATCTTCGATCGGTATCAATCATTCTGTTGGCGTATATATTTAAACATTTTTTTAATTGCGATATTCATACTACTAGTAATTGATCGTAAATCTGTTGGAGTTTCATTTTTACAGTACAAATGACATTTGACATGAACACTCTTTATGGTTTATAGCCTATCTACAATGAACGCTTTCATTCCGCTCTCTACACGTAACTATCTGTCAAACTAAGTTAAATGTATTGAAATAAATGAAAGTGTCTACAATAGACGCAGCCATGTCGCCGCCATTACGCAGTCATTAAAAAAGTTGTTTAACTTTTAACTTTTTCGCTTTCTTTACGTATTCAAATGTCAAATAATTGAACTTTTAAAAAAAACTTTATCAGAATAAAAAATTAATAAAATTATTAATTCTTTTTTATCTTGGGTTAAATAATATCAAATCATTATTCAAAATAGCTATGCAATAAACTCTTTAAACTATTGAATATTTTTTAATTCATGAAATTTAACACGCTGTCATGTACATTTCATTGTGCACACTCCTTAGTTGACTACGTAATGAGAGCGGAATGACAGCGACATGAGAGCGTCATTGTATATAGGCCATTTGGCCCTATTACAATATCAACGGACAAAAACTAGTATGAAATCTACTAGATTATCATTCAATTTTATTTTAATGTCAACCTAAGATATCCAATTTAATATTGTTTTTTACAATTAAAAAAATTATCTTGTGACTTGTGTGGTATTGTAGTGAATAATTTCAATTTGTGATCTTAATGTTAGTCTAATCTTCTGATTGTGTTTACATTCCCTATGTTAACTGGTTGTCATGTTAAATATCTATTGAAACCTAAAAATAATAATTTTCAATATGTTAAATCAAACACCATATTTAAAGTTTCAAGTCCAATTAATAAAATATACAAGTCCACAAAATAAATTTTGAATACATGTGGGTTAAAAAATTCTATTACATTTTAACAAAAAATTACATGACAAAATCGCTCCTTCAAATTGAATAGATATTTCAATCACAATTTCATGACAGCTGTGATAACAATTTGACTGCCGGTGCTCTATTTTTAAAAATTGACACTCCAACAATTTACATCCGATATTTTGTAAAAGCTACAATTTATTTAAAGTACAGCATAATTCAAGATTTTGTAAAATAGGATGAGCGATGAGAGTGTCTATTCTTTGAGCTAATATTGTATTACAAACGAAATATCTGACAGTGAAACCATCTATTACCTAATTATGGTTATACATGTGCACAAATTAAATAAAGTCTCTGCGCAATTAATGTAAATTTCATAGTGTTTATAATGAAAAGTAACAAAAAAAGAACAATAAATGAATAAATGCAATTTTAATTTTCAATTTTCATATTATTCAATGTCCATAAAATAAAAGCTTTTTTAAAAAATTTCAATATTACACCTCATAGTAATTCTAATACTAACCGATACTAAGGGTTAGTACTTATGTACTTATTCAATTTAAATTAAAATTTTTATTAAATTTCAAATTGTAATTATTACTGTACTCTATTATACTGTAATCTATTGGATTCGTTACATTAAAATGATGTAATACTCTATAATTCATTAAATACAATCTGCAATATTAAACAATTTTTTTTTTTATGTAAAAATACAATTTCTTTTCTTTATTAATGGAAAATTTTCAAAAATATTTTCTGTCTCTTTCTAACTAGAAGAACCCAAACATAAAATATAAGTAATAAAATAAGTATATGAAGATTTTGAAAAAGAAGAGATTCTTTTTATCACAGAATTTAAAATTGATTAACAATGATCCCAAAATAAAAAAAAAAAAACGGACAGAAAAATATCCAAAGGAATGAAAGAGATAGAATATCAAACACGCTGCACCCGCATGTTAAATTCTTTTCTTCTTTATTTTTAAATTGAGTGAATGAGAAAGAAATAAAATAAATTCTAATCATAATATTAAAATATTCAAAAGTTAAGAATCGTATGATAGCTGCAACACAATTTCTAATTTCTAAATAATTTAATATTTAATAAATGCTTAGATGGTGTTATAATTTTAAATAGAGTAGTATACAATGTACATTTTATGTGTATGTATGTATATACTTTATACTCGAATGAATCTACCTTCATAATTATTTGTATTCATAAAAATTTAATTACTTAAAGAACACGCTGTCAAATTGTGTCATAAGTCATTATTATATCAGTTTAAATATTAATTGCTCTTAAATTATTATGACATTTAAAGAAATAATGATTTTTGAATGAAAGGAACGTGTTTTTTTTTTAAAACTTTACACAATATAATCATCAGTAGCAACTAGCAATTAATGTGACCAAAAAAAATTTAATTTAAATTCGAATTAAATAAAGTCCATACATAATGATCGTGATCGTTATCGAATTAAATTTCAAAGTCTAGACGGCTACTAAGTAGCCTAAATAAATTAAAAATAGAAAAGTTTGTTTTTTTAGGTGTAAAGGAATTTAGTTAGACTCTAGTATTATTGAAAGTTATTAAATAATTTTAATTGATATAATTTTTAACTTTGAACTTATACAATTTACAGAAATGTTACATATGGTATAGAAAAGATATAAATTAGACGTTCTAAATTTGATTCAAAATACCTTTGAAATTATGACAGATATGTATCTCTACGGTATGTAAAGAGGTTTTAAGATTGAAGAAGATGAAAATTCTTCCTTAATTGATCAGGATCTTTTGTGATGCGTAGATCAGAAAGCATGTCGAACATTTCAAGAAGAAATTTATGGACCTTCACATCATATAGCGAATTCCAAAAAAGTTTTACTTATTTAAAAACAATAAAATAAGTGTTGAAAAGTCACCTTTAAAAGATAATTAATAAAATGATAGTTAAATGTTGCAATTTCTGTTTTATCATTTTAAATTAAGTAGCAATGCATTTATCTTTCACTTTTAAAAATTTAGTTTAAAGAATCGGGTAGAGCCCTATTATTTTTGAACCGGATTAGACGCATGAGCTTGACGTGGCCATACGGAAGTCTCATAATGGTTTCCAAAAGAACATTGCTAGGCCTATTTTTCAAAGTCCTTGAGACAAAGGAAAAAATGCTGGCTGAGGTGCACAGGTCGAACATCTTACCTTGAAACTTTAGTTTATATGTTTATAAGTCAAATATTATTGATCAAGCCAAATATCATTGAAAACATTTCTTGGCAAGATTTACAACTTTCGGTTGAACCAAAGAGTTCGAGAATCGTTTGCTTAGGTACTAAGATGGTTTTAAAGATTTTATTATAAAAGTTATTCATATTTTATTATTTTGATTAATTAAAAAAGCGAGTCCTATGATGACAAATAGAAATTTGAGATTTCTTTTTAAAAATTTGTTAAAATTTTTAATTTGCAATAGTAACAATAGTATCCAAATTATAATTCATAATTAAGAAATCCTATATTAAGATTATAAATGCGGTTAACAAATAATCTGTACAAGCTTGTGTAAGCTTCGATGTTATATGATATATTTTATAATACTCATTGTTTCTAATTTCTATTAAGATCCCATATACTAAATTTTGTAGATTCTGAAATCATTATTAATAAGTTTTTATTTTAAAGTATCTTCATAATATGTTCATATAACATCGTATTTGTATAACATCGCAAAAACATGCACTTAAATATTTTAAATAATCAAATAATACGTTTAAAAATTGACACCAATGTCAATGTTATTTGAAATTAATAAATTATATTACAACCTAATTTTTTAACTGATTTGTCTGCTGAACTGAATTCAATTGAATCCACTTTCAAAACCAGTTTAAAATATTGTTTTAATATAATAACATTTAGCCTTTCTCCCATGATAACGATTGACCAGACAGAAGAGACACAATTTAAGATAACCTATTTATTGTTTGATTGCATGTAATGTCCAGATTTTTCTAGTTTTAAAAAATTAAATACATTTACTTTAATTAAAATTTAAAATTGTTTGATAATGTTTTTAAATTGTTATAAAAATATGCTTTGAAATTTTTGTTATGCTTCTCCATTCGAAATTTTTTGATTCCCTTGTAGTTTTTAAATTTTGTGAGTTGAATTGAACCATGATAAGTTTCATTAAGTCTTGGCTGTGCTTGTTTAAGATAATGATTTTGATATAATAAGGAAGTTCTAAATTTCTAATATACTTATTTTAAAAATTAGGTTATGGTATGGTAATAATAAACTTAGGGATATATGAGCTCAAATTTAGCTCCTTTTGAGAAATAATAAATAAATAAATATTAACGACTGGGTAGTATAGTTCTTAGAGTGCCAACCTTCCATTCAAGGCTCTGTATAATTAATAGAATAACAAAAATTCTATATTTATAATAAAGAATACATTAACAAAATAATATAAACGAATACTAAATAATATAAAAAAATTTATTTGATTAATATAACTCACAGACACAGAATAATACTTTATAACTCAAATATTCCATTTAAAGAAAGGTATCTATTAAAATCTATGATGTTCTACGTGTTTTATTGAATGGAAACCATATTAATACTAATCCTATTGTTAAAAGAATATAATAACATATGTCCAGTTGTTTCCTATTGTTCCAACATGTACCTATTGCACAGCTTGTTAGTTGAACAATTGAACCGTTAGAACTTAAAAAAAAATACAATAGCATTTTTATCTTGGATTCAAAATTTTATATAACAGTTTTATAAGAAACCTTCTCTATATTATAAAATTAATAAAATATACAAAAATCAGAATTTTTTGCAACCTATTATGTATTTAAAATTATATTATAGTTAATATACATATTCCTATACATAAATATTGAGAAAAAAACATTTTGGGCAATTATCTTTACGTTGTAATTTAATTTTTCCCACATTTTTAATAATTGTTATACCCGTGCATACAAATAAGGGCACAGGTATATTGAAATTACTCCTCCGTTTGTAACACATCGATCTAGACGAGCTAGATATAGTATCAAAGATACGTATCGGATCAGGGTCGAAAAGTGTTTCGATCTAGCTATGTGTGTCCGTCCGTTCGTCTGTCAGCGCGATAACTCAAAAACTAAAGGAGCTAGAGTATTGAAACTTACACAAAGTAATTTTTAGGCAGTTTGTAGGTTCCCTATTGTTTTGGTTAAAATCGGACAAAGGCTTCGGGTAACTGCCATACAAATTTTTTTGAATTATTACGAATATCTTCAAAACTAATAACTACAAATAGAAATTAAATACAAAAACAAATAAAATGTAGTTTAAATATAAATCGCTTCATGGTGTAGTTGTTAGGACATTGGACTTTTAATCAAAATGTCCCGGGGTTGGATCATATTTTTTTTTTTAATATTGATCTTTTTTTTTTATTTATTCTCTTTGTATTTAAATATAAAAAAAAACAAATATTTTGAATTTTCTGTCAAACAGTTCAATTGCAAACCAAAGTAGATATGTTTGCGATTAATAGATATGATTGCACGGGTATCTTAAAGTTGACAAGGCCAACTATAATATTCGCTTTTCTTAATATTTTGTCTGGTACTTAAATAGTTTAACAATATACAAACCATTTATTAATAATATTATCTAATATATATATATATATATATATGTTCTGAGTAAGAAGCTTTTTGAAGCGTTTAAAATTTATATATTTATATACATATAATTGACAAATATTATATAAAATATATTATATATAAAACTATAAATTTTATAAATATAATTAAACTAAATATTGCAAAACTTTTAAGTCTTCACACATATAATTAATTGCAATATAAAGGTTATTTGTGGGGCTTTAACCTATTAATTATAATCAATTGATATTAATTAAATATGTATATATATATATAGTTATTAATTAAAATAGTTAATCGATAAGGCTTCTTTGTTTTAATATAAAAAGGAAATGAAATTGTGTAGGCGAATCCTTCATTTTTTAATAGAAAAAATAATTAGATTGATTAAATGTCAAAGTATAAAAAAATAATGCATATATATATATATATATGAATATATGTATTTATGACGCCCTCACCATAATATTAAGGCTTAAGGGATTTAGAAGAAAAAAATCAATTTTACAAATTACTAGAACTTATTAATTTAAGTATAGTGCTGGTAGAGGAGCTAATTGCGACTTATCAGTTAATTAAACTTATGACAAGAAGTGAGGTTATAAATGGTTTTTAATAATTTATATGTCAAATATTAAGTTGATTCTAAACTTATAATGAATTTATCAATTTATTTTAAACAATTAATTGTCTGGAATTTTTAAAAAAACTTATGAGTAAATATATATAATAAATATAAGTAAAAAAAGAATTGCATTTATTGATTGATGTAAGAGATTATTTTTAAATAGCTAATATTGATTTTTATTATTAGAAGTTAAATTAATATATATATATATATTTTTTTTTTTAAATGATGAGCTTTTCACTTTAAATTAATTGTTTAAGTTGATTTTTAATATTGATAAATTGATAAAAGAAAAGCGCAAATCAAATATATGCATTTGTTGAACTTTAAATGCACTTAAGTATGAGTTACCCTCGATTTCTAGAATATCATAATCTTGAAATTTTACTTCAAAATTTGGAAGTATTTTTTTTTTGAATTGAATTAAACTTTGTATCTAAAAATTTTTCAAATATCTTGTGTAAATTTAAGCTGATTTTGTAATTACCATACAACCCTTTTGATTTTATGTATATGTTCATATGTCGAGAATTTGAATGCAGTAGCCCCACCATAATGCTATTGAAATAATCGAAGGGCTAATCTCGCATGTCCACCCAAACACTTTGTCCACCCAAATCTTATTATATGCTTTATACACACATTATTACAAAATATTTAAAGTGTGTGTTAGCTTTTGTGAATTTAGAAATTTCTTGGTACCGAATTATTTAAATGCAGTTTGTGAGTTGGTGAATAAATCCACAAACCGAAATCCAGAAATAAAAATCCATAAATTCAAAATTCAAATTGTGACAAGATTCCAATTTATATTAAAAGAAATATATTGCCCAATAAAAGTCATATATTGCCCTTTTCCATGAATATTCTGGAAAAGGGCATAATCAATTTTTTTATTCATTCTGTTAGCCCTTGTTGATTTTTATTTTTTGGCAAAAGTCAATATGGATTTAGTCACCAACCCGCAGTTTGTCGCAGACATAATAAAAATTTTTTAAAATTTATGAAAGAATTATTTGTAAGAATTACAAGTTTCTTTAAAAATTTTGTCCCAAAAATATTTTCACAAAAAAAAATTGAACGTCAAGAATTTGTCCATTAAGATTTTTAAATATGTATTTATGTACTTGTTAAAATTTAATTTATATTTTAAATTTAGATTTAAACCTTTATTTTAGAATTGAGTAAGAAATTTTTTTTGATTTTCAGGGGAAAAGGGTTTACATAATTATAAATTATAATTATAATTATATATATATATATATATATATATATATATATATATATATATATATAATTAAATTAATAATTTTATATTAAATTAAATTGAAGTTTATTAGGTATTTAAAAAAATTTTTTGACGCAATTGTTGGCAGTATTTGTTGTAATCTACATTATACTTGAGTTCGAAGCTCATCTTTTAGATAATTATAACAATGGTTGATCAATAGACTTTTACATATATTTTATACTGAAGTTCGAAAACGTGAATTCACCAATTAGTCTAGTTAAACAACCAATTAATATCATTGTTTGCTATCTTTAAAATAATTATAAAATATTAAATACTTTTCATTTATATATATATATATATATAACTCAGTTTTTTATTATTTAATTTATTTTTATTATTTAATAAATTATTAAAATATTAAAATAATCAAAACATGAATTGCTATATTGCAGTTATCAGTTGATAAAAAATTTTTAAAAAAATTTCACGTATCCTATGAATGTAAATTAATAATGCACGTGCTAAAATTAATCAACATGCCATTTAAGTTAATATCGATTTTAATTTTGTAATTTTTAAATGATTGTGCACATACATATATACACATAAATATATATTGAATTATTTTTAAGAGTTTTTTTTTCAAGACATCGTATTTTTATGTAAATTCATTTAATATTTGATTTTAATATATACTAAATATTAAATTAAGCCAGTTTTAACAAAATATATACTAATTTTTTTTTTAGTTATTTTGTTTTTATTTCTGTTCTATTATAACGGTTTCCATGTGCTAAGATTCTATATTAAATCTGAATATTTAATTTTAAATTAGTTAAGAATTAGTCAAGACTTGTTAAGAATTGATCTTATAAGAATATCTTATGTAAAATTAAGAATATAAAAATTATAATAATGTATAGTATATATATATGTATGTAAATTTTGTAAAGATTGTGTACCATAAATATTGTATTAATAATAAATAATCATGAATAACATAAGTAGATAATAGATATATTAAATAAAAGTTTGTATTGCGTAACTTATAGATACTGTACATATATTAAATTAATAAAATAAAATCATGGCTGATGGTTAATTATGAAAATTTCTACAGTTAATTATTCGATACGTTCTGTTATAATATATTGGTATTGGGCAGGTGTCGTTTTCTTTGTTCTTTGTTTTATATATATATATATATACATATATATATTTTTGATAAAAAATATCCGGCTTTTTTAATTTGATTTTTGCTTTTGTTTTTATTGCTTACGTGATTTTGTGCTTGTCATCTACGAAATATTTTAATTCTGAATCAAAAATCTTATAAGATTTAAAATTGGATTTAACTCTTCTATTAAATATTAATACATAATATTTCATTTCCCTTTGTTTTTTTTTCTAATATGAATATCAAAAAGGCTTGTCTCATTATGGACTATAATAATTAATTAAGATTAATTATATACATATGTATAAATAACTAATAAGTGTTTTAAATGCTTAAAAGTATTGACTCTTTTATATATAGAAACAAGTTTTGGAGTCTTAATATTTTAATCATCATTTTTTTTTTAATAATATTATAAAATGCTAGCCAGAATGTCTCTGATATGAATTTTAATTCTAAAAAAAAGTAATTTTTTGGAAAAAATTTAATTAAAATATTTTATTTTAAACTAAAAATGGGGATCTAAAAGTAAAATTTAAAAAAAAAACTTATCTTATATAATAAAATGAAATTAGTTAAATTTTGTATAATATTTAAAAAATATTTAAAATAATTTAAATCATGTTTAATTTAATAACAGAAGGGCTTCAGATTTACATTAAATTGAATTAATTTCATGATTTAATATGAATTCAAAACTTATGTAATAGATTTGGTATTGTTGCATTTATTATTTTTTTTTTAATTCATTCAATCAAAACTTAAATTGCTTTGTTCCAACAGCAAAGCATTATTTAAATTAATAATTTTTAAATGAATTTTAAATTTTTTTTAAATATTTACAGTTATTTTTGATTATCAAATGCATAAGTTTAGGAGTAGCTCAAGAAAAAATTAATAAACTTAATTTTATCATAAAAATGAAATTATTATTTTTAATATAAAACTATTTAACAAAAGTTAAAAAATCAAAAATCAGTTATCTATTATTTGTATTTTATAAAACAAATTATTCATTGTAAAATATTTAAGTTATCAAAATTAAATTTTCAAATTACGTTAAAATGTAATGTTTAAGCCTAAACTTATGCTTCATTTTCTATGTTATCTAATACACAAACCAATTCGTTTAAAAATCCCACAAAAATAATAATATTTATTACAATGAACCAATGAACGAATTCCACAAACAAGTATATATCCATTAAAAGTTAAAAGCGTCATCTAGCTTTTATTTTGTTCTAAAATTCAAATATATTTTATTTTACTTAATGCATGTGACATCTTACGGCAAAATTGGCAATAATATTGAAACATATTGGAATGAATATGAATACAAATGAGTGCGACATCTATTAAAAAGATTTATAAGAATATTACAGTTATAAATTTAAAAATTTGAAAATTACCAAGTGAATATAAATTCGGTACTTAAAGGTACTTATAGATAAAATTAACTGTTAATTTGAATTATTGATCTCGTGTTATAACTTTGTGCATTATTAGAATAATTTTAGAGTTTTATAGAGTAGATTTTTATGTTAATTAAAAAAAGTGGGAGGACGGAGAATTTATCTACACAATTAGGTTTCACGACATTTAATTAATATATTTTTGTTATTCGTTTCCTTCATAAATGTAAATGTCAAATATTTGGTCCTAAATAGTGGAAAGTTTTTGAAAGAACGACTATGAAAAGTTTTTTTAACAAATTTTGCTTCAGTTATAAGTAAATTCCCAGTTTTAAATCTTGTTTATATGTTTACGCACCCAAAAATAAAAAAATTGTCGCAATGAATTTTTAACTGGGCTTTAAGGAATGAAAAAAATACATTTTCAAAAATCTTATATCTTTGAAATTAGAACTCAGAACCGAAATGATTTGAAAAATTAATAGGGGACTAGATTTTGCAAATCTACCGTTTTTGGTTCTCATAATACTTTTTTAATGATTTACTTAATTAGTGCGATAGCAATAGTGTTGCCACAAATATATCTATTATTTAAGTTTGAAAAATTTAGTACCATATATTTGAATACACATTTAAAATTATTCTTTCATTTTATTAAAGAATTTTTTTTGAAAATGTGCGATATATGACACATTTGACATGTAGAAATTGGCCAGAATCGTTCGAAGTAAATTGTGTTATAATAATTATAAATCTTTTTTAATTTTTATCATTAAAACTATTGTTAGATTTCTAGGTCATAGGTTTCATATTTAATTGGAAGAAGTTTTGTACTCAAACAAGAATTTAATATAAGAAATAAAGTTATTTCATCTATCTTCAAAGATTTATTTAATTTCCTCTCAATATCTTAGAATAAAATGTAATTAAGAAATTCTTTTAAAATCTAGTATAAAATTTTGTTTATTTTTAAACAGAAATTAATTTTTTATATCCAAAAAACAAATATGTTGGAATATGAAACGGAAACGGAATATGTTGGAACAGAAGGAATGGTATTTGAACATATTATACTCTTAATTAATTAAGATAGTTATACCCTAGCTTTATAACATATAGAACATCTTAGATTTGGTATTTAAATATTTCTGTATATCTGTGATACCGAAATTATTATTAAATTAAATTACTTGTTAATGTGATTTTTTTACATTTTAGTATTTGGCATTAGGACGTAAATAAAACATAGTTTATTTTTTACCTCTTCACCAACGTTTCGTCTTTATTTAAGACTCCCTTAGGGCTATAAACTATATATTACTACTATTAGAACTTTTTGAATTGATATAAAATCTTTAAAACTTACTTCTAGGTAATATTATTTTAGAAAAACAATTAGAAAAAATTTTTTATTAAAATTAATTAAAATTTAAATAAAAAATAGGACAAATTACAAACATTTTAATATATAAATAAATAAACATTTAATGTATTAAAAACTGTCACGAAAAATATCACAATAAACCTTGTGTGTATATTTATAACTAATTAATTAGCTGTACTTTATTTTTTAATAATTTGTAAAAAATTAGTGTTTCCGTTTAATGCTTTTGTAGCTACGTAATAACCCTTTTTAAAATGGATTAGATGGATGGATTTTAGAAATGAATTAGAAAATGGATTTAAAGTTGATGTTATTTTTATTTAATTCTATTTGTACCATTTCGTTAATATTTCTTTTACATCAATTAAATTCTTTATCTAGAATTATTTAATTATTATATTGGTGAATGATTTAGGGTATTTATTTTCTGTTAGAATATTGATAATTTTGTGAATATTTACCTTTCCATATTCAGCAGAAGGTGAAGTAGTGATTTTATGTAATATGTTATAAATAAAATTATTCTTATGTTGTAAACTGTATGCAGATAAAAATTTTAGCATTCTTCCGGCGGAGGTGGGTTTCAAGTACCAATCAGTACTTATTTTTCCATCTATTAAACATATAAAATGAAATTTTTTTAATTACTTCAAATTTTCAGCTTCCAATTGAAACTATTGAACATTAAAAGATGTTCTACCTATTATTTGTTTATATTTTGTATTAATATAATGTTAAATTAATTTATTTTTTATTATTAATTCAGGATTATTAATTATTGATTATGTTATGAGTTTTTAATCAATATCGAATTGTAGCTGAATCGAATCGAAAACCAGATAACAGTTCTTTCCGATTTATTGGAACCCACGTTTTTTGAATACTAAGTCTGAACTTTGCGTGGAGGGCCTTCCATAATCTCGGTTTAGTAAATCGTCTTTTTTAAATCTTGTTTTTAGAAAATGTCGTTTTAGAAAATCTTGTTTTTTATTGAAAAATCTTGCTTTTTAAAAAAATCTCTTTTTTAATTGAAAAATCTGGTTTTTAAGGATTTTTGAGTTGGATACAAAACCAGAATTATCAGCTTTTTCCAGAATATAAAAAAAGCAATTTTCTAAAAACAAGATTTTCTTAAAAGAGATTTTCTAAAAACGAAATTTTCTAAAACAAGATTTTGTGAAAACTCTATTTACTAAACCGAGATTTCAGACCCAACCCCTTTTACCCTCTTGTCACACAGCCGTTGATACTGTACTTCCTTTATATAAATTATATTAATTAGAGTATATACAAATCCTTCTGTCAAAAAATATTAATTCTTATAATATGTAATATCCGCTTAATAAATGTTCAATAATAATATTATCATATAAAAAATATATTCTAAATTTAATATTTCTTCTATATATTTTATGTATATAATAAAAACTTTAATACTTCTTTCCTTCTTTTCTAATTTTCTCATGGTATAAATTTACATTTTCACGTTTGACCCAGTGTTATTTTTTATTCTAAGTGTAAGTCTAAGTGCAAGTAAGTATTAAAAAAAAAATATAACATAATTTTTAATCATGCTAATTGCTAATATTAAAGTCATGTTTAAAAATAGTTAAAAAAATTAACCAAACGAAATCTAAAACTAATTTTCAATTTTTGGTTTAGATGATATGGAAAGATAGAAAGAGAGACCTCCTCCTATATTTAAATACAAAAACCATTAAACAATTTTGTAACAAAACATTTAAACTACTTATAATTACCATGCAAAACTCTTAAAAAATTGTTAAATTTTTGAATAAAAACATTTTTAACACTTTTATTAAAGTTTAAAGAGGTGGCAAGTGGTATAAAAAAACAGTTTAAATATTTTTATTTAAAGCAAGTTCCCATGTACGTGATATGTGATACTTGGCGGAAGCAAAAAAAAATTAAAAATAAAAACAAAATGAAAAAAAAACCATTGAGAGAAGAACAAAAAAAAATAAATTATATAGACAACACATTTTAAGTGTTTCGACATTTTGACCTGCTCTACCAGACAGTTATGGTCATATTTTGCATCTATATAGTTTTTTTTTTTTATTTTAAAGCTTTGTCGAAATCTTAAACTTAAGAATTTGGTTAATAAAACATTTATTATTATAAAAGGTTTATTATTTTGTTTTCATACTTTTGATTATTAAATTTAATAAAAAAAAAAAACAATTACAATTTTTTTTTTTAATATTAAAATAAGAAAAATGTTTTTCTTTTTATTGTCGCACTTTAAACTCAATTCATAGTATTTATAACATTTTCATATACATTTTGTTATAGTCTAAAAAAAAATATTAAAAAAAGAACAAATTATTATGGTATATGCAATGCAATTATAAGGTAATTCTTAAATTGGTGATTCATATTATTTATTTTATTAAATTCACATTCTATATTCTTTAAACTTCGAGTCCCTGTCTTCAAAAACCGAACACATTTTTCTTCTAACCTTCATTCTAAAGTTTGATTTGAAAATTAAATAAATATTATCCCATCCAATTTTTCTCATCCTGCATAGTCCAAACATTCTAAATATCCCCTTAATCTAAATCCCTTAACATCCTTATTCTTGAAATTAAACTCTACATTTGTCTCACAGGTCCCTTCCACGTCCACCCCTAAATGGGTGTTAAAAAAAAGAGCCTGTAGTATTTTAAAGTCTCATACTATGCAATGGTTGGCTTTCGAAACTTTCCATTGTCCCAACTTTTCACATTTGCGTCTTGCAACTTCAGTTTTTTCCATACAGTTAATTTTAGATGAAAAGAATATTTTGTTATGAGTTGGCCAGCTTAAACCATTATTTTGAAGAAAGTTTTATTAAAATAATCATATTAAGCTAATAATCTTTATTCAAATATAAAATAATTCAAGTTTCATAACGGTAGTTCCTGTACTCTCTTATCGCAGATGTTTTCATTCCAAATTTGTTTAATCCTTTTACTAAAGTTAGTAAAAGTCACCATCATCAACATATCAATGTCACTAATTTTTAATAAGAGTTTAATTAGGAAAATATGTTTTGAATGCAACGCTTTCTTTTTATTTAAAAAATTTTCCCAGATCCTAGTGGAATTTAATTAAGTTAAAATAATTTTTCAATGTATATTTTAATTAAATTTCTATTGTTACAAAACTTTTTAATAAAATTCTATTGGCAGGGCCCTGTTGCACCAATCACTTATTATTATTAATTAATTAATTAAATAAAAATATTTTGATAAGCTCTTGTTGCATCAAAACCATATTTAAAAATATAACAAAGTTTAGTTCATTAAAGGCACACTCATTTATCAAAAAATATTATTTAATTATATGATTAGTGATCAATTGATGGAAATTGACGATGCAATCAAAATTGACTTTAAATAAAAACTATTATAAATTTAATTTTCGAAAAGTTTTGGAAGATATAAGATAATCCCCAATTATAACGGCATAAGCTGTAGCCTGTATTAGTAATTTATTTCAATTTTAAAAAGATTGCCAGGTATTATAAACTTATTATCACTATTTTTGTTTACTTTTAAAAAAAATTGTCACGTACAATAATGATAATAAAAAAAAAAAAAACAAAAATAAAATTATTACAATAAAGTTCTTAAGTAAATGTATCTTAAAGTATAACACACAAAATAAAAAAACCAAAGAATTAAATGAACAATTGCTCTTTGCTCTAAATTAAAACAAAGAAGCGAAATAATACAAAAAAAAAATCTTGGGCAATTTTTTTTGTTTTTTTTTTCCCCAAATAAAAAAATAAAAAAAGAAAATATTTTGTAAACATTTTTTTTAAAAAAATAAAACAAAAACTCATAAAAAAAGAAAAATGAAGTAATTTGTCCCGTATTTAAACTGCTTATAGCACAAAATATCTTAAAAACATTTTATATATACTTATTATTTTTTGTTTTTTTTATTTTAACATTATTTAAATAGTATGTGTGAATATGTGTTTTAAGTTTTTTTTTAACTGGACCGACGACCGATCGTGTCTTTTTCCTCGTTTCACAACACCAAATTAACAGTACCATACGATTTTCTACTTAAAACTTTGACTGTGCAATTTTTTTTTTTACTTTACTTTGATTGTGAACTAGAATTAATAAGTTACAAATAATATAACATTTCGTCGTGGTAGGTAAATACTAGATACATAGATATTTAGATACACGACTATATATACATATATATAGAATGTAATTTTGTAATTTCCGAAAATAAAAAACTATGTTTTTTTTTGTAGAAAAATAAAAATTATTGCATGTTCTAGAAAAATAAAAGCAAAAAAAGATGGTTTAAAAAAACATGGGCACCTCTTTTAAAAAAAAAAAAACATAAACACAAAATTTACTATCAATGTATTTAGAATTTTTTAAGAAAATGTGTTGTAAGTGTTTTAAATGGTAACGGTATAATGTAAAATATGGTATAAATAAAAAGATGTGAAATATTTCGTATCCTGTGATTCAAGTTCAAATTATTAATAACAATTTACAAAAAAAAAACAAATAAGGAGTATACAATGTTGAAGATACATTTTTTTTTTGGTCTTTTGAAACATTATAGAAAACATTTGTTTCTAAACATATACACGAAGAGATTTATTATTGGTAATTTGGGTTGAATTTCATTTTCTTGGGTTTGTAAATTGTGATTTCATCAAAGGTTGTGCAACTATTGAAATTGAGGATTTAATAATCTTTCGAAATTATTAAGAATTTCATTTTAGGTCTGTTTTGACTGCAACGGCATCTTGACGACGCTATACCGTGCTTTTTAATTTCGTACTAAACCAATTTTTTGATTTACGAAATAATCGTTTATTTTAGCTTACAAGATTTGGAGACTTTGAAATTTTTTATTTAAAAGTTTGTTATATCCATTTTTAGTGGATGTTATCGAAGATAAATTTGCTAAACCTCAAGCTATCTCTTCTAATTCTGCAAACTAGAAATTGGAGTTGATGGAAATTTATTCAGATGTATATAGTATTAATCATAAAATATAAATCATAACGTAATTTTGGAAAATTGCTTCGGAATCCAATTCGTAGTTTTAACATTATCTATAGGCGTTTTTTTTTTAAATCTGAGCATGAACTGTCAAAATAAAAATATGCTCAGTTCTATGTGCTCAGTGTAAATATATCGAGCACGGCTGAGCAAAATGAAATAGAAAGACATTTTGCCGTTTGTTTAAGATTTTAGATGTAAAATAAAAGTCAAAATGATTTGCTTATTTTAAGTTATCCATCTTTAATTTAATTTAATTAAATTTTTTGACAATTTAAAACGTAACTAAAATAAAAATGACAGTTTTTTAAAATCGTGTTTTTTTATTAAACGTGAACGCTCTGAGCGTAGTATGTTCATGCTTTGCTCATTAGCGCTCATTTTGTTCAGAGCGTGCTCAGATCTATGCTCTGATTAAAAAAAAACGCCTTATATATTTGGAACAACATATAACTGTAAACTGCTAAAAGATGTCAATTTTTCTGAATGATAAGGAATGATAAGTTAACTATAAGGGAAGACAATAGTAGCAAGTTATCAACCCGATTTGAAAGTAATTTATTAATAAAAATAAATTTCAGATTATGTCTATATGAGGATCTTGTGTCTCTACAGCATCTTAAGATTTTCAAAAATAGCACCCCAAACATAAACTACTCCTCTGGGCACCTCTGTTATATTTATTTAATATGCTACACTACATATTTGACTACGAAGGAAATTTGTTATTCAAATTACTGGTTTACAGTCATCCATGTGAAATTCGAACTCGCAGTATCCTTATATAATACAAACCATGTGTTACACTTGGAGGCTTCGCAAAAATTACTTAATATAATTTAAAGCAAACCACATTACATTAGAGTTACCAGCCGTACATCATTAGTATATTAAATGAATTTTAATTTTATTATTCATATTCAGATTATTTTATTCAAAATTTGCGATTTTTAAAATCTTCTTAAGCATTTTTGCCCCAGAACCATTTTTGCCTCAGAACCATGTTACTCTAAGACAAAGTAATTTAAAAATTTATTTTATATAATTTCCGACACATTCAGTTCATATAACGTTTATTTCGCAAAGAAAAAAGAAAGGAAAAACCAAATTACAAAAATGTTTAATTCTATACCTATAACTTCAAAAATGACATAAATATTAAAAATTCAAGTAGCGTTTTATTTAATTTTTTATCTGTTCAAAGTTTTTTTCAAAATAAGAAAAATGCAGCGAAATATGCAATTACCTTTAAACAATTATGACCAAAAGTAGAAGCAGAGCACGTTCTTTCTTATATTTATATAAGAAAAAAAAAAGAAGAACAAAAAAAAAAAACTAAAAAAAAATAATAAGAATTTTTTAATTTTACTTTACTTAAAGTTTAAAATAAAACGATGCCCGAATAAATATCCGGCAGATTATAACAAAAGACTATAAATTGATGCATCAATTCCAATTCCTATACTATATATGTATATATATATATATACAGATGCATTATGCATTACAGTAATATAACTATGCAAGTATGCAAGAATTTGATTTAAAACAATTTACCGTGTTAACCCAAGTCAATGTGTAGTTAAGTTAATGTTAACAAAATCAAAACTTATACATATATTTATATTTACTTTAGATTTTCAAGGTATTTATGTACCTAGTACGTAGTACCTTTAGTCTAAATAATTTATATTCGTTATTCTTTTGTTTTCTTTTAAATTATTTCCTTTAATTAAATGACAACTCAAAATGATTGACAGCAATGAAATGGTAACAAAAAGGAAACAAAAGAATTTGCATGCTACTTTGCTACTTATAAATTACAAACGCGTGCGCTTTCTTTTATTATTGTTATTTGTTTTTGTTATTCTGTTTCAGTTTGACAGCAGGATTCTTTTATAAAATTTTTTTAATCTGCCTTGCTTTCGTATAGTTTTCATTCAAATAATTGAAGAGTAGTGGATTTTAATTAGAATATTATGTAGAAGTATGTGTGTAGTTGCTTGAGAATAAATTGGTAAATTAAAAAATGAAACATTTTAATTTTAAATATTGCGATTGTGTAGAGAATAAAAGAAGGAAAATTGTATATGAAATTTCAACTTAATGAGACTTTTCAAGATTTTAAGTTGATACGAAAGTTATAAAAGAAAAATTTGGTAAAAAATTTGATTATTTTAAGAGAAGTCTAAGTTAATATTTTGTAACCCTTTTCTTTAACTTTCTTTTGGGGAGAATACAATTTCCAACAAGAAAGTCTCTTAAAATGTTTATTAATGCTCCTGTTTTATAAGTGTTTCTTGAAGTTTATTTACACAAGAGTAATTTATTTTACTTCATATACTATATTCTTGTTCTATTTTAACTCTCTCCCTGTCTTTGTGTCGGAGACCTTAAGCTAAAAGCTGATTATATATCATAAGTGTCGAAACAACAGGATGAAATGTTATATTCTTATAATTGGAACTTATCCTGATTAATTTCAAATATAAACTAGGAAGAGTGTAGTAGAGTAGACTGTTTCAACTCTGGGATACCTGTATGACCGTTATATAAACATTATATCATTATTATTATAAACATTAATTACTTTTGGCAAAATTTCAAACATACCAGCTTTATTAGGTGTAGTGTAATGCTCATAAAAAAGAAGGAGTTGTATGGCAGCTACTCGAACCCTCTGCAGTAGATTAACCAAATTTTGCAGTAACTTTGGCCATTACACTAAACTGCTTTTGGCAAAATTGCAGACACGTAGCTGTTATAGGTAAAAAGAAATACCCATATAAAAAAAGAAGTTGTATGGCAGCCACCCGAACCCATGGACCAAAATGGCTGGATTTAAATAGCGACGACGGCTATTGCAAAAAACGAATTTGCGAAAATTTCAAGATTCTAGCTCTTTTAGTTTTTGAGTTATCGTGCGTACAGGCGTACGGACGGACGGACGGACGGACATACACAGATAAATCGATTTTTTTTTCGATTCTGGTCCGATCCATACACTTGAGTCTATAATATATCTACCCCCCTCCTTCTCTGCGTCACAAACGCAATGGCAAATTTATTATATCCTTTGACTATGTAGTCATACGGGTATAATAATACATGGGATAATATTAGGTCTTACAATGGGCTTTTTAGAAAGGTCTTATAACAGAAATTTTTAGATTTCAATATATATACAGTTATTTTTCAAAATGTAATTATTTTTTATTTCAGTTATTTACCCTATTTCTGCATCTGTGAGTTATATTATTCAATTAAATTACATCTTTCGCTATAAATGTTCATGAGAGAATTAAGGAACAAAATGTGAATATCGTAAGAAGAGAACAAGCTGGATCCCGTAAAGAATGCAGTTGCACATTTGAATGATCCTGGAACTATCAAAAGAGTTCAATGCACCAATCAACATAGCATTTGTCGACTTTAAGAGGGGCTATTCAGAACAATGTGGAAAAATACAGAGTCCCAAACTCTCTATAAGGGTATCTTAAGTAATTGGATAACAATTAAGAATGGAACAAGACAAGGTTGCCATCAATCTCCTCTACTGAAATTATAATGAATGATTGACGAATTCATGAGAAAAATAACAGTAATCCATCTGGAGGTATAAATTGGCATTTTACAAAGAAGCTGAAGTATTTGGATTATTTTATTAACATTAGCCTACTTGCTCGAACACATGAAGATATGCTTTGGAATATATATTGACAAAACACAGATAATGAGAGGGAACTAAACAACATAAGACAAATTACAATTCGAAATACTTCTAATGAAGATGTAGATAAATTTAATTACATATTGAGCATTATAACCAAAGAGGTGGTACAAAAGAAGATATTCATAACCAATTGACGAAAGAGCGACTTAATTGATTCAAACTTTAATTTCTAACTCGAAAAACACATTTATTTTAAAGTTAAACTAATTTAATAAATACTTTAATATTTAATTAATAAAAAAAAAATTCATCAGTAGTAAAAAAATTTACTAACAAAGTTAACTTAATTATAATTCAACCAATTAAAGCAATTATTTAAGAAATCTTTTATAATTTTTTTCAATTTTCCCAGCTTTAGAATTTATGACACTAATCTATTGTCTAGTCTATAATGAAAAACGATTTAATTCAACACTTAAAAAAAAATCAGTATCGTATTTTTGAAATTAACTCACATTGTCATTGAATTAATTTTTTAATTATACACTTAATTGGAGTGGAAAACAATATCTCATCTTATATTGAATTCCTCCCTTCACTATCACCCTTCCGTCTCAGGCCACTCAATTTTAATTTAATCATTTTTAAAAGAAAATTTTCACAAGGAAAATCATAATAACCACCAAGTTAACTGATCAACTATACTGAATTTTTCTTTACTTTTCTATTTTAACTTCTGTTTTTTAATTGAATTACTTACTATTCATTTAAACTCTTATTAATCAATAAGTTATTTAAAAAAAATTATAAATGAAAGTTTATCAGATTGATCGAGTCACATCACATCAAATCACAATCACTTCTCATCAAATCTTATCAAAATAATATAGAACATCATCACACATCACATTTTTATAATGGCATTTTGTTTATTAATAAATGCATTTTGTATTGTACATATTGCAAATGTTTCGGGTTCAATTTTAAAATAAAATAAATGATAATTGCCATTAACTTTTAGTGTTCCAGTTCAATTATTATTGAAATAACAAAATATATTTATTTATTAAATATATTGTATACATCAACATTAAAATGGAGTAAATACCTTTAACCATATATATACAAAGATTGAACTGGTCCCAATGAATCAAATTAAATTAAATAATCAATTAAAGAAAATAAATGTTTAAACGCCTTCCCTGTAATACTTTGAATTAAAAAATGCGAAATTTTAAACTAAAAATTGTGATTTTGGTTGTCTATTCCTATAAAACAACTGATGGACTTTGAGCTTAAATGAGATTTTTGAAACTGAATATTGTATTTCAAATAAACAAAGATTCTGCAAATTAACAGATTTGAACAAAGCTATCTCAATAATCAAGCCATGTTCACCTTTAAATTATTACATTAAAATGAAATGGATTATAAAAAGGTTTTGAGAAAACTCTGTCATTACCCAAGTAGTGAGTTCTCGATCAATGTGTCTGAAGCAAGAGCTGTAAAAATTGCTGAAATAATTCCATTGATACTCGACATGATAATATTGAGTATATGAAGAAAGGCATTCAACATATTTGAGCCTGAAGAACTTCACGGGACAAGAAAAATGCAAATTTAAGATATTTGATCAATGCGCTTCATCTTTTGTTCTTTTGTGTTTCGAACCATGCCAAAAAATTTTTAGAATAGGATTCAAAAATATTATATTTTTTTTGGTATTCTTAGCATCTTGATCCGATCCGCCACAAAAACAATAAAAACTAACAAATATTTAAGGAATGTTTAAGCGTTTTTTAAAAGTCATGTGTCCAGAAAGCCTTAATCTATACAGAGAAAAACTACCTTAATATTTTCGTCAAAGCAACTTATTGTAGGCCTCCACTTTATGATTGATCATTTATAAAAACAAAGACTTGCTGCAGTTCCTGTTACAGCGTTCTAAATTATTTATTTATATATATAAATATTTAATACAAACGTCAAATCAATACTTCTATACGACTGTGAAACATGGAAGGTAACCGCCATTATCACCAAAAAGTTGCAGACGTATATAAACCGTTGTCTACGCCGCATCTTAAGGGTTCGTTGGCCGCAAATCATTACCAATACACATCTGTGGCAAAAAACGAACCAAAAGATGATTGAGGTCGGGATCCGAGAGAGAAAATAGCGATGGATCGACATATCTTGAGGAAGCCAAAAGAAAACAAGCAAGACAATGTTTTGAGTGGAATCCACAAGGCAGACGACGAGTGGGTAGACCAAGGAAAACATGGAGAAGTACTGTTTTGAGGAGTGCCAGGTACTAAACTGCTACGCCACTGATTTCCCAATTCTAAATGTTAATGTGTTTAATACACAATGATAAATTTGCTTGTGTAAGGCCATTTTACATCCAATACTCTCTTTAATATGGTCTGATCTTGTTAATAAAAAAGTTTAATATATTTTGTACTAAATACTTTGAACCCCCATTAATTATATGATTTTATAATGATGAATCTAGTCCCAGTTTTTAGCTACTACAAAACCTTTTTTCGAGTAAATACCGTTAGTGAAATAACGTTAAAATTTATTTACTATTATTACAGTTATTGCTATCCTAAAGTTAGTTGCCTTACCTACCTTTCAAAATTGATTTGTTCAAATTATAAATGATAAGAAATGATGACAATAAACACCAATGAGTGATGGTGCTGATGTCTGATGATGGTAATAGTTGCGAGTGAATCAAAAATTTAAGAAAAAAAACTAAAAAATAGAAAATAATAATGAACATAAAAAGTCACAACGCCATCTTTAGTAAAATGTAATAATTTTCTCATCAAGTGACATATTTTTTTTGTTTATAATATTTTGCAACTTTTTTTTTTAATTTTCTAACTTTTCTTTTAAATTTTTTTTTTTGATTGGAAATTCCATTCTTCATTTTGCTATTATTTTGCTACTAATGTTATTGGTTGGTTAAATTGTTGCCGCAAAACAATAGTTTTTGTTGCTGTTGTTTCCATTGTAATGTTTTTTTTTCTGTTTTTTTTTTGTTTTTTTTTTTATTAATTCAGTAAAAAAAAAATATGAAAATAAAATGAAAGACACTTTAAAAAAAAAATCAAATGAAAAGGAATGCGTTTTAAAAAGTCTTAATAAAATTTATGTTGTGTTTTATTTAAACACTGCAATAATTTAATATTAAATAATAAAGTAAAATGAAAAAAATATTAATTTTTCTGTAAATATATATATATATATATATTAATAAAAAATAATAATTGTAAAATAATTTTAGAAAAGTTATTTGGTCTAGAGGGTAGTTTCTTTAAACAACATTTTAGAATTCGATTCGAAATTGAATTTACAAGATTGTTTTGTGCTAATTTGTTCAAGTGTTGTATGCTAATAAGCGTTCCTATATTATAACATGAGGAAAGTAGTAGACACTTATATTCTTAAAATTGGTCTTAATGAATTTCGAATGTAATAAGTTATTAATAAAATATCTGGAAACCACTTAGACTTTGATGGATAGAATTCTATTTGTTATTCGGTTATTGTAATTAATTTAAAAATAAGGTATTTTTGTATCTGTGAGTTATATTATTCAATTAAATTAAGTACTTTGTATTAACATAAGGTAATTTTTATAATGGATATAGATAAAATAAAATTGGTTAAACGATTAATTTAAAACCAATATCGAATTGTAGCTAAATTGAATAAAAAAACCCGGACTCCGGGTCCTCGAATAATTGGAAGGATTTGGCAAAAAACATAAGAGGATTAAAATGCTACTAAGGTTGAAGTTAAACTATGTAATTGTAACTTTCTATAATTTACTGAATCATCGTTTTGAGTTTTAACTTTAAATTAAAATAGTATTGCCCTGAAAACTACCACCCTAATTGAACCACGTTTAAGAAGCGGACTTTTGATTCAAGTGTAAATTTTGGGTTAGAGAATCGGGATGTGAAAGGATTTCTGGAAATTTAGGAAAAATATAGGATTTTAGTTCACAATTTCGAATAATTTTATGGAAATATTAATATTCATTAGAAGTTTCTCAGTTTAACATATTAAACCCCCCCCTTAGGTTTAAATTTAACTTTAGTTTTGTAGATAGGTATTAGGTAAAGAATTTTAAGGATTTATGTGAAAATATAGAGGGATATTAAAAAGAAAAATGTTTATGTTCTTCCTGGGTTGTTTATAAGGAATCTTAAATTTGAATCTTAAGTTTTGTTATGTTGTCAGGGAATACATGGGATGGAATATCGTTCTTTAATCGCAAAATAATATTTGCTATTTGGTTTAATTTCAATTAGACTTCAATTTTTCTTAATTTATGAACCTTAAGAGTTTCGTATAGAAATTCTGACTACTAAGAGTAAAATATTAATTTAATTTTTTTTTGTAATTGAAAGAAAATATTTTTTTTTAGACGTATAAACAATGTTTAAACGCTTCAAAATTGATTAAAATTTTAATGCATTTTTTTTTTATTATTTATTTCTTAAGTCACATTTATAACAATGACATTAAGACATTTATGGCACTTCAGTACGTAAGTACTTTTTATTTTGATTATTCTTATTGTTTTAAATTTTTTTTTACTTTCTCAATTAAACTTTTTACTTTCCTATTAGTGTCATAGATGAGAAAAATAATTATCTAAGATGCGCGCGCAGACGAACTCATGATTGCACTGTTATATACTTTTTTTTAATTTCCTATTTATTGTTTTTTTTTTTTGTGTGTTTTCTAGCGTTATACAAGGAGTTCACTTTAATAGACTTAGTTCTGTCAGGTTGTTTTTCGTTTTTTTTGTTTTTTTAAATAATGTCTAAATTCACAACTTAATATTGATAATGCAATATAATACACTAATATACATATACATACATATAACTTATAGGTAAAAATTAATTGAAACGCGCGGTTTTTAAAACTTTAAGAAAGGAATAAAAAAAAAATTGAAATGCCAATGTAATGTAAAAATATGATGGACGATTTAATATGGTAGACAGAATATTATTAGTTTTGTTACTCTATATTACTGAGATGGCAGTTGGCACTAGAGTTCAAGTGAAATAAAACAAACGTTTAAAATTAAAATCATGGATAAAAAAAAAAAAAAATTAAATAAATACCAAAAAATATAAAAATAAAAAATAGATTCAATGAAGAACAGATACTTCAAAGAAATAAAGAGTCACAAACCGCCAATTAAATAGCGGGATACAAGAAGTCCAATCGTATTAAATTAGTGCAGCTTAATTTTATGATTAGTTTTTAGTTATTTTTTTTTTTGTTTTTTTAATTTTTGTATTTTGTTAGCGGCACAATAACGATTTTCCAAGTGCGCACTCATTTTGGTTTTTTTTTTTTTACTATCTATTAATTCCATTTTAATGTAATAATTTAAATTTATTTATTTATTTATTTATAATTTGTTTTTTTTAAATTTTTATATGAATTATGGATTAATTTTTTTTTACATTTATTTTTATGCGATTGTTAATTGTTGTAAGAGTTGTAAATAATAAGTTGTAATTTTTTTTTATATACTTGTATTTCCTTCCTTTATATATTTGTATTTAACAGTTTTCTTTTAAATTTTTAATTGCTTCTTAAGATATTTGCGCAATTATTCAGACTTAATATATTTTTTAAAGTTATTAATTTATAAATTTAATTTTAATTGCTTAATTTGATGCAATTTAAAATGTGATTATTATAAAAAGACAAAAATAACTCATTACAGTGGCAATAGTACAAAATTTTAAAAGGTTTTGGTAATATAACCAATTTTATATCTAGTTTTATTATTCCTAAGCTGACGTAAACCTGTTCTTTTAAGAAATCCCAGAAAAATTGCGGGGGTCGTTAAATCTAGGGTTATCGAAATATTTTCGGAGAATCGCAATTGTCTCTTACGTAATTGTACTGGGACCATTTGTCCTAATTATTGAGAATTACCGGACGTAAAATATTATCAAACAAGCTTCGGTATATCGTTCCAGAAACGAATTCTAGGTGCTCTATTTCATTTTCGAATAAAATATTTACGGTTAACTCTATATCGGATATAATTCCATACTCAATCAGTCAATCCAAGTGGGCCCACCCTGTACTTAGGTTTAGAGTAAAAGGATCCATTTGTCCCAAAAAAATCAAAGTGTTAATAGTGGTTTAAGAGCTTTTTGTAGTTTTAAATCTGAATATACCAAAAAAATTTTTTAATAAGTTGGTCCTAAATATCTAAAAAAAAACAATTATTTAAACAAAAAAAAACTCCAACAATTTTTTCGAATAAAAAAATATTTTATTCCATAAAATATAATTATTATTAATAATAATATATAGATTAAAAAATAATATAATAATAAAAATAATAATAATAATTAAAAAAAAAAATAATAATATTTTTCACTATATAATATTTCGTTTTTTTACTTTTTTTTTTTTGTGTTTTACTTTTTTTTCTTATAATTTTAATTTTATTTTAAATTTTCATTAAGTTTTTATTTTTTATTTTTTTTTTCTATTGATTTTCTTAACATTTTTTTTAAACGGCAAGATAAATGCTTTGCTGATCTTAAAACATAATTTACTATTTCTGTTTTAATTCTTTTGAATTACAAAAAAAAAAAAATTAATTAAATTATTAAATTAATTAAAATTTCATAATATAGAAAAAAAAAAATTTTAAATTTAAGAGATTTTTAATTTAATTAATTTTTATTTAATATTTTTGAAAATTTAACCAAATTTTTGTAATTTTTTAATATTTGATTTCTGTTTAATTTTAAATTATTAGTTTTTAATTAAATTACATTTTAAATGGCTTCATAAATTATATATGTATATATATATATATATATATAATAATAAAGAATATATATGTATATATATATATATGATTACATAATAATGAAAAGGAAGAAAAATGGATTTAGAAAATTAATTTGATGATTTTAAGGAAAAAAAAATTTTGGATTTTTCTTTGTTTTTTTTTTTTATTTTTGGAAATTATTTACAAAAAAAATTTATAGATTTTTTTTTTTAGATATTTTTTGTCCTTTTCTTTTTACTACATTTTTTTTTTTAAATTAAATTTTGTTTCTAAATCACATTTTTTTTTTTTTTTTTTGTAAATTAATTTTTTTTAATTTTAATTTTTGTTAATTTTTGTAATTTAAACAGAAATTTTTTGTAATTTCTGTTTTCGGTGGTTATAAAAAATTTTTTAAAAATTTGTTAAATATCTTTTTATATTAAAAAAAATAAAGCCATAGACACAGGCAAGTTCATATAAAAGTATATAAAAAAATTTAGAATAAAGTGTAAATAAGAGAAATGGCAAGATATTAGCATTTGTATTGTATTTTCTATATAGATAGAATTGGAAAATTAATCACTTAACAACTTGAAGAATTTGAAAAACTGGGTTTAATTATATTTATTTAATACAAATAATCTGGAATTGAAAATGGATTTGTAATTTGAAAATCAACAAAAGACTTGAAATATGAAAATGTACAAAAAAAAAAACCACCAAACAAAAATTGAATCTATTGGATATATTCTAAAATTAAATTTTCTTATTTTTTTATTGTTTTTTAAATAAATTTTTAACTAAGTTAATATTGCTTCAATGTTTTTGTCAATATAAATGTCTCATTTTTTTTTTTTTAATTATAATAATTTCGAATTTTATCAAATTTTTTTTGAACTTGTTAAATTAATATTTAAAATTATAAGAAATAATAAAAAAAAAAAAAAAAAACAATGGAATGTATCAGGAAAATTATTAAAAAATATTTTTGTGTATTTTTGTATGCAAATTTTTTCGTTGAAGAAATTGGAAACGGAAAATTTTGTATGACAGTGTTAACTACCATTTTATAAAAATTTTTTTTTAATGGTTTTTTTTTATTTTGTTTTTTTTTTTTTTTTTTTTTTTTTGAGATCTTTAATTATAAATTTTATTTTCCGTTTCCTGTTGTGTTGCACAATTAATTGTTTTCAAAACATTTCTAATTATATTTATAAACATTTTCAAAATAGATAAATTTGCCGCCATTTTTAATTCTTTTGAATATTTTTAAAATATTAATTTCTAATTATAGTTCAAATTAATTAAAAAAATAAGAAGAGTTTTCATCTTTAAAACTGCTTAAATACAAGTTTTATAAATTTTTATAATGTAATTTTTTTTTTTTAAATTATACATATAACATTACCGTTTATTGCAAATTATTAAATAATTATTTTGTAATAAATATATAATTTTCCAGCAAAAAAAAAAAAAAAAAAATTGTACACCATTTTATATTTTATAAACATTAGCAATATACGATTTTTATTTTTATTTTCAATTTATGTTAATTATATTTTGATATTTAAATTTTGTATTTTAACTTTTAAGGCCTTCCATATTAGCTTATACAGACCAATAATATGTGATTGTCAATATGTTGTGTATTTATATAAAAAATTTAAATTATTGTTTTTTAAATTAATTCTTTTTTTTTTTTTTTTATGTTTAAATATTTATTTTGTATTTTGAATTATTTATTTTTAATTTTTAAATAATATGGCAAATCAATGTTTCTTTTTTTATCGTTTTTTAATTTATATTTATATAATGTATAATTAATTTTAATTAAATTATTTAAAAAAAATTCCCTTTAAAATGTATATATACTATCTATCTTGTTTTATTGTAAATATATAAATATTTTATTTAAAAAATAGAAATTAGTAATTGATATATAAATGTGTGAAAAATAGAGAGAAAATTCAAAATAGATCGAAGTATGAATAGAAAACGATTGTATTTAATTTTTTATATTTTTAAATAATATAGAATGGATTGTTTTCTTAATTAAAAAATTTTTATTTTTTTTTTAAATTAAAATTAACTAACAATTAAACACTGTTACACAAAAAAAAATTAATATTAATTAAAGAAAAAAAAACATACACAAAATTTCCTTCTTGTTTTTTTAATTTCAATTTATGATTTGTGTTTTTTTTTATATTTTTATATTTTAAAAATTATATTTGTAACTATAAAAGAGTATTCTTTTTCACATTATTTTAATTGTTTTTTATTTATCATTTTTTTTCGTTTTTTTTATTAATAACTCAAAATAAATCATTATTTTATTTTTTTTTAATTAAATTTAATTAAAATTTTTTTCTTAAAAATTAATTAAAAAAAAAAATATAAAATAAAATTAAAAAATAAAAATTCAAATAATAAAAAATAAAAAAAATAAAAATAATAAAAATAACTAAAACAACATAATTTTTCAATTAAAGATAATAATTATTAATTAATAATAAAAATAAAAATAATAATAAAAAAAAAAAAATTAAAATTAAAATTAATAATATAAAATTATTATAGAAAAAGTATATATATAAAATAAAAACACTTAAGTAAATAATATTATCAATTTAAATCTTAAAAATTAAAATTAAAAAAAAATTAAAATTTAAAATTTAAAATTAAAAAAATTAAAATGAAAAAAAATTTTGTTTTTTAATTTAATTTTATTTGTTTTTTATAAATATTTTTATATAATTTGATGATTCACATATATATTTCGTACGATTCTTTTCATTTTTTTCATTCAAAAAATCGTTATTTTATTTCAAAATTACAATATTTAGTGTTTTAAATATTTAGTTTTATTTTATATTTTTCATTTTTTAAATATTAATTCGTAAACCTTAAAATTTCTAAAAATAAAGATAAACAATTTATACAATTAAAATTATTAATAATTATGTGTTTTTAATTTTTAATTTTTATTTTATAATTAATTTTTGTTTTTTTTTTAATTATAATTAAAATAATTTATAATTATAATTATATTTAAAAAAAAAAAAAGTATGTATTAAGTATTAATTTTGAGTCGAAATATTTCAAAATCTCATTTGTTTTTTTTTTTTTTTTTTTAATTTTTTTTCATCAAATTTAACTAGAAATTTATAGTCTATAAATTATATATTATTTGTATTTATATTAAATTTAATTGGAGCAAATCTCTTTTAGTTACTAAAATCTAAAATAATATTTAATCATTTTTGTTTTTTTTTATAAACTTTATTTTCTTTTTTTTTTTTTTTTTTAATTACAAAATAAAAAAAAAATTTTTTTTTGAACATTTTGAACTTTTTTTTTTACTTTATGAAAATTTATTTCATCATTTCTTAAAAAATTAATTTGTATTTTTAAATCAAAATTTTAACATAATTATAAGAATATAATTTTGGAAAGGGAGAACATAAAAATCATATTTTTCAACAAATATATATATATGTATTTGAATTTTTTAATTTAGATTTTGATTTTTAATTATTTTGAAAATTTAATTTTTTTTTTGAACAAAGAGAAATATAAAAAAAAAAAAAAATGAAATAAAAGATCATCAATTAATATTAATTAATTATTTAAAAAAAAAAAAAAAAATATGAGTATTGGAAAAAAATACATAATATAATAAAAAAAAAGTCATTATTTAATTAAATTATATTTTAAAAAAAAAAAATTTATACTTAAATTTAAAATTGTATTATTATTAATACATATATATTGTTACACATATAACATTACATTAATATATAACTATCTGTTATAAATTAAAAATTTTTATAGTCCTGTTGTAAACTCTATTGTGTGACATTTAAATTTAACAAATTGTCAAAAATTAAAAAATAAATGGTGTTTTAAAAATAAGGAATGTTCCCGTTTCTGTTAACTGATAATTTAAATTTTTTGTTGTTATTATCCTTTTACCGTTTAATGGTTTTTTTTTCTTCTTCTTCTTCTTTTGCATCTGTTATTTTATTTGTTTGAAAATTTTTTAAATTTCTATGTTTATTATTTATTGTCCAGAATTACTGTTAAGTATATATATATATATATATATATACGCTATATATTTTTAATTATATATACTTGTATATATATATAAATATGTTTCTCATCTATTAATTATTGTCCTTTTATATCCTAGAGTATTTGTATAAATATAACATATATATATATATATATATTTTACTGCCTATTTAATATATATATATATATATATATATATATTTTTTAGAAATAACAATTACATTATTTGTATTGTAATGTGCAAAGTATGTATGTATGTGTGGTTTGTCTATTTAAAAGTCATGGCAATTTTTTATTTTTTTTTTTAAATTAAATATTTAAATTTTTTTTAATGATTTGGAAGTTCTGTTAACGTTATATCATACAGATCTTCTTCAATTTGTTGAACTTCTAATAAGAATATATCTTCATTACAGTAATATGATAACATATCATCATCAATTTTCGCTGTAATCCTGTAATTAAAAAAAAAAATAAAAATGTAATTAATAAATAGTATAGTATATAATAAAAAATTTTAAAATTGATTTACTAACATTTTATATATAAATTTAATTTATGAATGCATTTTTTTTTAATGGGAACTATTCGAATTGTTTAGTGAATGATAAAGTGATGGGGGGGTTGATGAATTTAAAAAGAGGTGAAAAAAAAAGGTTGCCGTCTTAACTAAATTATTTAAATTAAATATGATTAATATCTAAAATTAAATTTGATTTAATCATAAAGTATTTAAGAGTTGATATTAAGTTTTATTCTAAAGCCAATTAAGATTATATACATAAAATGTATATTATATACAGGGTGTCCGGGACTCAAGTACACGCACTACACTCAGTGATTGGGGAAATTAAAACAAACAAAAAATTGTACTGAAGGGAGGGGGTCTATTGTGGACCCTTTTCGAGATATGAGGAATTAAAGATTATGGGAGACTTTTCATAAAAAAAATCAATAACTTTTGAACAACTTACTGTAGAGAGATAAAAAAAAATTCATTTTGTAGAGTAAGTTGTCAGCTGTAATTTTTGTATACTAATCCACGTATACCCAACAGTTACAAAGTCATGAAGGTTCAAAATGATTTAAAATTTCTTATAAAATATTAATGAAAAAATAAATAGATAAAAAAAAATTTCATAATTTTTCCATTTGAATCGATTGAAAAAAACACATTTTTCTATTCTTCATATCTCAAAAATGGTTAGAGATAGAGAAAAAGTTATTATGTACTAATTATAGGGCTTGAAAAGCTGTCTTGAAATATGCTATAAAAAGTACCCCAAATACAGTGTGCTTCAAAAGAAAATAGAGTTTGTAACATAATTTTTTCATTTTAAATCATTTTGAACCTTCATAACTTTGTAAATGTTGGATATATGGGGATCATTATTCCACAAAAATTAAAGCTGATAACTTACTCTACAAAATGGATTTTTTTTTAATCTCTCTACAGGAAGCTGTTAAAAAGTTATTGATTTTTTTATGAAAAGTCTCCTTAAATCTTTAATCCCTCATATCTCAAAAAGGGCCACAATAGACCCCCCCCTTCCAATTTTTTGTTTGTTCTAATGCCCCCAATCACTGAGTGTAGTGCGCGTACTTGAGTCCCGGACACCCTGTATATAAGATGTAATATTATATATGAAGGTTGTATATAATATACATTATTGTTGAATTTAAATATATATATATATATATATATATATTTTATCAAATTCTTAGAAATAAATTAAAATGATACAAAGTAAATAAAAAAAACCTAAATATTCTGTTAATTAAAGTTTGTATAAAATATTATATAAAAAAAAAATTCAAGTTAATTTATTGATTCATGCGTTCTTATCTTATTTTAAAAACATAAAAATTATGTAAATTTTATGTTTTAATAGGTATGTTTTGTTAGATTCTGTTTTTTTTGTTAAACTTTATTACATAATTTACGTAATAAAAAAAAGCTTTTGAAATGCTGTATAATTTTAATAGAATACATATAAAATAAAATGAAGAATCCGCCATATTTGTGCTAAATCGCCATTTATTTTGGTTTTTGTTATTATTTTGGTTTTTGTTTTTTTTTTTTTAACATTTTTTATTAGTAAATAACTCCCAAAATGACACATGAAAAATATGTTAGTCACAATATTTTGTTATTTTTTTAAATATTTTTAACTAATTTAATTCTTAACGGATTTTAATAAATTCTGTTTTTTAAGATGTTTTAAAAGTATTAATTAAAATGGTTTTTTTATTTTTTAATTTATTTAAATAAAAATAAAAGCACACTTATACAATATAATTATCATACATGTATATGTATATATAGATAACTAATACGGTTATCTGCATTATTTTTGTGTTTTGTTATTTTGTATTTAGTATTTATATTTAAATTATAGTTAGTATATATATATATTTAGTATTTTTATTTAATTTGTGTGCTTATTAGAACCTTTCAAATTAATTTATTATATTTAGCTTTGAATTAAATTATAAAAAAAAAACAACAACAAAAAAAAATAAAGATTAAAATAAAAAATGATATGTTAAATTAAATAAATTTTACGAATGACCTTGTTAACAGAAAAAAAAACAACAACAAATTTTAAGAAAAAATTTGACAGAAGAAGTAAATTATAATTTTTTTTTTTATATATGTATGGATATGTACATATATATATATGTGTTTTTTCAAATTAGATTGATGGTCTAAAGTTTTAAATTAGACTTTAGATAGGGGTTTAAGTAACCCAAAAAATGTCACTAATATAAATTACATTTACAACTCAACTTTTATGTAAGAAATGTTAACAACTGTTAAAATTTTAAAGAATTAAGTTCTAGAATCTAGATGATAAAGCGGTGACTTAATATAAGTCTTTATTTTAATTTCTTCATTGGCGTTCTCAGATATTTTTAGGATTTCACTATTTTTGAAAATATTTCACTATTCAAAAAATTTCTTAGTGTAAGTTTATATTGGGGTATCAATAAGTGATAAGAGAATCGATGAGAGTATCGATAAGATTGACAGCAATTTAAAACATATATTTCATATTCTAACCTATTCTAGAATCAATGCTCTTACCAATTATCGCAGCTCCGGAATAAAATTCAATATACTTTCATCAACATGGTATTCTACATGCATCATTGATTTACAACATTGATTTAAGAACTGGTAAAATTTGCCGAGAATATTTGTAAAACAATTTTGGAAGTTGAGGCTAATCAACTTGAATAATAAAAGTAAGAACTTTAAGAATGAAAAAGAGAAGTTGAAGGATGAGAAATAGAACTTGAGGAATGTTAATGAAAACTTGAGGCTCATCCCCCAAGTGTGTCCTCCCATTCCTCAAGTCATCTTTCTAGATATATTAAGAAGGAGGCTTAAAACAAACATAGTTTTATATTTAACAAGTTGTTCCAAATAATCGTGAAAAATTCAAAGAGTTGTGTAAACCCTCTATGCTCCACGAGGGTTAAAATCAAATCACAATGCAAAATTTAAATAAAATTAACAAAAAAAAATCTTCTAGACAAATATAATAAAAATTCAAATTATTATATTTAAATATTTATGGCCAAGTTTTTTTTTTGGATATTTTCAGAAGGAGTAAATTTTCAGTTGTGTGTCAATGTATTTGTATAATTCTAATATTACAGTTAATTAAATTTAATAAAAATAATCTTTAATTTAATACATGATTAGTTTTTTCAGTTTTTTTTTTTTTTTTTTATGGATTGAAGAAGTATCCATAAAATTTTTTAACTATTTTTTTTGGTTCTAGATCCGGTTTAAAGGTTATTAAATTTTTTTATTTTTTTCAAAATAGTTATTTCTTTTTTTCAAAGACAGTTAATTATGTCATTAAAATTGACCTTATTTGAATTTTTATTTTTATTGGATTTGTTATTTAAAAAATAACTTTTATTTTTAACATATTTTTTTGAAAAAATTTTTGGTGTTCACCTAATTTACAAATAGGGATTTTTGAATTGTGACGGTTTTTTTCATTGGAGCCATGGGAAATTAATAAGATAATTAAAACGTATATTTAAATAATTATAAAGATTGAAAGTTTCAAGTTTACCCTAACAGTTTAATTATTTACTTTATAATTTATTTGCAATCCTTAAGACACTTAGATCTAGATCATCGATCAAAAAAAATTCGATCTGATCTTTCAAAGACCGTTTTAAGACCAAGTAATCTAAGCGATTGGGTCAACCTTTCATTTTCAGGTGTGTCAGATACATTTATTTTATATTATGATATTAATTATATTTCTTTTAATATAAAATATGATCCGACCAGCGTTTGAACCCAAGAACACGAATAGTTACTGTTAAAAAATTTTAATATTTCCTGTATAGAAAAAATCTTAAGATACAGAGCCGTTCAAACTCTAAGAATACTAAGAATAAAACTAAAAATTAAGTTAATATTATAACTAATATATAGGTATTTTGTTTTTCTTAACTTATGTTATTATTTTAGAATTGTGTGTATATATTGTTTCATATGAGTGAATATTATTTTGTATATTGCTATATATATATATATGTATATGATTAATAAGTGTAAATGTTTTGTTAAAATGTTAATTATGTTACTTACCCCTTTCTATTTGTTCGATAAATGTTATTTATACTTGTAGTTGAGATTTTGTATTTATTTTCAATCTGCAATTAAGATAAACAGAAAACATTTTTGGAGAAATTTACTTTTTTTTTTAATTTTGTTTTTTTTTTGTACTAATTTTTGACTTTTTTAAAGTCAAATTAAAAAGAAATTTTTCAACTAAGATTTTAAATTTTGAAAAAAAAAAATTACTATAATAAGCGTTTATTTTGTTTTTTTTTTTTTAAAGAATAAAACAATATTTTTAAAAAAAAAAAAAAAATTAAATTAATATAAAAAATGCCAATAATAAATTAAAAAAAAAAAAAAAAAAAAAAAAATTATTTTAAGTTAGAACAAAAAATAACAAAACATTATATATTTTTTTTTTAATTTAATGTTTTGTTTTAATTTTCCTTTTATTTTATTATTTTTTTTTTTTTAATATAATTCTGTCTTTCTTAATATGCATTTTATTAATTAATAATTTTATATATATTTTTAAATTATAAATTTTTTTTAAATTATTTTGACAGCTAAACTTTTGAATGATTTTTAACCCTTAAGTATATTTTTAAAAATGTGTTAACATGTAACCTTTACACTTTTTTTGGATCTCTTTTAAGTCCTTTTTATAAATTCCTTTATAAAAATTGATGGAGTTGTAAAAATCTCAAATTTTAACTCAATTTTACACTCAACTCAAATTTAATATCCGCGTTTAACTGTGTAAACGTATTGATTTTTGAGTAGTGTAAACTAAATTGGATTGGACTGGATTTTTGAGTTCAGCGTCAGTTGAGTTTCGTGTTTGAGTTCGCTAATTTTCAACTTTGAAATGACAATTATAGTTGCAAATCAATTTAAAATGATAAAATGATCTGTTCTGAACATTTAATGGATCAATTACTTCACTCAACAATTGAGCCCTCCCAACATTTGAGTGCGTTTAACTGTGTAAACGTATTGATTTTTGAGCTGTGTAAACGATTGGAATCGATTTTTGAGTTCAGCGTGAGTTGAGTTTCGTGTTTGATTTCGCTAACTTTCAACTTTGAAATGACAATTATAGTTGCAAATCAATTTAAAATGATAAAATGATCTGTTCTGAACACTTAATGGATCAATGCATAAAACTGATTCTGAACTAAAATTTTACTTTTTTAAAAATAAACTTATTTTTATTTGAAAGTACATAGTTTAATTAATTAAAGTAAGTTGAATTCTTAGTCAATATGAGTTTTTGTTTAAAAAACTTTATTTATTTTTATGCATTTAACCCTATTATGTCCCACTTATAAATAGATTAATTTAATTATTTTAAAAATTTTTTTATTTTCTAATTAAAAACTCTAATTTAAAATTTTTAGAATTAAAATTAAATTAAGGTTTTGATCCTGCGTATAAATAAATGTCGTCTATTAAATCCGTGGGTCAAAAAATCAAACTTTATTTACTTAAGGGTTAAATTATGATTTGTGAAAGATTTTAATATGAATTTAATGCGATTAATGCTCAATATTTGTGTACGTATAATTTAGGCGTGTGTTAGATTTGTATTTAAAAATTGTTATCTGTGCTCATTTTTGTTTTTTATATTTTCAATTTATACAAATATATATATATATATATGTATATGTTTATATATATTTTGTCTGTTAAATTAGAATAAAAACTAATATATAGAATATATTAGTAATATAATATTTAACTTATAAGATTTTACCTTCCTATTTTTTGAAACTATTTTTTAATTATAATTATAACATGAAGAAGATTAAAAAATTTATATTTAAAAAAAATAAATATTATTTCCTATTAATTATTTATTTGTCAAAAATAATAAATAAACAAAATTCAATTCCTTTTAAATTTGTATACAAAAATAAAAATGTTACCATTTTGCATTAATTTTTCATTAATTATAAATTTAAGTTCCTACATTTTGTTGATATATTTTGTATAATAAATAAGTTAATGGACACACGTATTATTATTACCTGATTTTTAAATTAAGATCTTTGATAATTTTTGTTTTTTATTTATTTTGTTTATCAATTTTTTACCGTTAAAACTACCTGTTAGAATGGCCTTGCCATATTTATATATATATATATATATATTTATAGTTATATAAATAAACATATATATATATATAATAAAAAATTAATCAGAAAAAAATGTGACATCTTTCCTCTTATATAGATGTGAAAAATTACAAAATCAAAAAAAAAAAAATTAATTCTTTTCAGATGATTTCAGATTTAAAATAAAAAAAAAACAACAACAAACTTTCAATTTCATTTAAATATAAAAAAAAAAATCCAGAAGAAATAAAAAAAAAAATAAATGAATAAAAATTCGAAATATATTAAATAGCTTTTAAATGACGTTTAAAATAAATTTAATTAATCTTAACATAGTTCTTAAATAAAATTTTTAATTCGCCTTAATTAAAATTTAAATTAGAGTTTCTGTACAATTTTGTAAATTCCGAAAAATTTACGAAAGAATTTATATTAAAGCACTGACGTTAGTCTCTAAAAATGAAGGCCCTTATTTGAAATGGGCTATAAAATAAAAATATTTCATGAAAGCCATGTATTTAATTCAATTTAAATTCCATTTCGCATATAATTTATAAATTTCGAAAAACTTACGAAAGAATGTATATTAAAGCATTGACCATAGTCTATAAAAATGGAGGCCCTTATTTGAAATGGGCCATAAAATTAAAATATTTCATAAAAGATATGAAGAGTGCAGGCAAATAACAATCAATGTCAATTTTTTTCGAAAATGCAATATGGGTATCATTGGAAAGGCAAAAATGAGATCTTTCGTTCTATCAACAATAAATAGTGTAAAACCAAACGAGATCAAAGTTTTAGCCTGTTCAAAATTTCCTGTACAGGGAAAGAACAATCAATGTCACAGTTTTAATGGAAAAAACAATCAATGTCAGTTTCTTTTTAATATGGCAAATTTTGAATTGTTTTTATTGACTTGACTTGACTATTACAAATAAAAATGTTCTAACGGAATTTAAAATAACATTTCCCGTTCGAGGCCATAGTTACATGGAATGTGACAAAAATATGGGATTAATAAAACAAAATCTTAAAATAGAATTGCCTGATGAATGGAACGATCATGTTAAATCTTCACGGGTCAAACCCTCGCCCTTTGTCATTATTAAAAGTAAACAAGATATTTTCAAAAACTGGGGCAGTTATTTGGAAAATAATTATTATAAAAAAAAATCTCAATTTGCAACGAGGCCAATTTCTGAAATCTACATAACAAAGGAACACAGTCGGACACTCCAATTAAGAAACACATATTTAAATTTAAAGCCTTCTTACACTAGCCTAATTCCACTTTCATCTGGAAAATATAATGATTTAATGGTACTTAAAGAATTTTGCAGAGACGAAGCGCAGCGGTTTTTTGAAGCACTGCCGCATTCGAATCAAGTTTCGGATACAGACGATAATAATTAAGCAAATCCATACGTTTTAACGTTATAAAAATTTAAACTTAATGAATTACTTAATTTGAACTATTTATGTTTTTATTTTTTGTTAAATTATTTTTTGTTATTTTATTTAATTACTTAATTTGAACTATTTATGTTTTTAGTTTTTATTAAATTATTTTTTGTTTGATTATTTTTTTTCTAAATTTTTAATATTTGATTGTTTTTTCGTACAAAACTGAATTTTTTTGAAACAAAGTTTTTTTTTTTGTAAATAAAATAAGAAAATATTAAATTATTTTAATTTTTTTGTATTGTATTTCTTTAAGAATAGGATAAACATTAATTATGAAGCTTGTTTACAGACACTTTCAGAACATTTTTATACGCAAGAAGTCTTTGAAAATATTAATTGAATTTTCTCAATTTCTAAAAAAAGTGACGTTGATTGTTATTTGCCTGCACTCTTCATATGTATTTAATTCGGTTTAAACTAGAGTTTAATTTCCATTTCGCATATAATTCATAAATTCCGAAAAACTAACGAAAGAATTTATATTAACGCACTGACGTTAGTTATTCTTATATAAATTATAGCTCTTTATTTGAAATGGACTTTAAAATAAAAAGAATAAAAAGTTGATTCTGATCATACATACATAATATGTGTTAAGCTAGAAAAACCTTCAAATTAATTCGAAAAATTTAATTCGGAAATTAAACCAATTAAAATTGTATCGGAAGAGTTATAGTTTAATTTGACATTTTTGTATATACAAATTTGGAACATAAATTAAAATATATATATATATACTAACAGAATTAAAAGCTTTATTATTGTATTTTTTATAACTTAAACATATGTCAACAAAATTAAATAAGAAAAAAAAAACAAAAAAATAAAATTATAACAAGACTAGTTTCCATGTTTGTGCAAAAGTTGTTCTGAACATTAATTATCCGAAATGATTTCAAAATGAAAACGAAATTAAGAATGCGGAAAAACATCTTTTTTTTTTATAATTTATTTAAACACAGATTTTTGTTTTTTGATTTCTTTTGAAAAAAAAAATTCAAAAAAATCAAACAAAAAAAAACTTATGTTGGACACGAGTGTTAAAATTAATGAAAGAAAAAAATAATAATAATAAAAATATAAAAAGAACTTCTAGGTTAAAAGTAAAAACAAAAAAAAAAAAAAAATTGGACAGAAAGTAAAAACGTATTATATGGTATCAAAGCGAATATTTTATAATAGCGAACATAAATGTTGACGTCAATGATTATTTTAGGTTGACGTATTAATATTTTTGTTTTGGTGACAACTGACAACAATGATTTAAAGGAGTGAAAAATGTGACTGATCTTAAGTAAAAATTATTTTAATAGGCTCAGATTTTGAAAATTTGGTAAACTTTAAAGTAAATTGAAAAAAATTTAATTTTTCAGAAAGCTAGTTACAATTTTTTTTTATAATTTTATGTGTTAAAAGAATTATTGTTTAATATTATTGCTATACAATTGACATCAGCGCCCTATAGTGTACACGCATGTTTTTTTACTAATCATACTTCATTGGTTTGTTAACAAATGAGGTATTGAAATATTGGGAACTGAGCAAATTGCAAAATTGAAAAAAAAATTGTGTCTTGAATTTTCCAAAATATTTTTTTTATAAATTTCAAAAATTGGAAACAAATGTTTGGTATTAGATTAATACCTATTAATGTTTTTTCTGTAGCAGCCACCATAGATCGAGCTGCTATAGAAAAGTCCTATATTTAAATTCTTATAACGTTAGTTCCGAAAAACTTTTATATTGTCAATTTGGAAATGTCAAACGACAGCTGTTTTTTAAAAAAAAACTAATAAAAATATCTAATACAAACGTATAGAGTTGCCAAATGATGCTTTAATTTGCCGTTATATTTAATTATTGGAAAATATTAAAATTCTGAATGAAGTTATATATTCTTTAATTCTGAAAATGAGCCTTTTTTTGATTACCCCCAGTTTTTTTCTATTATTTGTTTAATTTAAATAGCTGAAAAAAACACTTAGCTTTGTTTTAAATGATTTTACATTTACTTTAGAACTTAAATTCAAAATAATCATGTGTATTTTAAAAAGATAATTACATTTTCTTAATAACTATTGTGCTTTATTTATAAACACAGTATCAGCATTTATAAAATTAAAAATTATTTCTTTGTAATAACCCTCAAAGGCCAAAGGTTTTAACTCCCTGTCATACAATTACTTAAAAATTATACATATATTAAATTCCAATTTAAATATAAAATGCCAATATTCGATTTAAAATTAAATCACAAAACTCCAATGATATAAAAACTGATTAATGTTTATAATACCAATCATAAGTTCTCATTTATGATAAATAAACAATTCAATTTAAATTGTCAAATTAATTAGAATTGCCAATTGAAAACAATTTAATTACACAATTGTCATAGTTATGACAGGATGATTAATAAATATTTTGTAATAATTTTCTTTATATACCTTACACAATTAAAATAAAATAGAAAATTTTGTAATTAAAAATTATTAAAATTAATTATAAAAAAAAAAAAATTGAAAGGGAAATGAAATTAAAATAATAAATAATTATAATAAAATAAAATAAAAAAAAAAATGATGAAAAATAATATTAATTATTTTTTTTTGATTTTTCAATTTAAAATCATGCAAAATTAGAAATGATGTATTTTTTGAAGTTTTAGTTTACATTTTAAACTAAATTAATTATTACATTTAATTATTACATGTTGATATATATATGTATATTAGAACATAAAATGAGCGCTTGTTTTAATAATGAGCATAACAATAATGATGAATTTTGATTTTATTTGATTTTTATATTAAATTAAATTAATTACAGTAAAAATCGCTTAAGTAATCCTCTTCAATAAGTGATTAAACTTGCTTTAGAATACAGTTACAGTTACATTGACATTTTTCTAAATTAAATCGAATTCGAAAAATCGAAATTAATTCGAAATTAATTATCAACCTTTACCACCTATTCTCGAGTTAGAGTAAAAGTAATTTCCAACAAGGCAGGTTAACCGAATTTAGGATAAGTCTTATTTTTATGCACTTATTGATTTAATTATCGATTTATCGAGCTTTAATTTTCGAATCGATTTAATAGCTTTATTTGGATGAATACCCAAAAGTTATATAAAATTTCTATGAAGTTGGTACTTAAGCGTATTTTTACTGTACTTATTAAATCAGGCAAAAACACACACACACACAAATAAATATGTATTAAGTGTATAGGTTTATATGTATTATAAGTATTATGTATGTATATATATATATATATTATAATGTATTAATAAGTATTTGCTTAGCTGTTTTAATTTATTTAATTATTATTATTAATAAAATGTCAAAATATTATCAATATTAAATAGTAAAAGCGAAATTAATATAATTGGTGATTTTTTGTTTATAAATTTAATTTTGTTTTAATTAAATAATTAATTAATTAATTAAAAAAAAAAACAAAAAACAAAAATTAAAATTTTTTATTAATTAAAATTTTAATATAAGTTTATAGCATGTAAGTATATGTTTATTTTTAATAAAATTTTTAAGTATAAATGAACGTTTTGTTGAAATTTAATATTTGGTTTTTAAATTTGATTTTTTTCTAATTTGTTATTGGCTTTTTTTTGGTTGCTTTTCAAAAGATAATCATTTTTTTTTAAATGTGTTGAAGAATTTAATAAATGAAAGGGAACATAAAAAATTTTAATTTAACTTTATGTCTTTGATAAAAAAAAATATGAGTTTTATCGTATACAAGAATTTGTAAATTTAAAATAGTTGAAAAATTTTGATTGATTTTTATAAGTCACAGGAGATTTTTGTAAAATTTCCTTTAAGTTAGTAAAATCAATTAAAGTTTATTCAGGAGTTTGTCTATGCAATGTAATACTACAATCCTACTGAAGAGTCCAGAAATATTACAAATACAAAAGACCCCCAAAGACTTTACAGAATTTTAGTTTAAATTTAAGAATTGTTTTAGAATATAAATATATGCTTTCGGTAACATTTTTTTTTATCAAAGATTATTTTAGAAATATTTGATTGCGCAATTCTATTATTTTTAAATATATAAAAATTTAAAATTATTTTAATTGGTTTTTTATAATATATATCATTTTTGTTAAAAATTTTTATACAAAACTTTTGACTTTTCTGAATAGCAATCAATTATTTATAAAATAATAAAGTTAAATTTTTTCAATTAGGATAAAATGAGAATAAAATAATATAAAAAATATTTGTTAATTTTTTAACGACATTACAAAATAAAAAAAAAAAGAACAAAAAACAATTCAATAGAAAAATTTTAAAAACTTACTGCATTTAAAAGTCCAATTGTGGTTGGTGGCACAACATGTAATGGCGTATAAACTTCTTCATTATCTTGTCTAACATATAGCATAACACGTTCACTTAATGGTGGTGACATTCGGCCACGTTTTATTGGTGGTCCAAATTCATTCATTCCATTACCTGGTACAAGAGCCTGTTCTAATATATGATCTTTTTTATCACTATTTTTTTTTTTTTTCAAAAAATGAAAAACACAAACATAAAAATCCATAATTAGTTTTCATTTAAAACAAAAAAAAAAACAATATTATAATCAAAAAATTGGAAATACGATTTTTACTCACATCTGGACATCTGGTGGAAAATGATTATGAAATTTTAATGTTGGTGTACCAGATTTTTGTCCATGTAATAAAAACGGTGATGTTCCTTTTAATCCTTCACCAGACAGTGAATCAGTCTCATGGCCATAAAAATTCTATATATATTGAAGTTTTCAAAAAAAAAAAATTCAAATTTAATTAAATCAAATTATTGAAAAATATTTAGTTATTATTTACCCATACCTTATCCATATCTTCAGCAGGTGAAAATAGTACAGGTGGTTTATTTAAATCTTGCATTGCATAAAATTCAGAACGATCAGTCACTGTATGATATAATTCATCCATTTTCTTTCGGCCAGTTGCAGTCATTTTACGTTTAGCAGCTCTACGTTCTTCATCACGTGTTTTTCTTTCAGCACCCTGTAAATGTAAAATTATATTTTTAAATATTTTTTTTAAAATCATCAATTTTTTTATAAACGAAATATTTAATTAATATATAAATTCATTGAATTGAATTCATTTTTTTTAAGTATTTAAAATTTTTAAGTTTCATCTTTTTTTAATTAAAAGTTTCAAGGTTCTACCTGTCCAAGTAAATTTTCTTTTTTAAAAAAATACTTGTTATATTTTTATGCACCAATTACTTTGGCTTTTAAAACAATCTTAAAAAAATTTTTAAATTAAAATATATACCTATAATAATATATACTTAATCTACATAAGTATTTATGTAGATTAAGTGTATATTATACTTATGGAATTTTTAAAGTTTTTATTTTTATTATTTCTGTAATTTGTTGTTATAATCAAACTAATTGGATAATTATTATATCGTATCTTATAGATACATTACAATTTTTTTTTTTTTTTTTTTTTAATGGCGTCATTGAAAATTGAGAAACAAAAATTAATAATAGCCACTTGAGATGTAAACAATTTTTCAAAGAAACATAATAAATCTATATACGAATACGAATATAATTAAAATTCACAAAATTAGTTATTAAAAAAAAAAAAAAAAACTTTTTAATATATAAATTAAATTGAAAAGTTTTTATTATAACTAGACTAGATAGAATATAATATGATTTTTTTTGATTTGATTGAATTTGAAATAATTAAGTGTTATACTCATATATTTATATTTTTTCTAAGGTTATTTCAGAATTTTTTTTTTTAGCCTGTAGAAATTTTAGTTGCATAATACAATAGTAGTAATTTTAATTTAGTAGAAGTTATTAATATTCTATAATGCATTTTTTGCAATATCATTTGTTTAAAAAAAAAAAAAAAATAGAATTATGAATAATAATTATAAGTATTTTTTTATGTCACTACTTTCAAAATAATTTATTTCTATGAAAAGAAAGTTGTTTTCTAATTATCATGGCATTTAATTAAAAATAAAAAAAAAACAAAATTATTCATAAAATTTTTATTACACGATCATTCATAATTAATTAAACAATTACAAACAAACAAACAAATATAAATAAAATAACAAATAAATAAACAAAACTAAATTGATTATACAATTAATCAGTCACAATTTAAAAAGTATCAATTTTTTGTTTTTTATACAAATTGTATTTTTTAATTTCTAAAGTATCAGGTGCGATTTTACCTTGGGCAATCAATTAAAAAAAATTATTAAAATAAACTTTGAATATATATTAGAAAATATGAAAAATTTACCAAATGAAATATTAAAATAATAAAAAAAAACCTAAAATGACTAAAGGTTTTTTAGCAGTTGTTAATTGTTAAGACTTTGAATATTGATAATTTTTATTAATTATTAAAAAAATGTTTAAAAGTTAAAATTATTGAATAAATATACAAGAGTATTTAAATTCTAGAGTATAGATGTGATTAAAAATATTTTCTTAAGACAAGATTCAAATCATCTCTTTTAGTCTATTTAAAAGTCTTATATTTCAAAATTTCTATCGGTATATAATGCCCACACAGAAATCTGAAAAAGTTCCACGCTCTTATGTCAATTTATTTCACATTTTTAAATTTACAATTTAAAAAAAAACTCTTATATTTTTTAATGGGTTTAGATGCATTTAAAAAATCAGATTCAAAAGAATTCGTATTTTATATACTGACCATTTAAGAATAAATATGTGACTAGTTTTCATTATAAAATATTTTCAATTAATTTTTTTCTTTTTATTAATTTTTTTCTTTTTTTTTTTGCATTTATTCTGTAAAAGAATATTTTTAATAGACATAGAGAAATAATAATAATAATAAAAAAAGGGGATAACAGTTTTAGAACACGATAATGTACACATTTAACATATCTCATGTTTAAATGTTTAAGAATGTTTTATTTTTTTCTTGTTTTTCTTTTTTTTTTTTAGATTTCTTATTAAAAGTTTTTACATTTCTTTTAAAATTACATCTTTGAATTTCTTGAAAAAAAAAAAAAAACAAGAACAAAAAATAAGTCATAAAATAGAAAAATATCAATTTTTGTACCAATTTTTCTATGTTTTATGTACAAGTTTTTGCTTTTAATAGTTTTCACCTTTTCCATTTTTTTTGTTTTTTTTTTTTTAATAGTTATGTTGTGTATATTCGTTGTGTTTTGCGTGTAATTGAACGCGCAATATATTTAATTGAGTAATTTACAAGTTGTTAAATCCCATATTGATTTATTGGAATTGGAAATGGAAATGAAATTGAAATAAAAATTAAATATATATATATATAGAAACAAAATATATAATAAAAATAAATAAAAAAAAAATGTAAAAAAATAAAAAACTTGCTTCAACTGAACTGAACATATTCATCAAAATGGAAATATAAAATTTCATATGTGCATAAAATATATCTATAAGTTTATTTATTTTCATATACAAAATAAATATACGCATATATAAGCATAAATGTCAAAAGGTATAAATAGCCATAAATAATTGTTAAAATAAAAAATAAGAAATAATATTTTTTTTTTACAGTTTTATTTAGTAAAATTTATGCGAATTTTCTAATAGTCGGAAATTGTAAATTTATTATTTTACGCAAATTTTCTTGTATATACTCGTACTGTTTTTTTTTTTTTTGATTTTATTTATTTCTTTTAACAGTTTTATTACTATTTTATAAGATAATGATAATTTATAAGTTTAATATTTTTTTTTTTTTTTTGGTATCCAGTTATAATTTGTTAGATTACGGTACTTATTTATTGCAAAATGTAATTTTTTTGAAATAAAAAAATTTGAAAAGTTAAAAAAATTAAAAAAAAGTTTCTCACTTAAGTCTTTTGTTCTAAAGTCAATTAATTTCATTACAAAATGTACCACTATATTAAATGTTAAGTTTATCGGTGATAAAAATCAAAAAAACGATTAAGAAATAGTTGTAAGTTTTTTTTTTTGAAAAATTTGATGAAAAATATTATATACAGTACAGAATCTACAAAAAATTGTAAATTATTTCTTTTCTTTTGTAAATTAACAACTCCCATGCAATTCGATACAATTAAAATTTTAGATTTAAAACTTTTGTATAATTTAAAAATAAATAATAAAGAATCGTGTTCAATATTTTTCAGGTGTTACCATTTTTTTGTAAACTTTATAATATATTTTAATTGATACACAATTAATTTTTTTCAATTTGATAAAATCTGAAATTATATATAGAAAAATGAATTTTAATACAGTTTTGGTAATATTAAATCAAAACATTTTTCTTTTGTAAAATTTGTACATTAGATATTTAGACAATGACAATCTGTTTTCATTTCAAACACCTCAAGAAGTTAAAAATTTATAATTTATTTGAAAGAGTTGAGCTTTTAAATTAATTTTCAATTTTTAAGTGTTATGTACAGTTTAGGTGCCTTAAGGCACTAATCAATTATTGTATATATTGAGTAAAATTGTTGTTAAAAACATTATTTAATATTTATTGTTTTAAATAATCAATTATATAAATCTCTAACTATAATATAACTAATAAAATATAAAGTTAATGCAGAGGTGTCTGGGGTATTAGATGTATGAATTTAATTAAAAAAATTGATTTGGCACTTTTGATTTTAATTAGTTTGCGAGTTATTATTAAGGAACTGTTGCATTAGATTTGGTAAACATGAAACATGAATATGGTAATATAAAAATATAAAATATTAATAAAAAAAACAAAATAAATAACTTAGAAATTACAATAGGATAATTTACATGAATGTTTAAAATTAAAAATTTGTTTGGATATATGTATGTTGAATATATAGTTTATTGCATGTTAACATTTAAAGTATTTTTGCAATTTGAAATTTTTTAATTATTGATTTGAAATTTTATAAAAAAATTTGATAAATTTTATTTTAACTCGTTTTATAAATAGCCATATAAAATATTATCTTTCTTTTGCTTTTTTTGTTGAATTTGTTTTTTTTTTCGTAGTAGTTTGTAGTTTGACTTTTTCTAAGAAGATTATATTTACTTCCAGGTACTACCATTTAATGTTGAATATATAAAAAAGCATTTCAATTTTTTGTTTTTCCTTTAATGATATGCAAATTGATCTTAAATTAGATTCAGTAGTTGTTATGGTACTAATTATAATCATAATAATTTATATAATATTTGGTTCTTGTTTTTCTTTTATTTGCTCTTTTAACTTCCGTCAATGATTATTATTATTACTATTATTATTTGAGCCATTAATGCGTCGTCTATATGCAAGAATACGCGTTACAACAGTAATAAAAGTCATGAATTTTATTCGTTGTCTAAAGTTTATATTTCTTATTTTTTTTTATATTATTATTTTAATATATATGAAGATAAAGTTATATATATATATATATTTATATATACATAATAAAGTCATATTTATTAAAATATAAATATCTTATATATATAAAATATACATTTATTATCTATATATAATTTTTATTTTAATTTTTATTATAGGAATTATCCTTAACAATATGTTTTTAATATGAAATGAAAAAGAATTAGCAAATGTAAAAGACAGAGATAGATGATATAAAAAAAAAATAAGAAAAAATGCCCTCACGCAAACCAAACATTTCCTCTGATATAGAAATTTGTGTTTTTTTTTTTTTTATACTTGTAATATATTGCATTGGTTTGCTTTGGTCTTTGTCTATATTCGATTCAAAATCTGATGGCACATTTTATATATGCAGCTATGTGATATTTATAACCAATCACTTGAAGGCTTAACTTAATTTTCTATCTTATTTTTATTTTCTGTTTTTTACTTATGAAATATTCATATTAGATACAAATAATAATATATAGAATTTTCTATGTTTCATTTTTCTAATCTTTGAATTAAATTTATGTAAATTGCTATAATTTGTTGTTTTTGTGTTATTTTAATTTTTTTTTTTTTTTAACATTTGTTAAATGATGCAGTGTATACGTAATAAGATGAAAATTGGTACAAGTTAGAAGTGAATTTCCTTTATGTCCATCAAAGATGAATGATCTCTTTTTATCGCGCTATCATCTTAGTTTAAATGTTAGAGAATTTACAATTTTGCCTGTCTTTTTTGTTGTTATACAAATAATATGCATAAATATAGCATATATATATTATGCATATACATATAACGTATATCTATATACTAGGCATATAATTGGTTGTCTATTTAAAAAAAAAATATGTATATATTAAAGAAAACTAAAATTACATTAAAAAAAATGTATTTTTATTTACAATCAGATAAGGAAATCGATTAAATCTAATAATCGTATTAATATTTTAATATTCATGTCTATATAAAATTTTAGTAGACTAGTGTTTTTTTGAACTTTTTGAACTGCAATATACAGTTTGACTTTACAATTGTATATGGCATATGCTTTAGATTTTAGGAGATATGTAATGTAAATTGACTTCAAATATTTAATAGTTTTTATAACGCTATCCAAAAATGGAGAAAAAAATAATATGTAAAATTATGAATTATTACTCGTAATTATTTTGTTTAAAGTATCAAATTTGATGGTCTTTTTGGAAATTTACATATATTATGTATAATATATATATATATATATATATATATATATATATATATTATATTTACCAATAAAATAATATAAAAAATACCGTAAAATAGAAAAATATACATATAACATGAATGACCAAGTGAGTTATAGGTTTATATGGATCAAATTATCAAAAATAAAATAAACAAACAAACAAAGAAGATATTCTCGTATCTTTAAGATACATTATAAAATGAAATCGCAGCGATTCAAAACTTTTAAATTGTAAATATCTCAAATCTTCAGAATCTTAACAGTTATATTTGAAAAGTTTGAAAAAAAAAATTAGTTTACACAAAATTTACAGATTTGTTTGTTACATATTTTTATTTAATAGCTCAAGTTCTCTTCTTAAGTCTTTTGTTTTAGAAATTTTATTATTTTGTTTTTTTTTTGCGAATTCAATAAGAAAATCTTAAGGAATTTTTTTATTCAATTTTTTTTTTTGTTAAATTTTTTTATTAAAATTAAACGGAAGTCAATATCACTGGAAAATTTCTATTTAATCTTCATCTGCATTTCAAAAATAAAAACCAAAAATAAAATAAAAAAAACATTACAATCTTTAAATTTATTTATAATCAGTTTCAAATTTTTCAATCCTCTACGGGATTTTTTTTTTATTTTAAAACGTAAAATAAAAAAAAAAATCTAGCGATTTTTATCAATTGTGCAATTTAACAATGTTGTATATACATATGATGTACATTTGAATTAATCAGGAGGAAAGATGAGAAGGAAAACAGTGCCATCATCAATTACAACATTATTTTTCTATTTTGATTTCAAAATAATATAGAGAATAAAAAAAAAACTATCTTTTAGATTTACATATCCGTTGGAATGAAATGATAAATTTTTTACTGTTCTTTATTTTTGTATTTGTAAGGAAATGACAATTTTTTTTTGCGTTATCTTCACCATTTTTGTTTTGTTTTTTTTTTTTTCTAATTAAGAAAATTGTACGAATTGTTAAAAAAAAAATTGTATTTTTGTATAAATCTTCAAAAGCGATTTTATGCGTTCGCAATTCTGAAATATTCTAAAAATAATAAATAAAAATTGCTTGTGGCGCTATTATCAATAAGTTAAACAGAGGAAATAAAATTCTTAGAATATTATTATTATTAAATTTTTAATAATTTTAATTTTCAAATAATTGTTTTAGTATATTATTATTTATTTTCTATAATTCTATTCATTATTTTTTCATTTTGTATTTTTTTTTTCTTTGGTTCTTGCTATGAGTTAAAAATTTCGAAATTATTTTTTTAATTATCTGTTATTTTTATTTAAATTGTGTATTTTTTTATTTTTACTATACCGAGTTAATAGAGAGAAAAATGTATATTAATTTTTATTTTGTACAATTTCTTTTTGATTTGGAAAAAAACGAGGCAGAGTGTAGGCTGTGTCAAATGTAGGGTACGCGACGCATGTAACTAATATGAACATTATATAATTCGTTTAATTACTTTTGGTAAAATTTCAAATACACAACTTAATAGATTCTGAGATATGTATAAAAGTTGTATAACAGCTTGTTGGGACCTCTTATACCTATGGCAAACACCAACTACATATTTCGTGCTGGTATTGGCCATTGAAGTTAACTATTTTTGACAAAATTTCACATAGGTTAATTGACCCAACCGATTGAACAAACTCAAACTTTTGAGTTTATATACCTAACCATCTTCCTAACTACGTCACAAACGTAATTGCGAATTTAGTATATCCTTTGACTTACGTTCATTTGAGTATAAAAAAAGTAGAAAAAAAAACAAAATAGCAAATAGAAGAAAAATGGCAGCAGCAGCAGCAGCAGCAGCAGTAGCAGTAAAATAATAAGAATGATAGAAATTATAGAAATTATACAAAAAAAATATATATACATATAAAATCTTACTAAGAAAAATTTTAGATATTTAATTTAATTCGTATATATAGTCGGTAAAATTTCAAGTAGCAATTGCGGCAGCAGCAAATGCAACAAATTTTTATCAAAAATAGAGAAGTAATGCAAAGAAAAATTTTTTTTAACTTAAAAGATTACAACATGGAATGTACCTAACAATATTTATTTATTTTTGTATTATAGGTGCTTTTACTTAACTGACCATTCAAAAACTTAAAGTACACTTCAATATACAAATATATATATGTATAGATTCATTCGATATGTAATGAACATAAGTTTAGTAATCAAAAGAATTCATATTCATATTAAATTGATGCTACGGATGATGATGGTACTCTTTAATTTTTTAGTTGTTGTTGCTGTTGCTGTTGCTGCTATTACTGATACAAAATGTATATCTGTAACTGCAAATGGTCAATATATAAGTTCTGAATTTATAACAAGGTATCTTATAGATAGTGATGAAAATTATCAACTTTTTTTTCTCGTGCTTTCTTTCTTTTTTTTTTTACGTAATTGTTAAATTCCTTTTTGGAGAATTTTTTTTTCTTCTTGAAAAATTCTTCAAGTTTTCAAAAATTATATACAACCATAATATTAAAATCATTATAAATTTTCTTTTAATTTTATTTTTTTTTTTTTATTTTATTTTTTATAAATATTTCTTTTGCTTTTGTTTTTTGTTTTTTGGTACGAGTTCAGTTTTTTTTTTTTATATATTGGCAAGTAACTAAGTGTATTTAGAAAATTCTGAGAACGTCAAATCAATTAATTTGTCAATTAAAATGCAGTTTAATAAAAAAAAAAATTGAAATAAAAAACAATGAAAGCAATAACTAAGGAATATTTAGACATAGAAAAATGCTATAAGAACAAAATTGGTATTCAATTGTAAATTTGGCGAAGGAAGAAGATGGATAATAAAGAACCGATTTAAAATGCGATATATGGTTTTTGATATATTTTAACAATTTTAATATTTGGTTTCGTATTTGGATGTTGTTATTTTTTTTTTTCAATAAAATTGTAAAATGCAAAATGTCTACTAAAAACTTGAAGATCTTAAAATAAATAGTTTGTTAAATAATTATTTTGTAGAAAATTTACTATTAAGAAATTATTTTAACAAGTTCAATTAGTTCAATTAGTTTTAAAAAGCTGTTAAAGCTGTAACTCCTGTTTTAAATTTGAATTGTGGGTTGCTATGTACTGAAATCAAGGTAAGGTACTGACTATTGCATATTCTTATTGATCTGATTGATTTTATCTTAACGAGCTCGAATTAATATACAACTAATACATAAGATATTAAAAAGACTTATACGTTTTATATTTCAATATATGCAATTCAATTTCTATCTATTAATTTTATACTTAAGTTACTTACAATAGATTTGCAGTATCTGTGAGTTATTTTACTTCATATCTCTAGATGACCTTCCATTTTTTAATTGTTTAGATTGTACTTAAGACTAGAGCAAATATTGGCAAGAGATTTAATATATGAACAATTTTAGCTCATTGTCCTTTTCTTGTAATTAGCATTTATGTACCACTCTGTATTCATATCTCATTATTATATACATATTTTTGAATATCATATGTAAAATGATACTTGAAAAAAATCATTAATGCACAATCATTCAATCTTTAAAATCATATTTACAGTTAAATTGCACAATTACAGTTATCATTAAAATAATACACAAAACAAAAAACTCAAATTATATTTTGGGTGGCCCCCTATATTGTACAGTATAAAATTAAAAAAAAAAAAAACTTTCTGTAAATTGCATGCTGATTATTTAATGCATTTAATTTTTTTGAAAATTTATAAATTTTTTTTGAAAATTTTTTGATTTTAAATTTAAATTTTGTAAAATAATTGTTTACAAAATATAAAATTCAAAAAAAAAAAAAAAAAAAATGGTAAAAATGGAGGTAATTTTGTCTCATTATAATTTTTTTTGTATATGAAAAATTCCAGTAAATAAAAACATAAAATAAAAAATTAATGTAATTAACCGCCTTTAATACAATAAAAAAAAAAAAAAAAAACAGAATTTATCGGGAATAGCCATATTTTAATAAGTTTATTTTTTTTTTCTTAAATTTCAAAGAAAACCAAAAAAACTGATGACCAAAATCAGCTTCAATTTCAACTCATTTTCATTGTAATTCAATATTTCTTTTTTATTTTTATTTTCGCGTTATTATTTATGCCAATTTTGTTTTTTTTATTGTTATTGTAATTCTGTTTTTATATTAATCAGAAAGGGCAAAAGGTATGCAAAAGACAATAAAAAAAATGGGGGTATCGTATAATTATCACAAAAAGGTTTTTCTGAAAAAAAAAACAAAAAATAAGTATACAAAGTTCTGATTACTTCATGCTTATCGATTGGTGATTGTCAGAGCAGTTATGTTGCCATAAATATTAATATGTGTATAATTTTTATGATGTGTTTTTTTTGTTTTTTTAAGAATCCAAACAAATTCTTGGATTCAAATTAAAATTGATATTGCAAGAGGAGTTGCATGAAATTGTACTCGTATATATAAAAAAATGTTTCTAGATTTAATTTAATCACTACTAGATTGGCCAATCATCTGTGTGATCATTGCTAAAATTATATATCGGCTGTATGGCACAGTGGTTAGAGTGGCGACCTTCATACGAAAGACCCAGGGCTTCGAATCCCAGTGAAAGTAAAAAACTTTTCTAATTTTCGACTCGACTCAGCTACCATTCGCCATTGGGCTCAAATTAATGACTTAATCAATAATTAATAATTATATATCTTTAATTAAAATTGCATTAATATAAAAATATAAACAAAAAATTTAATTGAATAATATAACTCACAGATATAGAATACCATATAATTGTAATACAAAATTATTACAATATAAATAAAATATAGCTGTATATATTGAAAATCTAAGACATTTCTACATGTTATAAGACGTAATTCTATCTCATGTAAATTGTATGTGAAATTCATTTGATCAGTTCTAATAAGAATGTAATATTTCCCACTGTTCCGAAATGTACATATATTGTAAGGCTGTAGAACCTATAACAGTGAACAGTTACATAAAAAAAACTTCAAAACTATTAGTACTACAGATATCATGTATAACTTATGATAAAAATAGGGCTTATAGTTTCCACGCTATTTCAAAATTAATGTTTAGCTTTACGAAATTATATTAATTGATAATGGAATGGAATTGTTTAATTAAATTATTGTTTAAAAATTATATTTTTATATTTTAAAGAAATTTTGAAACTAATTATTAATTCACGATCAAGATTAAATCGTGGTCTTCTATACTCATTAACCTCTCTAAAACTCTGAACTCACTAAAACACCTTAGAATTTAAAATGAAAAAACCATTTTAATGAAAATTTCAGGTTACCAACCCTCAACCAATAACAGTGCATTACAAATTTCGGATAATATTTAATAATCCGTTATCATAACTGTTAGAAATTATGAATTCTAAATCTTAAAAATAAAGATAGTTCAATTTTTAATTTACCCCAAATGATAATAGATTAATCAGCAACTTTAAGATATTTTGACAGATAGTCAACATTATTTAATTAATAACACAAAAAAAAAAAACAATTGTATATTTTCAATATTATCTAAAAAAAAAAAATCACCATTACAAAATAAAAAAATTGAAATATAATAAAAGCGTAAAAGGGAAAGATATGTCGTTCAAGATCAGCAACAATTACAATTAATTTTGGTATCAGTGATGGACAACAACCAGTATATAGCATATTATAAACAAATATATATATATATATATATATATAAAAGTATATATTTTGTATATCCAAGTTCTTTTACATTGTACTTTTCATCACCCTGCAATTGGTTTTTTTGTTGTTTTTTTGTTGAAATATTATGTTCTTACTGAAAAGTATCTGATTAGTGCCTTGGGTAACAGGTAAAATTGCACACAATGTATAAACATACAAGTGCACAGATACACATTATATTTGTATTTCTGTAATTTTAATTTTGTTTTTTTATTTTTTTATTTTATCATTAAGTTAAAAAATTTTGAAATAACAACGTTAGTAATAATATGATGAACATAATTAAAATAAAAATTACAACAACTGCAACAACAGCAACAACAACAACAATGAAAAAAATAAAACAACATAAAAGCAATTGAGTTTTAAGTACATGTAATAAATATCTAAGTACATTACAATTAATGTACAGTAGTTAAGAAAATGATGAGGTAAAAAAAAAAAACAAAGACTGAATGAAAAGAGCGGGAAGAAAAAGAGTTGAACTTGCTGCAATATCAGCCAATAACATCAATACATATTTGTTGATTATATTATGAAAAAAAAAAAAGAAATTACAGAATTAAGTAAGGAAAAAAAAAAAAACAAAAACAAAAAATCAATCGATGCATAATGATATTACAGCATAATCATTTTATGTTACATGGTAAATGCTTTTTTTTACAACATATGTACGCACATACATACATAACTATAATATATACTAATAGGTACACCTATATTGTATGGTCTGTCTGTTGTCAATTTTTGTTAGCACTTTTTTATTTTCTTATTCTTATTATTGTTGTTGTTTTTTAATAAATGTGATAAAATGTTGTCCGCAACAGAAAACATACAATCAATACAAATATGTATGTATATATGTATGTTTATATTTTGTATCTACAGATTTTTTACTTTGAAAGATTTGATCTGTTTTTTATTTTCATAAACATTATTATTATTGTTGTTGTTGTTATTGTTGTTGATATTGTTGGATCATTGATCTTTTTATGTTCTTAATGATACCTCAGGTGAAGAATATCGCTATAATTTTACCTTTTTATTGTGCAACTGAAAATTGATCTTGTCTTTTTTTTTTTTTTTTTTTTGTTCTTGTGTTTTTTTTTTGTTTTTGCGAAAAAAAAATGTCGTATTTATGATGAATAAATAGTTATGAAATTTTTTGTTTTTCATTTTTTTTTAAGATAAAATTATAATGCATTGTTTTACGTACAATATAAATTTATAATGTGTGGTTGATTGTAATATGCGGATTTCATTTGCAAAAGAATAAAAATAACAAATAAGAAAAACAAAAAAAAAAAAGAATTAAGTAATTAAAATAAAATGATCAGTGTGTTTTATATATGAGCATTATAAATTATATTTTGATGAAACATTTACGTGATTTAATTAAATATATTTACTACTTGTAAAAATATTGAATGCATGACTTTGAAATAAAATTGAATTACTTTTATATATGAGTTGTAATTATGTTTATCGATTAATATTTTGTTGGAGGTTTGATTTTTTAAAAATTTTCAATTGAATCTTAATATTAAAACTAAAGTTTTACTACAATTGCAAATGACATAAGTCATAGCTCATAACCAACTAAGTACCGCTAATTTACAACATCATCTGTCAAAAAAAAATTTGCTAATACAAATCTTAAAAAAAACTACCAATGAAAAGTGACACGTACCAATTGCAGTGCTGTCGTTGTGATTTTTAATCAGTACAGTAAATGTTCGAAATCTAAAGGAGTATTTTTTGAATTAAGGAAGTGTATCTTAGAAATTTTTAAGTAAATACAACTTACTATACAGAATACACATTTTATTGACCAAATGTAGTTTTATATTATTTGAATATTGTTTTTTAAATTTTATTAATCAAATAATTAAACATGAAGATTACTTTAACAAAGTAGCCTGATTTTACTATACTTAAGATATCAATACTTCCTTAAGATATCACCAATTTTTTTTGAATATAGTTTTATAAAAAAGTTCTTTTATCTGATTTAACCTAACACATTTCTGTGCCTTAGTTGTAAAATTCTTAAATTTTTATTAATTTCAACAAATTTTTAAAACTAATAAAAAAATTTAAATATTTAGAGTTACATATGATGATAACAAAATCTTTCGTCTTGGATAAAATGTATAGATAAATACTCTGGAAAAAGTAATACCCTGATTTTGAAACCAACCTAAAATCCGTCTACATAAAATGTAGATTTTGGGAAATTTTGAGAGACAACAGCTCCATATCTCAAAAAATATAACTCCAACATTCTTCCAAATTTTGATAGTTAATAGACAACTTGCTAGATATTTTATAATATAATCAGGATTGATTAATCAAAAGCATCCTTATTATTATTACTTTGTTGCCTGTTTTGTTAAAATGTGTATAGTAGTTATTCCAAATCGTATCGATCCAAATCGTATTTTGTTCAAAGGAAAGGAGTAGTACAAGAGTATAGTTGTTCGCAAAGAAGTAAAAATGCATGAAAGTGCATTTGACAGCACTGCTATCGACACAAAACAATTATTTCAAACTAAATCAATATAAAAATAATATGCAACTTTAGCAACAATATTGCAATGATCCTTACTATAAAAATTTAAAAAAAATACAATTTCTCTTTTCTCTTATAAAAAAAATTTAAATCAAGTGCATAGAATTTAATTAATTTTTTTTTTGAATTAAAATAATAACAACAAATTTCAAAAAATCCATAATATGTCAAAAAATACAGAAAAAAAAACAGAAAATCTCCAATTTGACATATTAATGAAATGAAACTAAATAATCGTAAATTTTAAAGTTTTACTTTGATTTTTTTTTTTTTTTTGATGGCTTTGCAACAAAATCTCTTTTTTATTCCAAAAAAAAAAAAATAATTTTCAATCATATGTCGGTTTATGTTGACGTTTCCTACATCATATTCAGATAAAAATAATATTGTATATGGCGAAAATTGAACATGTCATACCTACCATACCGTCAATGTAAAATAAAACAAAAACAACAATTGTTGTTATTTCATCTTATTAATCGGTTATAAGAGAAAAACGCGGATTCATAAGACCTTAATGTCAAAAAAAAAAAAAACCAAAAAAAAAAAAAAGGGACCACAGAATAAAAAAAAAAAAAAGTGAAATGTTTGATTATTAATTCACTTTGAGAAGAAAATTTTTGCAAAAAAAAAAGTACAACAACAAAATATTTAAAATTTTGTTTTTGGTTTTTTTAGCGGTTGGTGCACTTTGTATATATTTTTGTTATTGTATTTTAATGCATTTGAGGGCCAACAACCAATATACTATACATATATATAAGTAAATAAATCTTACACTTGTTACAAAGTCCGTCTTGTAATTGATTCAATTCAAAAAAAAAAAATTTTACCATTATGTTGCGTTGTTATTTGTTTTGTTTTTTGTATTTGGTGTTGCAATGAATTTGTTGGTCCCTTAAATCAAAATGAAATATGCGGTTTGATAATGTAAAGCGAGATATATTTTATTTATTGTTTTTTTTTGGATAATATTGTCTCTTCAACTAAATTTCGACATCGACCTTAATTTCGAGGGGAAGGGATGCAAGGAGACATTTTCAATAAAAACAACAAAATCCTTGTAATTTTTTTTTCGAGTTTTTAAAGTTTTGGTAAATGTTAAAGTAAAAAAAATTGTGTTGATTTAATTTACTTTCTAATTAAATCAGTTCATAAAATTGTTGGGTAACCCCCTTAACCCTTATCCTCTTTGATGTTTCCTCCCTCAATAAAAAAAAACTGTATCAAAATTTTTTTATACTATCGAATATCTTGATTTTTGAAATTTTTGTTTTGTTTTTTTTTTTGGATTTGTTTTTGGATTGTGTTATTGATTGCGAAATAAAGTTGAAAGTTTTTCCTGCTGACCATGTGATGTTTTAAAGTTTTTTTTTTTTTTTTTAACTGTTATATAAATTGGAAGCGGATTTTTAACAATTTTTTTTTTTTTTGTGATTGTAAGTACAAGTAAAGTCCTTCCAAAAAAATCGTATTGTATTGCACAATTTCAATTCAAAAGAATGTACCGCAACTTCATTAATAAGTTTAAAAAAAAAATGTTTTCATGTTTGTCTTTAATTGGCATTTTTAAACATTACTCTCAGTCTCATTAAAAAATAAAAAGTTTTCATATACATTGTTTGTGTATTCATTTACAATATTGTTAAATTATTGATTTTCTAAAATAATTTCTGAAATAATATTTGACTCAAATAAAATAATTAATTATTAATAAAAGGTACTTATTTTAAAATTTAATGCATAGTACAGGAAAATAAAATAAATTGAATTTTGTTTTAAAAAATAAATAACGATTATATTATGTTTAATTCTATTAGTAGGTATTCGTAAATCTTAGTTAGATTTTAGTAACAACAACAATTATGCACTATGATTAAATCCAATTTCAATGAATCAATATTGTGTTTTTATTTTGTATTGCAATTCGTTGTAAAAAAATAGTTAAAAATTGTATACATATTTTTGTATCTTATAAAATCTAATGGTTTTATTAAAAAAAAAAATTCAGATGTCGCTATAACATCAAAAGAATATACAGTACTTAATAAGTACTCAGGTACTTTATAATATAAATATATTCAAGTAAAAAAAATTCTGTTATTAGTTACGGATATAAAATTTGCAATTTTCCCTCAATCCCCCATAATACAACAATCCCAAATAACGCCAACCAAAGTCCTAAAATCTTTACATATTCCCATTTCCGAAACCAAACTGTACTTCACAGGCCCCTTTCTCAAGTTCGATTCAAGGATGTTGTTTTGATGTGTTAAAGTCGCACATTACCCAAAGGAACTCCACATTGTTCCAATTTGTGGCATTTTCCAGTCCCTCAATCCAAAAAAAATAGTTGGCTCTGAATCCAATAAAAAAATGTATTAAGAACTGATTGAATTAAGGCTTCCAGTGAAGCCTGTTTTAAAGTTTCAAATTATACACTATACTATTGTAAAAGTTACTATCTGCCCTCGTCTTATAATTTAGTCTGCTACATTTTCCAATTCGATTTCTGTAAACATCTTATGTTTCAACAACAGTTCGAAAGTATTACTGAACCAAATGTTAATTTTACTTGGCCTCCTTGGTCTGATTAAATATAAAGTTAAATTGAATATTTAAAAGACATAAAGAATATAAAATCTAAAGATACTTAACGCATCATTCAGATATTTTTTAATCTTTCATATAGGTATGTTTTAAAGTTTTAATAAAAAGATATAATGCTTTTATCTTAATCTTTCATTGGCTGTATTTATATCTCTATATTTATGTTCTTTTATAAAAAAATAATATTTATGTGTTATGGATATGTATTTTTTGTTTTTTTTTTAAATTGCATGTCTATCTGGATTTTTTTTTTTTTTGTATATATTTTTTTATTTATAATCCCATTTTATTTTTATTTTAAATGTTTATACTAAGGAACACTGAATCATATACCAACAGCGTTTTAAATAAAAATATCTAATATACTCATAATATATTAATAGTTAAAAAATACAAAAAAAAAAAATAAAACAATTACTGTTATATATACATATATACTGATATTATGATACCCATATACCAATAAATTTTGGTTTTTCAGATACAAAAAAAAAAAACAAAAAAAAATTTATTTATCTTTCAGATCCTAGAATTTTTCTATAAAAAAAATATTTTTATATTTTATTTCAATCATAACCTACTATTATTGTCTGTATAATATATATATATATATACGTGAAGAATATTTATTATTAATATTAATGTATATATATATATAGGTATATATAAATTATGTGTAAATATATATATATACAAAACAATATATTAAATAGTGGTTAAGGTAAATAAAAGAGGACAAATAAATTTTGAAAAAATCAAAATAATGTTAAATTTATTGAAAATAAATGAGAATTTGATTGCGATTTCGTGAATAAGAAATCAAGAAGCCCCTCATATTATTTATTATTAATTATAACCATTTGTTTTTTTTCTTTCATCTTCATAACTATAATTTCAATTTTACACTTTGAGGAAAAAATCATTATTTGTTTAAAACTATTGATTTTCGAAATTGTGTTTTATATTCTATAAAATTTTATGTATGACTTGATGAACATTTGATTATTTTAAATTTTTTATTATTTAATTTATATATAAATTTAAAATTTTTAATTTTAAACTGGACTAACAAACTGTTCCATTAAAAATATTGTTCCGAAACATATTCGAACTCTTTTCGAAATAAAACATTAAAAAATTTTTAAAATATTAATAAATCCTTTTCTTAGTATTAGCATTTTCTGAGGTAGAAAGTTCAAAAGGATGGAAATGTTGAAAGTATTGCAGATACTGGAAATGCTAATGATGATAATGATGATTTTGATTATAATTTTATATAATTTTAATATTATGATCGACAGTCAAAAAGTTGAGGTTACTGAGTCTCATTATTCAAAAGAGTTATTTAGTAGTTATCGATTTAATGTAGAACTTAAATGAAGTATTAAAATGTTTAAAAATTCCAACTTTATCACCCTGTACCAAGATATAACTCACAAAAATTAAATTTCAGCCTTTTGAAACTTTACTTTATATTTTTAGTTTAAAATCGGAGACTATCGGTTTTTGCCAATCATCCAGGCCTGACTTCTGGCTCCCAAGATATAAGTGCTTGAACTTTAATTTGAATTGTAACTTTGGAAGTGAACTTGCGAATTTTTTTTAGAACAAGTCTTGAAACAAAATATATAATATGCTCCTTATACAACAAAATATTGAAGAACGATTAAAAATTCTGATTAAAACATTATTTGGTTCCCAAACGCGTTTTTCAATTTAATATTATAAAAATTTAAAATTTTGAATCTCTGGATGGAAAGTTTATTTCTAAGTTTTTTAAAACTTAAATACAAATAAAGTAATTTATGTAACGATGAAATAAATAAATTACCAAGAGATGCAACCTAGTTTCCCTCCCAGTTCAAAAATACAAAAAAAAAAAAATACAAGAAAAACTTTTTAAAACAGGAAGATGTAAAATTTTTTTAACATGAAAGATATACAAAAAAAAAAAAAAATTATAAAGATGACAAAAAATATGTTAGAATCGCACATATGTCTACACATACGTTATACATAATATTAATATTAATATGTATGTATAAATAAAATAAAAACTTAGAATTTAGAATTAATGTTTTGTATTATCAGAAATTATGTCCAGATTTTTATATGCGTAAAAATTGTAATAAATGTGTTTTATATTTTTCTTATATTTTTTGTATTTCTTAATTTATTTTTCATTTTAATCAAAAATTATTCTACCAAAATCTTATCTATTTTATTGATTTTTTTCAAATTTTGCAACAATGTTGCAAGAAATAAAAGATGTGAAATGTTGTATACTATGATGGGAAATATTAAAATAAAAATTTCCTCAAAAATATTTTATTTATTTATTTTTATACAATACTCCGTACCACATAATGTACAATGTAATAAATGAGTGTGTTCTTATAAAGTCTAATCCTTTTTAGACCTTTTTAAATGTGGCTAACACACACACTTTGATATAAAGTGTTATGGAGTTAAAAATTATATTTGTTTTTATTTATTAAGTATGATCTGACCCAGGGTTTGAACTTGAGACACTGAAAGTCCAAATCCTTGTAAATATATAAAAGTATGTAAAATAAAATTTTTGAATAATATATGTGCAACTTTGGGTTGCCTAATTAGTAATTATTATGGATAGTACTTACTTTCTGAATTTTCAGTATATAGATGATTCTATGATATAATTAATTATATTTGAAATACATTTCTTATTCTGTTTCTATGGTTACTCGATTTTAAATAATTACAAAAAATTCAGTTAGTTTTAAACAAATTAATATTTTTAGTTAAACTGTGAATTTAAGTTAAATTATACATATATTAAATTATAAATATCACGTAAAAATGGTCAAACATCCCAATAAGTATGCGTAATACCTTCGAAAGGAGATCGCAGAATGATTTCCTCTGATTCTGAGCTGTATTTATTTTCGAACGGCTCAGCTTCCCGCCATAAAGCCTAAATTCGATTAAATCTTGGCTCCTGCAAAAAATTATTGAAAGAACTACGATTTATAATATTCATTCCTTACATATAAAAATAACGCAATTTCATTTTTCTGAGTGCTTCTAATAATCTGGCAACCTACTGTATCTTTTTCCTCTTCATTAAAATCAAAATTTCAATTTTAATTCAAATCTGATTTCACTTTAATGAACTACGATTAATTAATTTCTGTGGAAAAACTTTTTTTTTATTTTAATTTTTAATTTTCATTGACACAAAAGTGTCAATTCCTTAATTTTCCCATATTATATTTCCATAAGTTTAAAAGTTCATTATTACCCCACCCAAAAAAAAAAAACTAAAAAAACAAATTTTCATAAATTATTTATAAATTTAAATGAAAATTGAAAAATTATTAAATTACAAACGATTTTAATATTTTTATTTAAAAACCTAACATTAATTACCCACTTTCTATAATTCTCTACCTTGAGGCCAAAATTTTCCTAAATAAAATTTTTCCTTAAATTAAAAAATCTTAAAAAAAAAAAAAAAATAGTTTACAATTTTCTCACATTTGTAAAAATGTTTTCTTTTGTATATTCAATAACTATATAATTTTTTGTATGTATGTATATATGTATATATATTTTGCATATAAACAATGAGTACGTGTTTATATACAATTGTTTATCTTCAATCATATTTTTTTCATACAAAGTTCGTTAAGATGATCACGTCCAATAGTACGTCTATCTAACTTAACTTTAGCATATTGTTTTTAGTATAGTATCTATACAGTATGTCATCGTCTGTTTTTAAATGTACATGCAATGTACATTCATACCATATCCACAGTTCATTCTAAAAATGACATAGATAGTAAAAAGTAAAAAAAAAACAAAAACAAAAACAAAATACAAAAAAAAAAAAATTAAAAAAGAAGTTGTATAAGGAAGCTCTATACAATCGCCATCACAATCAAAGATTTTCAGAATAGAGTTGTGTATGATGTGTTGTGTGATCCTCGTATACAATAAAGCCAAAATGTCTACGCAATTTTTTTTTTTGTTCATTTTCTTTTAATATTGTAGAAAAATTTATTTTGTTTTTATTTTTTGATTTTTTTTGTTTTTATTATTATTATTTTGTTTATATAGAAAAGAAAAGATAAAATATAAAAGCTATCAACTTACACCTGTGTTATTTCTGATTTTTCGCGAAAAAAATTTTTTTTTTTTGTATCTCTTCATAATATTTTATATGCAAAAAGAATGAAAAGACTGAAAACTGGTTAAGCGATTTTAGATACCCTCATAGATTTGTAAAAATTCATAGACATACGGTAGGCGTCAATCAATGACATCCTACTTAATTTATTTTTTTTATTTTAATTTTTTTATTAGATTATTATTTTTAAAATATGATTTATATACGACATATATGGTTTAATAATAATTCCTAGTTATGATTTTTATAACTACGAGTACATACATATATATATATATACAAAAACATTTGTAAAACTTTTTTTTAGAACATGTAATGAAAAAGAAGTTAAATAGTTTTCAAAGTACCTATAACTATAATATAGTCAGTTCATAATTTAAGGATTTTTATCTTAAAGGAAGGGATCATCAATTTGTGATAAATGGGATGAATGTAGGAATGAAAATTCAAAAAAAAAATGAATATGTTCTATTTAAAGTTAATATTAACGAGGAAGAGTGTAGTAGAATAGACTGTGTCAACTCTGGGATACCCGTATGATGATATAATGTATATGTCATTATATCATCCGCTTATTTACTTTTGGCAAAATTTCAGACACCCAGCTTCATCAGGTGTAGTGTAAAGCTCATATAAAAGAAGGAGTTGTATGGCAGCTACTCGAACCCCCTGCATTAGACCAACCAAATTTTGCAGTAACTTTGGCCATTACACTAAACTATTTTTTGCAAAATTTCAGACACGCAGCTTCATCAGGTGTAGTGTAAAGCTCATATAAAAGAAGGAGTTGTATGGCAGCTACTCGAACCCCCTACAGTAGACCAACCAAATTTTGCAGTAACTTTGGCCATTATACTAAACTATTTTTGGCAAAATTTCAGACACGCAGCTTCCATAGGTATAGAGTAATGCTCATGTAAAATTAGAAGTTGTATGGCAGGTACTCGAACCCGTGGACCAAAATGGCTGGATTTAAATGCCGATTCCGGTTTTTGCATAAAAACGAATTTGTGAAAATTTCATAATCCTAGGTCCTTTACTTTTTGAGTTATCGTGATAACGGACGGACGGGCGGACATACATAGCTAAATTGATTTATTTTTCGATTCTGATCCGATCCATACACTTGAGTCTATATCTACCCCCCCTCCTTCCCTGCGTCACAAACGTAATGGCAAATTTATTATACCCTTGGACTATATAGTCATACGGGTATAGAAATATATCAGGAAGTTCATATCAAATATATTTTTTTTTTGATTAACTGATTCAATATAGTTGGAAATTGATTAATTAAATAGGATGAATATATAGATATTCTTTCAAAAATTTAATTAAATAAATGATCCATTATAATTTCAATGAATTTAAAAAAAAAAAAAAATGTATTTATAATTAAAATTGATTTAAAAATATGTAAAAATCAAAACTTACCTTATCGCAAAAAACTTTTATTTGACAATAACCTCTATGGAAAACTTGTGGATCTCTTGGATCTTCAAATGTATCAATTTGTATATGGAGTGGAAGACCCTGTAATTAACAAATAAAAATTAAAAAAAAAATTTTAAAAATATTATTTATAATAGAAAATATAATACAGAATACAATTTTATATATTAGAATATATTAGAACCTAAGAAATGTTCATAATGTTTCTTAGCTTCATTAAGCTATTTCCTGTGCATGACTACGATTTTTGCAAGCCATGGTTTTCTACATGAATTGTTCTAGGATACTTAAAATCTTATAAGTACTTTACCAAAAAATATCAAAAATGAATTTGCACTTAGCTAGAGATTTTAGAAATATATTTTAACCTATTACCTTCCATTGCTAACATTATTGAAAGTCATGGCTTGTTAAATAATTAGATGAATAAGTCATGGCTGCGGAGTAGTTAACGTGTTAAAGAATTAAAGTGCGTTTTATAAATCATTAAAATAATATATTCTTTGTATTAACCTTTTAAATTCTATTGGGGACATATGATATGACAGGCATCGGTACGATATTAAATACACTTCAATAATCAAATAATTGCAACAAAGATTTTGCAATTCTGGAGAGTCAGATTTAATAAAAACACCTGTTATAAAGTATACCTTTATTTATTCCATATATTGCATATATGTATTAAAAATAATAATTTGTAAATGACTGTCCTCAGAGGATTCCTAATCGATTCCCAATTGAAAAAATTACCCAATAAACAAAAGAAATTTAAAAATTATTTCTAAATACTACAAAAAAAAAGAAAGTTTCTTGATTTTGAAATTGATTTTAAATTTGTTTGAAAGGATTTTCATTTAGCCACCGCATTTACAAAAAAAAAAAATAAGAAAATAAAAAAAAATCAAAATGTAAAATAATAAAAATCCAAATATAATATTAACGAAACTATCATGTTACAAAATTTTATGTCAATAACATAACTGTCTAGTCTCATGATATAAATAAAAAAAAAATTCAAACAAGTTTATAAACCAATTGATTTTAATTCAATAATAAAAAACAAAAACAAAATAAAACAAATAATAACTGATTAAGCTATTAAAAAAAATTATTTTTGTTTTTTTTTTTTTTTAATTTTTAATATTTTTTTGAAATATAAAAATTATTATAATAATAACGCGACATTGCTCTTAATACTCAAACCATATTTTTTATTTTTTAATTCAATTTAAATGGAAATCTTTTTTTTTTTTTGTTGTTCTTGTTATTATTTTTATTTTTCCTTTAATTTGATCCAAAAATATTACTAATATTAAATGATAATGATGATGATATGATTTTGTAATTTAAATCACATAATTTAAAAAAAAAAAAATTAAAAAAATTTTATTTTTAAATCCGTTCAAAAATTACTTTCATAAAAATTTTATTTAAACAAAATGTATCTAGAAACATTTTTACGCATATACAGGGTGTCCGAGACTCAAGTACGCGCACTACACTCAGTGATTGCGGGCATTAAAACAAACAAAAAATTGTACTGGAGGGGGGGGGGGGGGTCTATTGTGGACCCTTTTGGGAATATGAGGGATTAAAGATTTAAGGAGACTTTTCATAAAAAAATCAGTAACTTTTGAACAGCTTACTGTAGAGAGATAAAAAAAAATCCATTTTGTAGAGTAAGTTGTCAGCTTTAATTTTTGTGTACTAATAATCCCCATATACCCAACATTTACAAAGTTATGAAGGTTCAAAATGATTTAAAATGAAAAAAATATGTTTCAAACTTTATTTTCTTTTGAAGCACACTGTATTTGGGGTACTTTTTATAGCATATTTCAAGGCAGCTTTTTAAGGCCTATAATTAGTACATAATAAATTTTTCTCTATCTCTAACCATTTTTGATATGAAGAATAGAAAAGTGTGTTATTTTCAATCGGTTCAAACACAAAAATTATGAAAATTTTTTTTATCTATTTATTTTTTCATTAATATTTTATAAGAAATTTTAAATCATTTTGAACCTTCATAATTTTGTAACTGTTGGGTATATGGGCATCATTAGTACACAAAAATTAGAGCTGACAACTTACTCTACAAAATGGATTTTTTTTTATCCCTCTACAGGAAGCTGTTCAAAATTATTGATTTTTTTATGAAAAGTCTCCTTAAATTTTTAATCCCTCGTATCTCGAAAAGGGTTTACAATAGACCCCCCCCCCCTCTAGTACAACGTTTTGTTTGTTTTAATGCCCCCAATCACTGAGTGTAGTGCGCGTACTTGAGTTTCGGACACCCTGTATATATTTATATTGTATACATGTTGTATTGTATATACAAGATTCAGTCAACATGTTTATAGCAATAATAAAAATAAATTTCCATAAGTAAAAAAATTATGAAAAAAAAATAAAAAAAAAAAAATTGCGACAATTTTCTCCTCATACGCCATTTGTAATAAGACATAAAAAAAAAACAATAACAACAAAAAAATGGACTAGTTCAAAAAATTACAAAAATATAATGAGCCATCGTTGTTTTGAATTCAAAGTGTAATGTCTCCTAAGCACGCTACTAAATATAAAAAAATAAAAAGAAAAAAACAAAATCATGCGTTTTTAAGTACATCATACTGCATTCTGCATACACATGCGTTTTTTTTTTGACATTTTTGTTTTTTAATTCGTTGCAGTAAATTACAAACTCTTAGGTTTATTTTTTTATTTTTTTTTCGATTTTCTGATATCATTTTTTTATTCGCGTCATATCTACACCATTTTTTTTTGTTGTTTTTGTTTTTTTTTTTATTATTGGCGGTTCATCTGTTTTTTTTTTTTTGTATGACTCTTTTCCTTTTTTTTTTATTTTTATGATGCATGTAAAACACTATCGCGATATTTCTGTCAATTTTGAACCAATAAATTATTTATATTATGTATGCATAAAATATGTTGATGAGTATATATGCAATGTATGATAATATATATATATATATATGCGTATATACTTTTTCCTTCATTTTAGAGGTATATATATATATATGTATAAAAGTATGAATGAAGAATTCAACCAATCATCATATGCAAACCAAATATTGGAAAATAAAAAACAGAAAAAAAAAATTCAATAGCATTGGTAACAAGATGGTAATAAAAAATAAGTGGTAAAAAAAAAAACAAAACAAGCGAATCAAAAAAACAAAAACAAAAATATTATTACATGCCAAGCCAACTTCAAAAAAAAGTTATGAAAAATAATAAGAAAAAATTGAAAAGAAATGTTATTATCAGGAGTTAATCTTTCTTGCCACGTCTAATGTTGTCTATATCAAGTGCATAGGTGTCCAGTTTGTTAGGCGTTGCAGTGTACAGTAAATATATATGCATATATGTATATTATTTTGAAAAATGTTTTATATTGAACCTTTTTTTTTGTTGCTGTTGTTTTTTCTCACTCTCTATCAGTTATTTTTTTTTCTATTAGCTAAAAAACTGTATATATATATATATATATATATATATACATGTATATATATTATTTATAAGCATTGCATTATTTTCAATTTAGATTGTTCCAATTGTGAAAATTATGAACTCGTTCATCTTTCTAAATATAATTTTATTGCAATATAAATTTTGTTATTATATATATATATATATATATATATATATATACATATTGATATGAATGAATATTAATAAAGTATATAGATATGTATACAAAAATATAAAAGGCAACGAATGATAAATTTCAAAATATAAAGTTGTTGTATATACATATGATTGAAAAACTATTGCGACAATTTTGATGCGATTCGCGACGTTGCGATATACGATGACGTGATATGAAATACGTATGAATGTAATATAATGTGATATGAATGCATTGGCAGAAAAAAAATTAATTTATCAGGGTAACGCAATTATTTTGGTTAGATATTATAAAAAAAATAAAAAACTGATATCTAATAATAACGTGTCCAATCTATTAATTAAGAGTTTGGTTTTTGTTTTTTTTTTAATGGAAGAGAAATTTCATATTCTAATTAAAAAATTTTTTTAAATTATTTCATTATTTTTTTTTTTTTTTTTTTTTTTATATTTTCAATTATTCAATCATCGTTTTGATAACATTTGCAATCTACTTTACATTAAATATAATTTTTATTTCGGATTTTGCTTTTATTTTTTTCATTAACAAGCGACCGATTCTGGATTATAAATTACAAAAGTTTTTTTTAAAAAAAAAAAAAAAAACAAATTTATGCATATGCAAATTTAAAAGAAAATAATTTAAAAATTTTTTTTTTTTTATATTTTGCATTTTTTTTTTTTTTTTGAAATGTGATTTTTCAATTTGAATTATGCGTTCGATTTTTTGACAGGTGATAATATGAAATTTATACTAAAAAATAAAAATAATGATTTTAATAGCGTTAAAAATCTTTAGTTTTAATACAAAGTAGTTGTAGTCTTGAAATTGTAAAATATTTTTCATACATATGTATATATACATATTCATAAAATTAAATAGAGAGCATCAGTTTTTTGCAATTGCAACAACACACAATATCTTTGACATAATCTTAAAAATGTTCCATCCAAAGATTAAAATCAAATAAGATTTAAAAAAAAGACAGTTTTTTTTATTCTATAGATACTTACATTTGAAAAATAAAAATCAATTTAATTTGAAATTCGATTTTAATTCCATTTTTTTTTTTTTGAATTGTCAAAATCATTTTTAATTTTGAAATTTTCTAAAAAAATCATTTGTAACATTTTTCATTTTTATTGTAAAACGGTCAAATCATCGTTATTAACAGGAGGAGGATTAGTTTAAAAATAAATAAAATAAAAAAGGATTTGCTTAAGATTATTAATATTAACATGATTTTGTTTTTGTTTTTGCATTCTTTCGGTAATGATTAATTCAATCAAAATTTCGAAATTAAAATAAATGATAAAATTTAGTGAAATTTCAAAATTTTTTAAATTTCTTAATTTTAAAAGTGTTATACCCGTGTATAGCGGGCGCTTTTCTTTTAAAATATGTTACCATTACAGTTTTAAATCATTTTTTAAGTTTTTTTTTTTTTTTTTTTGTGATTTTTTAAGATCAAATGATTTCCAAACTGATGTAATTCAAAACCTGTCACTCTTTTTTTCCTTTTAGATATGTATGTTACCTTTATTCAGTTTTAATTCAATTTTAATTAAACAAAAACAGCCAAATTGAGAAGAAATGAAGGCAACATGAAAATTTCTTTATATAAAATCTCGTAAGTATAAAAAAAAATTTAATGGCCCAATTATCCAGGGCAACATGTAAGAGCTTTAATACTTAAACTAAAAAACAAAAAAAATTTAAAATCCTTTCATTGTCCAATTCATGAAAACAAACCACAAAAAAAAAAACCAAAACATTGCACAACACAAATTAAAAATTGAAACATTTTAAGGGTAACATTGAATTTCATATTGGATTTTCTCTGATTCCTTAAAAGGTAATTTTTGCGTGGGTTAAAATTTTACAATATATCTGTATATATATATACAAAACAAAAAGTAAATAAAACAACAACAATATATAAGAAATGAAAAAAAAAAATTCATTTTATCTTTGCCCTGCATTTTGTTCACCGTTACTTTATACCTGTTATCATTTCCCAAAACAAAAAATGTACCTGTTGCATTTTACTTGTTGTGTATCTACGAGATACTTTTTTTATACATGGATATATGGTATAAAATGTTTAAAGGTTGTTTGAAGCTAAAAATGAAGGGTGTTATATAAGGAAAGGCATAATGTACCAAAATTACATTAATTTTATTTTTTTTGTTTTTTTTTTTTGGATTTTTACTTAGAGTGCAACAAAATGTTATACATCCACAGATATATTTAGAGATATGTATACATGCATTAAAATTGAAAGGTTTTTCAATAGTAATCCAAAGAATTGATTCAGAAAACAACAACTACAATAATAATTATAAAAAAAAAAACAACGGTTGATGAGGTCGCGATAAATATTCACGGGCTGCTGATAGTAAAATAAAAAAAATACCTTTACGTTTACTATATGTATAATACAGTAATATAAAATATATTCGAAAGTTACAAAGTTTTTTTTTATTTTGGTTTCCTTCAGTAAATGATGATTAGGGCCCTAAAACGGAATTCAATTTTAAAGCAAAAGAAAGAAAAAATTAAAATAAAAAAACAAAATATTTTTTGAAGGAAACAATATAAAAAAAAAAATTTTTGTTTTTATAAGCGATTTTTCAACGCGATTGTTATGTTTGTTACTATTGCTGATGGGGATATCTTGTTGTTATTGTTGTTGCGCTGTTAAAAGTTGGTTAATTTTGAATTTATTTTATTCTGTTTTTGTTTTTATTGTTTTTATTCCTTTGTAATTTTCATCATCTCCAATAAATGATAAGTGAGGACCAAAAAAGGGACACATTTTTTTTTTTTTTATTTTTTTAAAAGAATGAACTGTTGTTTAATGTTAAAAGTAAATTTTTGAAGTCTGATTTGTTTTTTTTTTTTTTTTTTTAACAAAAAGAGAGCCTCTGAGATTTTTTAATTTTTATTTTGTTTTTCGTTTTACTTTTCTGAGAGTTTGCGCTCAGTTTGACTTTTAAATTAATAAGATCCGATATAAAATAAGAAAAAAGAAAAAAAAAAAAACAATAGACTGAGAAAGAAACTTGGTAATTATAGATTGAAGAACATTACATGAAGGTTGAAAGTAACAGACATTTTTGGACTTTGTTTTGTTTTTTTTTTTTGTAATACCATTTAGATAAGAAAAAAAATTCTTTTGCGAAAACCTTTCCCTTTTGTATATGTACACAATATATATATATATATATATAAATATTTAATTTATTTACATTTTTAATGATTATAAAAAACATAAAAAAAATTCCGTTTTTCCTCATTTTAGATTGAAACAATATGGACTTTCTGTTGTAATTTTTGATTAATGCTGGGAGATTTTATTTTTATTTTTTTTTTTCATTTTAGTTTTTGCCCTGAAAAAATGTTTTTGTTTTTTTTTTCAAATTACGCTGCCGGACAAATGAAATCAGAAAAAAAAAATAAATTCAGAACAGACAATAATAATCTCCCCAGTGAGATGAAATTTGTATTTTTCCTTCTTCATTTTTGTTTTTTTTTTTTTTTTTTAATTTTTCATGAAACATAACTACTGTTAAAAAAAAAAACAACAACAAAAACAGCATAATAATGATAACAATATAAGATTGTCATTTATTGGGGCAAAGTCAATTCGATGCTTCAATTAAAAAAAAAAAAAAACAATCGTAGTGAATTTCTAATGAGTTTTGGAAGATGTTTTTATTTTTTATTTGAAAGTTAATACTTTTTTAACATCAGAATGCATCAGATTCTGCGGTCACATATTGGAATAGAAACAACGTTAACTTAATCAATAAATACGCAATATCACCATAATTTAATTGTAAAATATAAGTAATGATTTCATCATATGTGAATCTGAATAGATGGGATGGGACATTGATAAATAGTTTATAGTATATATTGAATAAAAAAAAAATCTAAAGATACATGCAAAAAAAAAAGAATTGAACTAATAAAATATTTTCCCAGATCTATAGAACTTGCTTTGGGAATCGATTAAAAATTGTATTTTTAATGCTCTCACCCATAACAAATATTTCGTATTTTTTTGTACTTTACCAGAAATTCAATCTTAATGGAATTAATATAAAAAAAATTCAGTGTTGTATGTAGGATCTAAATTAAAAATGATTTTCAATTCTGTACACGAATGAAAGTTTTGTTATTATTGTAATTATTTTAAACAATTTATTGTTTTTGTAAAATACTTCCATATTTTTGAAAAACTTAATTATAAAATTAAAATTTAAATCGATTCAGATCCAGTACATCTTTATGCGGAATTAATGCATTTATATAATTATGGTAAATGCGTTAACGTGACTAAGATAGAAAATATTTTTTTATTTTTAACTTGGTTGACTCATACCGTAGAATTTTAACACTAATATAATAAAGTTATAAGATTAAAACTTGTATATAAATGTCTTGTATTTTTTTTATATATTCTAGTAGATTGTATTTTTTAACAGATGACTCTGATTAATTTTTATATTGTTGACTTAATATATAATTTGATTAATTTACATAAAAAATATTATAAATTCAAAATTTAATAAAAGCCTATAAAAGTTTTTAATCATAAAAAAAATTTTTATGAGCAATAAAATTATTAATATTGAAAAAAAATGAAACAAGCAACACTTAGCCTCAATTTGAAACAAAGACTATATGTTATGACGTGTAGTTGAAAAAATTTTCCAATAAACGAAGATATCTAAATATGATCAGTTCCGTTTGTAGGTATATCGTTCACGAACTAATAGAGCATATCAAAATTAAATGGTATAATTAGATTACTTCAGATTAAGACATTATATTTTTATTTCGATATATTATATTTAAAATCGATTATTGATTTAATTAAATGACAGCTTTCTCACACTATTAAATTTGACGTTTTATTTTATTGTATTAGTGAAAATTAATTTCTTAATTAACTTTAATAACGAATTTTTACGACTTTAAAATTTTTTTAAATATTTTTAAATATTCTTTTATAAATTTAAATATACAATAAAAATGTACGGTAATATGTTTTTTTTTTTTCAAAAAATTATTCAAACAATTAACACTACTTTAACTGTGATGGTATTTACTTTTGTTTTTTAAAGCCCAGATGAAAAATAATGAAAATAAAACAAAATAAAGTTAAAAAAAAATTTAACTATTGAAAGTCAAAACATTCTTGAAGTGCTATACTGAACAAACAAAATCTTATTATTCAAATATTTGATTATTAAAAAAAAAAAAAATCGATTTTTTTTTTAAAAATTTTTCAATAACAATTAATCGTGCATTAGAATATCATCTCATCTATAATAACTAACATCAGTTAATTATTTAACTATAATTTTAAATGTTATTGTTTATATAATATTTTTTTTAAAAAAAGTTTACATGATGAGTTTTGTAAAATTTTAGGGTTGATTTTAAATGAAATTTTAAAATTGAGTCTTAAAGTTTAATTGTATCGAAACGAATATCGAATAATTATTTTTAACAACTAACTTGTAACATTTTTTAACAAGCCTTATTATATTAATGTATGCCTACTGGTTTTAATTACGAATTAATATTTTGAAAATGATTGTATATTAAAATATGGCATTGAGCAGTGATAGCACTTGTGCTATTCAAGTAATCGATTATTAAATTCAATTATAGGGTGAAAAATAGAATTCAAGTCTGAGATTGACTTAAACCTACTTACATATTAAAATTTAACTAAGAATTTGGAAACGATTGGAATTAAAATATATCGTATAAAATAGTGATAGCACTTGTGCGATTCAAGTAATCGAATATTAATTAAAATTTTAGCATAATAAATACATTTTAAGTCTGAGTTTGACTTAAACCTCCTTACATATTAAAATTTAACTAAGAATTTGGACACGATTGGAATTAAAATATATCGTATAAAACAGTGCTAGCACTTGTGCGATTCAAGTAATCGAATATTAATTTGAATTTAAGGATAAAAAACACAATTTTTTTGTATTAATATTTTAACCACATCCTACGTGATTTCGAATTAGTTAATTAGAAAAGATTGAATATAATAAACCCTTGACTTAATGACAGTGATAGCATTTTTGCGATATTATATTTTTACTACATATATTCAATCATTGTCAAATAATCGAGTAATCGAGTATGATTATTCAATTTTAAGCATGGAAACATAGTTTGACAAAAGTTCTGATTTTTATTAAGAGTTTTTAAAATATATTCGATTCTCTTGATATGAGCGCCAAAATATAAAATTTAGAAAAAAAAAAAAAATAAGGGCTTGACACAAAAACAATATTTTCGATTAGTGTTTGTATTTTTTTTTTAGTATTTTTTGAATGCTTTTTTTAATTTCGAGTAATAAAAAAAAATGTTATGAGATTTTTGTGTTGAGAAAAGAAAACACATAATTTTTTCTTTGTTTTCTTTAAAATAAAAAAAATCTGAAAGAAAAATAAATAGAGTTTTTTTTTGTTTTTTTAGTGCATTTGTATACCTTTAGCACCTGCTTTATTAAAATTCTATTGCGCGGTTGTGAGGTTTTTTGATTACTGTGCGGTAAAATGCAATAAAAAAATAAAATTAAAAAAAAAATTATTTGTTATTGTTTGTGGTCTGTTGACATATTCATGGAAGACTCATATTTTAAAGTTGGATCAAATGGCTGCTCTTTACGTTGCATTGTTTGTCATTTTTTATAATGTTGTTCCATTAAAAATAAAAAAAAAAACTCTTGGACCCAAATTCAAAAATTTTAAAACAAAATCAAAAACCCAAAATAAGAAAAAACTTGAGAAAAAACGTTAAGAAGGTGAGACCGATTTTATTGATTTTTAATGATTGTCATTAGGGCCAGAATTATTTTAATTGTGAGATATTGTTTGTTATATCGTATATTTTTTTTTACAATTTTATAAAAAATTTTTTTTTTGTGGAGGGGATATTGTTTTTCAATGTTAGATTTATCTTCAGATAATTTATCTTCTTATTTTAAAATTTCAATTTTACCCCGTGTTCCATTTAAATTAATTGCTTTTAGTGTTATTTCTTAAATGGATGATTTTTGGGATAAACCTTTGGCCAGTGTTAAAAAAAACATTTAAAATATTTAATTTTTTAATTTATGTATCTGTATATATATATATATATTTACCTTAACTCCTTTTTGACTACTAAAATCTGTACTTAAACATTGTACAGCGATATTAATCTGAAAATAGAAAATAAAAATAAAAATTATTATTTAAAAATTAACATTTTTATTTTATTTTGAAAAAAACATTAAATTTTATGAATAATTATGACATTTTTCAAATTATTTTATATCTTGTACTTATAGTCTTGTACTCTGTATAGTTGCTTACATGTTGTTTTTGTTCAATTAAAATGACTATAAGGTGAGGTGATTCAATGGAGTAAATTACGATAATCAGCAGATGATAATTTTCAATTTCAAGTAATTTCAATTTGTAATCAATAAGCGCAACATTGTATTCAATAGTATAATATCAGTTAAATAATTTTTATTTTTTTATTATAATGTATTTGTATAGTTGATATTACTACAATAGGAATTATTTAATTACAATGGCCTATTCATTTGTTTTTGGGCTTAGGGTGTGTTTATATTGGAGGTGCAATAAGTGATAAAAGCGTCGATAAGAGCATAGCGTAGAAAATTTATATTGGCTTATTCATGTGTTATACAATGGCCTATTCATGTGTTTTTGAGCTTAGGGTGTGTTTATATTGGAGGTGCAATAAGTGATAAGAGCGTCGATATGAGAACAGCGTAGAAAATTTATATTGGCCTATTCATGTGTTATACAATGGCCTATTCATGTGTTTTTGGGCTTAGGGTGTGTTTATATTGGAGGTGCAATAAGTGATAAGAGCGTCGATATGAGAACAGCGTAGAAAATTTATATTGTTTATCGATAATCAAAGCGATGCTCCAATATAAAGACCTCTACGCTATGTTCGAATGATAACAGCTCCTTAATAGATTTATAGTTTCAAATAAATGTACAAAAAGTTTACATTTAGGATAAGTAAAAGTTTAGTTCGATATGTAAGATAACGGATAACTAATTTATCTAAAAACTTTTTTCAAAGTATTTTATATATTACAAAAGAAAAATGAAATACATAAGGTGTTTGAATAAATATTCAAAATTAAAACAAAAACTATCAGAGAGAAAAGAAGAAAATATTATAGAACATTTTCAATAGAACCCATACTGAGAAACTAATTATCATCGTTAGTTATTTGTTAACTCTTTTCTTTTTTCTCATTCTGATTTAATCAACATCTTTTTAAAAAAAAAATTAATTTTAATAAATGACGATGATACATCACTCTTAATGTAACTAACTACGATAATATCTTAACAATTTTAAACGAGTGAAAAAAATGTAAAAAATAAAAAAAAATATTTTAAAAACAATTCAAAAACCAATTCTTGTCAAAAAATTACTAAAATTATTTTAAATCACTCGGTAGTTAAATCTATAATGACTGCAGTATATGTTGTGTAGATAGAAATTTAATGATTATTTGCATCACTATATAATATTGGTTTTTCTATATATATACGAGTATATGTAAGATTGCTGTTATTTTGTGTTTAAAAGGTGGGAATGTTTTTGAGTATAATGGTTATTTCATTGCTTTAAACATCTTCAATGTTAACTTTAATTTATTTAATATACGCTTTACTGGAATTTATAAACAGAGAAAGAACAGTGAAAAGAATTTACTTGAAGGAAGCTTAGAATAACATTTTAATGGGTGTTTGGAGAGAGCTGCTGTATTTAGATTTTAAAGAGTTATTACACTATTGCAGTAAATTTTGAATTAAAAATATTCATTAGAACTTAGTTAGTCCAGCAGATGTTGCAAATGGGAGACTTTACAAAAAAACGCGTAAATCGAATGAACAATTCACAATATTAACCGAAACAGATTATGTAAAATGTAGATATGTTAGGATGTAAAGCCATAAAATTGGATTAATATATAAAAAAATTAGTCAAAGGCGATATAAGGAGCTCTAAATTTGGGTAGCTACACAAGCCTGAAGGTATATCTAATGTTTAATTCAATTCAAAGTTAAGTATTAATTTTGAGTACCTCATATTACACAATCATTTTTTTTTCACATTTATTTTATTATTTAAATAATTTCTAAATAGATTTTGGAGTAATATTGAATGATATTATTAATTATTAAGTTTAATTCCTTATAATTATATTAAATTAATTAAATTAATCTTAAGTTTCCAATCATTCGGATGTTTTTGAACACAGATACAAGGTGCGCCAGTTAAAATGTGAAATATCATTTTATAGAATTTTGAGAAATGATAAAGTTAAAATTAGGGAAAATTAATAATTAAAACTCTGATACAAAGAAGTTATTAAAATTTTACAAAAAGAATTAATTAAAATATCATAAAAAAACCCAAATTGCATATTAAAATAATAAAAGTATTTAAATATTGTAATAAAAATGGAAATGAAGAAAACTCAAAAAAAAAAAAACATTTCCAACAGTGATAATTTCATATACCAAGGGATACTCAAATTCCGAATACCATATAATATTTTTAAAAATATATTAATGTTATAATCTTTTTATTTCATTTCTGGTGAAAAAATTGTACTTATGGGCATTTTCGGATTTTTTTTTTTTTAAATTTTATTGTAATAGGTCGGTAAAAAAAATGGTGCGCCTATTATGGTTGGATTATTTTATTTCATTTTCAATTCGATTCAATGGTTTTTTTTTCTTAAATTCTTTATTAAATTCTTAACTTAAACCAATATAAAAAAATTGAAATTGCAGGTGATTCTGTTAAAAAAAAAATAAATATTTCTTAAATACATTTTTTTTTATCCCCATTTTAACCCTCTAGCTGCATTATCTTCTTAGATCATTGGTGAAGGCAATAAAACAGTGGGGAGTTTAAAAATAATCTGAAGAGTTGTATTTTTCAGTTTTTTTTTTTACCTATGTAAAATTTTGTTTACAATTTTACATTGTAATAAAAATCGAAAAAAAAAAGGAAATTAAATTTTAAAAAGAAAAAAACGGATATTATTTAATAGTCATAATTGTAAAGTTATTATCAAATTATTATATTTTGTGATATGATATGATGTGATGTGATATTCAAGGTGAATATCACAATTAATTTTATTGTTTAATAAATCTTAAAAATATTTTCTTAATTTTTTGATATTTTTTTTTTTTAAATTATCAATTTATTTATTTTTAATTCTGTCGTGTTTAAATTTTAACATTTTAACCGCTAAAATTACTTCGAGTTCAAAAATTGATACGAGTATCAAGTTCAAGAATTATGATAAGTGTTATATTTTCTGTTATTTCAACCTTTTTGGAAAATAAAACAACATGGAATCGAATTATGCAATCAGTTTGATGCTAAGGTATTTGAAAAGGTGGAATTAATTTGGTTTATATGAAGCACAGTATAATATATCTACTATAATGTGTTCCTTACTACCTGCCGCCCTTGCATGCTAACTTCTCATACTTTAAACGTTAATATAATTTTGTATGTAAAGGTGAATTTTCCAAAATTATACATTAGAACTGTGGGGCATCTGAATGAATTTTGAAATCATTTGAAAATTTATAATACCATATTAAAAAAGAAAAATGTTTGTATTTTAACAGTGTGCTAGACAACATTATAAGTTATTATAAAGTTCGTTTTAATTTTGTAACTCGAGAGTCAATGGGTTAAATTAATTTTTTAAATAACAAAAGAATTGGGATTTATGATTGATTAATACACATACAAATGATTAATGAACAAAGGATTCATTGTCATTCACTGACCCATAATAAAGTAAAATGTTATTTTATATAAAAACTTTATATAAGTTTTTTGGTATATTTAAAAAAAAACAGCTGATTCACATCCGTTATGAAGAACTTTTTAAAAAAATTTTCAAATTATTGCAAGGAACGCAGTAAAACTCAAGTGTGTGGATTGGATCAGAATCGAAAAGGAAATTAAAAAGTGTCAGTCGGACTCCACGATAATTTTATAAACACTGAAGCTAGGACTTTTGCAAATTTTTTATACTGAAATACAATCACATTTGCTGAACAAGTTCCAGTAGCTGTCATACAACTTATTTTTTTGTATGAAAATTACCTTAGACTTAAAAAAGGTGTGTATCTAAAATTTTGACAAAAGTAATTCAATTTCATGGGTAAAGTGAGTTCAAAATTTGGTTTGTCTAGTGCAGTGGGTTCGAATAGCTCCCAATTCCCATAAAACTTCTTTTTTTATATGAACAATACTCAATATATACATAATGATGCTAAATCTGAAATTTCTCAAAAAATTCAAAATATTCAATTTTATTTCCGCGATTCTTAATCGCTCCTAAAAAGTTTTTATAAGCTTCAGTGCTTTAAAAAAAAAAAAATTCATTAAAATTTTGCATTGAAATTAGAATGTATCTATAGTTTTCTTTTATTATTTTTCATTTTCCAATTATAGAATTCACCAAATTATGTCCTCACGTATCACATATCTTATAGATATAAATATCTAAATATACATAGATACATAACAAAAGTGTGTAAATAAATTATTCAAAAAAGAAATAAATTATAAAATTTAATCAGCAATTAATCAAATTTCCATATTTGGGTAATGGTTGAAAAAAAAAAAAAACTAAATAAAATTGTGTGTGCAGTGCATTTCCAAAATTAAAATGGGCTTTCGCAACTATTTTTTTTTGTTCAAATATACATTTGTTGCAGCAACATTTTTTTAAGAAGATTTGTTTTGGTTTTTTTTGTAATTTTTAGTTTATTACAGCCTAAATAGCAATTGAAGATATTTGTATGTAAAATGTATGTAAAACTAAAAAACAAAGAGCCTTCATGGTTTTCAAATTGCAAATATTAAATTTTTTATAGGTTCTACGTTTTTTTTTATTAATTTTTTATTATATTTGGATTTTTTTAAACATTTTTTTTGTATCTAGAATGAATAATGCATATAAGAAAAAAAAAAATTCAAAATATTTAATTTGGTACTTGATTTGAAGCTGCTGTTTGAATTTATTTGAATTTTTTAAAAAAAAAATTATTTTAATTTTTTTTTCGCGGTTTTTTTTAAATTTTTCTTTATTTTTTGTTTTTTTTTTCTTTTGTAGTTGTATGGCATTCAATAACCTGTACACAATATAATCGCTTTACACGAGGGATTTATATTTATTTATCAGCTGAAGTCAAGTGAGGTATAATAATAATAATATGACGCCTCTTTGGGTTTTTTTTTTTGTTGGTTTTATAGTTTTTTTTTTTTTTATAGAGGTGCAAAATGATTATAAAAGTCTCAATATGTACATAAATATGTATTTATATGCATATTATATATATATACTTATATATGTGCATAAATAAATTTCAATTGTCACACTTAAGTTTACGTACCTATACATTGTATTATTGAAAATTTCCATGGTTTATAATATTGAAGAATAGAGAATAGTCCGGTACAATAATTATGGATTAAAATGAAGAATATTAAATAAAAAGTTTGTACAGAGTGTCATCAAAGTTTTTTTTTATCTATACCCTATTCATGGGAAATTGGTCCTTTTTCAAATGAAATTTGGTTATTCTGAAAAATGAATTTAAACTTTTAAAGCTAAATTTTCAAAATAAATTGGTTTTTGTTTTAATCAGCCCCGTGTTTCTTGGGTTTCAACAGTCAAATTAAGAGATTTTTATAATAGTACCTTAATACAACAAGAAAAATAATTAATAAAGTTCAACTCTCAAGTCCGCTCTAAAAAATAGCGCTCAAAAATTTAAGTGCTTTTTTTTGGGACTCACCTTAATCTTTTTGTTCCTTTTTCAGCTTCTACTACATTATTAAGGACAAGGTTTTTTAAATTAAGTCATTTCGACTTCTGGGTCTCAAGTTACTAGAAAGCACCAAATTAATCTTGAAATGGGTCCCAAGATGGGTTTTTAGAAAAAGGACAAAATTAATTTAAAAATAAACAAATCTCATGTGAAAAAGGACCGAATACATGTATTCAATAGGATATAGCGAATTTTTTTATCTCTTTTAGAATCAAGGATTTTCACTTGTTGTTCATCGTTTGTAGATACAAAATATTTGTAGATACTTATATGTTTATATAAATATAAACATTGTTTAATACCTTAAGAGATATATAAGGGATATTAACATAAATTCACATCTTGAAATTTACAATACACAAATTGTTTTAAATTTATTCACCATTATGGGCATCTTCTTAACCGTCGTCGTCTGGTATAGGGAAGCGTATAAATTTTTCTAAATGGTATATAAAAAATATTTTTACAATTCGAATATACTGTAATTGTTTTTCTATTTTCTGAACTTTAAGAATTTATTTGATTTTTGGGTAAATATTGAAAATACAATTTTACAAAGATAATTCAATATTTGTGTTTGTTTTATTTCGAATGAAAATATTTGAAATAATCACCTAGGTATTGCATTTGCAGATGGTAATTTAATTTAAGATATTTACAAAATGAGTTAATTTAAAATTTATGATTTTTTTTATGAAATTATTTTTTAATTACATAATTAAATTCGCAAATGGAAACTCATAAATAAATATTAAAATACTTATACATTTCCAAATTATTATTTAAGTACATAATATTAAAATTTATAAAAAAAAAAAAAAAAAATTTAAATCATATATATTTGGCAATTAATTAATACCTCATTTCATTTCAAAAATTAATTTTGAAAGTTAAGTTTTGAAAAATGTTAATATTAATTTTTAAAAACAACTTTCATGAAATCACTATTCCTGTCTCAAATTTCAAAATCATAGTCGTACTGCGTAAATCATTCCGTTTAATAAAGTACATATATGCTATATATATATTTATATATATATATATATATATATTAAATAAATATATATAATATGTAATTAATTTACATTTTTGAATATTGATCTAATTAATTAGCCAGTGTCACATTTTTAAAATGAAAAACTAATATAATATATAATATGGCCTCACAGTAAAAATCTTTTAGATATATAGTGGTAATTTTTAATCACTTTAAAATTAATTGCACAAAAAAAAAAACAAAAATAGAAAATAAAAATAAATAACAAAACAAGAAATATTTAATTCATGTATTTTCACTTTAATTTATTCCTTTTAGTGATTTGCCATCATTGAGCATCACTAGTACCGCCGCCTGCAAGAAATAAGAAAATTCGCAATTGCAGTAAATTAAAAAAAAAAATTCAAAAATAGAAAACTATCTTTTCCTATATTTAATATATATATATATATATATACTAAATGCCTTCATATAAACAAGCATCAGTAACTATTAAGCAATTTCTCTCATTTTAATTAATTAATTTCGAAAAAAAAAATAAATTAACTAAATATAGAGCAACTTTTGCAACTGTGTTGCATTTTGCAATACAAACTCTTATTAACAGTTATACTTTCGCAAAAAAAAAAACAAGAAAAAACAACAAAAAAAAAAAAGGTAAAATTTTAAAAAACACAGTTAGGAATTGAAAAATAAAATGAAAAACCAAAATTCATTTAAAACACGCACTTTTTATTTTTAAACAACGTGATTTTTAACTGACTGTCGTCTTTCAATGTGTTTTTTTTTTGTTTTTTATTTTTTTTTTTTATTATTTTTTTTTTCCTTAACTTGATTAAAAAAGCAGCAGAATTAAAAATTCAAAAAAGAAAATTGCCTTTGGTGGCTATTAAAATTATCCTGCTGTTATTGCTCTGGTTTTAGGCTTTTTAAGCTATAAGTCATTTTCTATCTTGATTATTTTCGTTATATATCTGTGGCCAAATGATATAATAGCTTAAGTTGAATAATTCAATTTCGAGATATGACAAGTTGAAACTTTAATTTGATGCCTGAAAAAATCTAATCAGTATTTCGTCCCGATATTCAAGTCGAAAACAACAACAATGTTTTCCAACATTTTTTTTTAATTTTAATTAAAAAAATTTTAATAACAATAGAGAAAATAACTATTTTTTAACATAAGCTTTTATTAAAATTTTGTTTTACTGTGATTAAAGAATCTTATGTCACATAAGCTAATTTATTAAAATAAGTTTACCTAAAAGTTGACCTTAAGTTGACATAAGATATTTTATCGTATTGCAAAGACTCTCCTCTCCTTATTCTAAGCTATCAGCATTATGAATTTAAAATGAAATTAAGCAAGCTTTCCCAATAGTTTTTATAACATTTTTATTCAATTCAAATTCATAATATATTGTAATTTTTTTTAAGATAATAAATTTCATAAAAAAATTAAATCTTTCTTTGAGAAACAAGAATTTATTAATATTATATTGTAACTATGTAAGAATGTATTTATAACTAATATAGAAAAAATAGAAAAATAATATTTTTAAATAATTAAAGAAAAAAATGTATTTGTAGCACATTATGTATAAGGAAAAATTAAATTATTCATCGTTTTCCTCTGTCAAATCTGGATGAAAATCTAAAATATCTTCTGTTTTGAGATTTTCGTAAAAGCTATGGTAGCATTGATCAATTAGTGGTATCATGTCTAATAAATCCTTTTTCTTTTTTATACTTATTGGTACATCACAATTATAAGATTTTTGTAAATCTGTTTCTGAAATTGAATTAATGCCACGACGATGCAAATTTAATACTTGAAATGCCTCATTTTCGTTGAAAGAAGTTTTGAATAATATTGTACCAAACTGTTTTGTGTACCGCAGCCATTTAATATCTTTCCAATAAAATGCTTTTCCATTATTATCGACTTTACGCCACATAAATTTTTGCTTCAAAAGCAAAGAAAAATTCATAAAATGGTTTTGTGTCATTTCAAATACTATGAATTTGTTTTTCACTCCTGCAGATCGCACAAATTGGTACCAATCCCGGGGATGGTGAATTTTCATAGAAGTCTTCTTTTTCTTCCTTTCAATTATAGAATGGTCCACATCACATTCCATATGCGTGTGGCCTGGCACCAAAAATTTGTGATCTATTGTATCAACAGAATGTTCTTCCTGCATAAATAGTTGAAACATTGTTGCCACAAAAGCATTTTTGTTTTGCCCTGCACAGCAATCACTATAAAAAATAATGTGATTTGTCACTGAGGACAAAGTTTTCAAATGTTGATAAAGGCATGACGCTATTTCATTACCACCGCGACGTGCAATAGCTTCATGCCACATGTAACAAATAGGCTGCCCAGTGCTGAAATTATGTACAGTCAAATTAAATGTCCATAGTGGTCTTTTATAAAAAGATACTGATGACTGTAAGAAAGGTGTTGGTAGGCATTGTTCAAGATCGAAAGCAAAAGTTTTTATTGTGGGATCTTGGATGGATTTTTCTTTATCTTTCGATTTACTCAAATATGCTGCATCAGCAGCTTTTAAATGCTCCTCGTGTTGAGTTTTGAGATCTTCTTTTTCCTGTTCTGTTGCAATATCAATTTTCATTTTCAAAACATCACATTTATGGCAGGTGTCAGCTTTTGGCTTTTTAAATGATAAATTTAATGAATGAAATATTTCAGCAAATTTAGTTATGGAAACATGTGTTGAATATAACTTATCGCAGTGCAATTTATGCATTTCCGATATGGACAAATCACTGACTAAATACCTTTTTGACGTATCACGCCGTGTGTAATGTGATTCGTACGCCGGGAATGATTTAATAAAATCAATTATTTCACTTTGTACATCTGGGGAAACTTTTTTGTGGTTAGTATGGCGACCACGTCCGTCTGCAGAAGTTGTGGGTCCTGAAGACTCCAATTTTTTCTTAACAGTAGTTTTAATGAATTGCTCTGTTTCACAAAACGTGTACCTAAAACATTTTTGGCAAACTGATATTTTTTCGCCTCTGATATCTAAATAATAGTAATTAGTTTTATCTCGATTTCGTGGTTTTGACGTACTTTTTTCTTGTCTTGCAAATTTCTTATCCTGTACATCAATCAATCCAGACACATAACTCTGTCTTAATTGCTGGGAACCCAATGCCCAATAGTTTTGGAAAATTTCACTTTGAGCTTCAAACGAAATTTTTAAATTACATTTTTTCCGACAATCTTCTAGTTTTTTGACCTTTCTATGTCCCACTAATTTACCAGATTTTGTTACATATTGTTTTCCAGCATTTCGTTTGATTTTTCGACCTTTCTGATTCTCTTTAATACGACTGATGTCACTATTTTCATCAAATTCCAGCTGTTGATTTTCTCGAATACTATCATCAATTTCCATTAAAAATTGACTTTCCAAAAATTTTCCCGCCGATTTAGTTTCTTGACTCAGAAGACTAGATGATATTGATTCATTATCGCTTGGAACGTAATTTGGGTCTTTTAACTCTTCGTCAGCGTTTTCAATTAAGTCTAATAAAGTTTGCTGTTCTTCAATTGGAGGATTTTCTTTGAAAAAATATAATTATCCAATTAGTGAAACTAGTAGGAATAAATTTCCAAAATTCATTTTGCAACTTACCAGTATTTTCGCGAATTTGGTAATTTTCTTTATTATTTCCAGAATTTCTTTTGGCATTTAATTCAATTGCCATCGACAATATTTTATTAGCCCTATTCATTTTCAGTTAGTAATTTTGAACAAATTTAAGCAGGCAATATTATAAATTCTGTTTCTATTCGAAATATTACAGTAACGCCAAATAAAATAATGAAAAATAAAATTATAAAAGCAAGAATTAATAAATAAAAATTATAGAATTTTAGTTGATTTCTTTCTGATTAGTATTTAGGTACTTACTCTTTTAATTAAAACTTTAATTAATTTATTGTTATGTTTTTTGCCACAACTTTAATATTTCAAATCTAAATCACTTTTAATTTAAATAAATCGTTTTTACTTTTTAAAAGGAAACGTTAAATATGTTTTAAGATGTTTGCAAAACTATTTTATACAATTTTTTATCTTAAGTACTTAAACGTGACTTCATTTGTCTTCAATAAAATAACTAATGTTGACATAAGAATGCATTTTTGAAAAAAATTAAACGATATAATATCTTAAATAACATAAGCCTACTTGATGAAGAAATCGAACTTTCGTTATAATATCTTAAATAACATAAGTCTACTTGATTTAGAAATTAATAATTCTTTATAATAGCTTAAGTCAACATAATTTTAAACAATATATGATAAACACAACGATAAAAATATCTTATGTGAACTTAAGCTTTTTTAAAAAAACGATTAATTATTTTAAGAGTTTTATTTTAACCTAAATCATAAAACTTAAGCTATTTAATTTAAAATTAATATTTGTCATTGTATAACTTAAGAACAATTTCTAACATAAGCTATTATACAAAATGCAAATATCGATAATAACGACGTAAGCTATTAGATTTTTGTTTCAAAAAACCGTTAGTTTTTAACGTATTTTTACTGGAAAAATTTTAGAAGAAAGAAAAACAAATTGGGAATTCAGTTATGACATTATCTCATTTTACGCTTATGTTGACATAAGCTATTATATCATTTGGCCACAGATATATACATACTTACATACATATACACTACTACACACATTTGTATGTCGATTTTTCAATTAATAATAAAACAACAACAAATAAATTAAAAAAAATCAAAAAAAATAGTGAAAATTTAAAGTATGGAAATTCAAAATAATATTTCTTACATACCTATATACATATATATATAAAATTTCAAATTTACATGCAATCAATTTTAAATCAAAAAAAAAATAAAAAAAAAAATTTATAAAAATGCGTTGGTTTAAAAAAAAAAAAAAACTAAAACAGTGATAAAATTGCGTGAAAATAGTGAAATTTTTCAATATTAATTTGTTTATACTTTTTCCTATTTTAATATTTTATTTATTATATGAAATTGACCCCATATATATATATTTTAATATCTTTGTGTATATATATAATTTATAATCTTAATTGATTATTGCAAAAACCAAAAAAAAAAAAAAAACAAAAAATAAATTAATATAAAATTGATTCATTTATTTAAATCAATTAAATTTAGTTTAAATAAAAAACATCCGTTTTAAAAATTAAAAAAAAAAAAACAAGGAAGATTATAGTTGCCCTTGTCAACTTTTAGATACCTGTGCGTGTATTAAATAAATAAGAATTTCAGATATTGCAATTGAACTGTTTGACAGAAAATTCAAAATATTTGTTTTTTTTATATTTAATTACAAAAAAAAAATGAATAAAAAAAAAATGAATTAAAAAATAAGATGAATTTAAAAAAAAACAAATTTTGCCCCAGCCTGAATTCGAACCGAAACGTTTTGACTACTAGTTACTAACCAATACACCATATAACAATTAATAATTTGCCTACAAAACGAGTTTTTATTTATCTTAATTTTTTTTTTAAATAATTGTAGTTGCTATGGTAACAATTGTTTGTTTTGAATAACAGTTTTCAAATTTTTTTATAAAAATATTAAAAAAAATTAATAATTTTTAATATAAATGAGAGTTTTCTGTCAAATTATAAAATATATCCCTATAAGAAAGAAAATAGATAAGAAAAAATGAATTTTTTTTTCCTTAGCCTGAATTCGAACCGACAAGTAACATGTCCTAACCACTACACCATGAATCGATTAATACTTTAACTACATTTTGTTTGTGTTTATATTTAGTTATTAATTTTGAAAATATTCATATAATTTCAAAAAATTTGTATGGCAGCTACCCGAAGCCTTTGTCCGATTTTAACCAAAAACAATAGGGAACCTAAAAATTGTTTTGTGAAAGTTTCAGAACTCTAGCTCTTATAGTTTTTGAGTTATCGCACACATAGCTAGATCGATTCAGTTTTCGATACTGATTCGATACGTACCCTTGACACTATATCTAGTTCGTATATTTCGATGCGTTACAAACGGAGGAGTAATTTTAATATACCCGATGTTCATATATGCATGCACGGGTATAAAAATCAAAAAATGGAAGAAATATCACGCTAACAATTCAACTGTCATATCATCAAAACGTTTTATTTGTTTTTGTTTTTTTTGTTTTTATTATTTTAATTTGTAATTAAAATGAAATTACATGCCTGCCTCTGTAGTAATACCTCTGTTTGATTGGAGACATATTTTATATATAATATATATATATGTATACAGTAGACATGTTTCATGTACAACTAGATTGTAGGTTTATTAATTTTTAACATGAAAGTAAATTTGTAATTTTTTTTAAATTTTAAAATATTACAACTATATAGGTGTAAAATTTCAGAATCGATTTTGTTTTTTTTAAATCAAAATCGAATGTTTAATGATATTTTTTTTAAAATATACAAATTTATTTCAGTTTTTTTTTTTTTGTGTTTTTGTATTTATATAATATTGAATTAGTATATGGATTTATTTAAATAAATTCAAAATAAAAAAAAACAAAAAAATAAAAACAACAAAAAAAACAAATTATAATAAAAATAAATAAGAATAAAACAATAAAAAAAAAAAATTTTTTTATTTTAAATTTATTCAAAATATTCTGATGATGCGGAAGAATGAATACTTTTAACTTTAAAATATTTATTTATTATTTTGATTTTTAAATTTTTAGGGTGTACTTCCGAATTGAATATAGTTTTAGATAGTTTTTTCAATTTTAGATAGGAATATGTAATCTTTTGAATCATTTAAAGAATATTTTTTTGTAGAGCAAAGGCAGTGGAACTGTATTTTTGAGGTTCTAACAATTATGTATATTTAAATATATTTATTAAAATTAAAGAAAAGTTAAGGTTTTTGTGGAGGATTGTAGAAAGTTCAAATATTAATACAACCCAAAGCTCAGCTCAAATTTGAGCTATATTATAATTAATATTTCAATATAAAATTGCATATCTAAATGAATTTGAGCTTATTTGAGTTGCGCTCAACTAAAAATTTCAGTTAACTCGGACTTGAGCTAGCTTAACATTTCAATTAACTCAGTTTTGAGTCAAATCAAAATATGAGTTTATGTGAATAGCTCAAACTGGGATCTAGTTCAATATTTTGGTTAGCTCGACGTGTGAGCTTAAATGTATACATGACTGAACAATAACTATGAACTAGGTTAACTTTTGAGTTAAGTTTTGCATTTCAGTTTTATGACATCAAATCAAATGTACTCTTTCCGAACATGTCTATTAATTTCAGAAAGAATAACCGAGTCTGTAACATAAGTTGTTTGCCATAACATTCAAAGTCCCGTTAGAATTTTAAGATTACGTGTAGCTTCAATAAACGTTGTGTATATACATAAATTGAAAATCGAATCACGGAACATTTTCGAAAGTATTTCCTAATTTTCGATTCCAAATTTTTAATTTTGTATTTGTTTTTATTTTTCACTAAATATTCCTCATATCTTTTATGGGGAATTTTGTTTTTATTTTTTATTTTATTTGTTATCACCTGAGAGAATAAGATGATATTTATGTATATATACATATTATAGAATCAAGATATTAACTTTAAATCAGAATCACAAGTGTATTGTATATATATAGGAACATGCATCTATAGTTAAATCAAAATCTGAAGTAAAGTGCATCTGAAAACGAAAATAGGTATTCAAAAAAAAAAAAAAATAACGCGCCTAGATTTAAGATGCGTTGTTGTTGTTCTTAAAGAAAAGAAAGAATATAAAATGATTAAATTGGATAAAGGGTATATAAAGTGGATAAATATACTGTTACTAATCGAATTTTGTTTACAGAAAAAATATATGTATAATTTTTTTTTTTTTTATTTTGATTTTTGTTTTGTTTTTTTTTATTCAATTCTGATATTTTTTTTTGGTGAACACAGGTGTACAACCATTTAAAGAGATTACGTATTTGAATTCCATATGAAATAATGCCCAAAAAATTAATTCGTTTGGGAGAAGAATTGAGATTTAAGTAAAAAATTATATTGTGATTAGCGGATATAGTTTGAAGGGGACAAATTTAGAAGACCACATGAGATTTTGAGAATTTCATTAATAGGTATTTGAGAAAACAGGGGTATATTTTAAGATTCTCAAAAAAATACTTAAGTTCCTTTGTGGATTTATTTTTATATTTAGATAGTCTGGAATAAGTTAGTACTGTTTCCAGGGAATTCAAAAGTTGCAAGATCAGAAGTCCCATAGCCAAAGGTCTTATTGTATCTTCTTTTATTAATATGAAATTATCATTCTAAGACAAAAGTTTCATGAGACTCTGACTAATCGAAGTGAGTCAAAGGTCACAATAAAAATTTTTGACTATGGGATTTCTTACCATACCACCTTCTGAATTTGAAGGCTAATTCCAGTCCATAAATTTTTTTTTCTTAAATGGTGATTTTAAACATCATGACGATAGATCGAAGTTAGTTTAGGGCTAAGATATTGTTTTCTTTCTTATCATTTTATTTTAAATATTATTCAAATAATATAGTGGTATTGATTTAATAAGTTACACGAGTATTATATAAAGTTAAAAAAAATTTATTTATTTTTAATTTAATTCCTATAGAAAAAAAAAAAGGTGAGAATATGAATTCCTCTATACCTTCTTCTGTATATCTATATTGGAATTCTCAAAAAAAAAAAAACAATAAGAATATTTAAGTATGATTTGTATTATATTAATATAATCGAAATCGAATTAAATTAGCATAAAATGAATATAATTTAAAACGATGAAAAACATTAAATATCAGAATATATATATAAATATTTTGTTTTTCATTTTCTTGGAAATAAATTTGAAGATTTTAACATTAAAGAATATATTTATCTGGTAGATTATATGAGTATACGGTTTTTTAAAGTATCTGTTAAATTATTATTAAAACAGTTTTTTTAGTTTTAAATTTGGAAAAATAATTTAATAAAATAAATTTTATTTAATTTTACAATTTAAAACATTTCAATTAATTGATTCGAATATTTAAAATAAGTATTAAATTAAACTTTCAAAATGAATTCAACTACACATGTACAGTTAAATGTAATTAATATAATTGAACGCCTGTTAATATGCAATATTAACGATTTTTTTTTTTTAAAATAAATTTACTGCGATTAATCTTTGGTAATTTTTAAATTTAAATCCTTGAATTTTTTTTTTGATTCAAACTTTTGATCTGGAAACCTATAATTATCTTTAGTTTTAAATTACTTTTGAAATGTTAACAAAAAAAAAAGAACAACAACAACAAGAACAGTGTAAAATATGAGTTCACATGATCATTAAAACTTTATAATTGAGTTATTTAAATTTTTTTTTATATTTTTTGATCAGTTGTTTGTTTTAAATTTTTTTTTAGTTTAGTTATTTTTTTTTATATTCCCAGAAATGAAATGAAAGTCTCAACACTATATTGTATTATATATTTTGTTAAAAAAATATATATCTATAGATATATATAAAATATTATAACATTTTAGCCTCAATCTACTATTTAATTGCTGGTTTTAATGATTAAATGTTATAACAAAAACAACAACAACAACATTACAATATCAAAGAAAATTATAATAATTTTTACATTTTCATGTACTCATAAAATATATATATGTATATACAAAAAAAAAAAAATAAACAAAAGCATTCCGAAAAGTAAAACTTAAAGGAATAAATCCTTGCCTTTGGCATCCTATATATATTCAATTCATATATATATATATATATATATATAACCTAAATTGTGCAAGCAAAGTAACCATTTACAAAAATCCAATCACAATTACAACGTCTCTTATATTGTCATTATACAGTTAAATGGAATCGTATAGATATATATATATAATACTTCATGATCGATAATAGCAGGACAGAGCTCAGTAGCAGCAAAATAACAACAGCAAAAGAACAGTAGTATTTAAAACAACCGTAAATATAAAAACAAAAACAAAAAAAAAATACAGTAAAATTGCCTGCCGACATATTAAATATAATCAAAGCTAATTGTAATTTGTTAGCGATAAAAATGAAAAATATCTCAATTTCCGTTTTTATTTTTTTTCTCTTTCTTTTTCATTAATTTCAAAAAAAAAAAAAATAAAAAAAAAATAAAATAATAAAACTGTTAAATGCTCCTTCAATTTTCAAAAAAAAAATTTTTTTTTTTTTAAATGGATTAAAATGGTTTTCTGGTTTCTTGGACTAGTTTAAATTTTTAAAGGCCATATAATTAATAGATAAATTGAAAATGCTGTAAAATAGTTTGTTCAATATATAAAGAGTGGTATCATTTTGCGCACCCAACTAATAAAATTTATTGATTTTGTTTTTTTTTCATTTTGCTTTGTTTCAAAATCAAAAAAAATTGTATAAAACTGTAGGGTTTAAGTTTATAATGGTCTTAAGCATGCAGTTTCATTCATTATATTTTTTTATTATTTTTTTCGTCCTTTCACTCCGCGAAGGAACATAGGGCTTCCATTTGACATCTCTACCTCACCCGGTTTCCTGCCACTGTTATTGCATTCTCCCAAGTGAGGTTGCACTGATTCAGCTCACTTATTATGGTGCGTCTCCAGGTGTTATTTGGACGACCGCGTCTTATGCTTCTTTGGGGGGTTCCACTCCAAGGCTATACGGCTTATGTTGTTCTGATTTTTCCTTAGCGTGTGTCCAATCCACCTCCATTACTTCTTTCTAAATTGCCTCTATATGGGTTCCTCTCCTGTTAGTCTCCATAGGTCTTCGTTGCTTATTCGCTGCTAGGTCATTCATTATATAGAATTATTAAATGATGTTATACCGTAATTACGGTGGATTGTTACTAAAAAACTTCAAATTAAATAAATACACAATTTACAAGTTATTATTTTAATTGCAGATTTTTTGAATAGTGAGGAAAACGGTAATTAAGTACAATTCCCCGATACTAATAACTTTGTCAAGTACCAGTGTTACATAGACTTCGATACTTACAAAATTTAAGGATAAGTAAAAATGTCAATTACAAATATTTGTAACTTCCAAAAAGTAATTAAATTTTGAGTTTAGTTACTTTTGTAATTATTTTTGATACTTAAGTGTTTTGGAGTAATTAAGTACCAAGAAATACTTAAATATGAAGAATTCAATTATTTTGAAGAATTTAAGTATTTTACAAGTATTTTTATTTATAAAGCCCAGTAGTTTGAATTGAAATTTGTATAATTTTGTATTTGTAAACATGTATTTGCATGATTTTTGTATGATTACTTCGTATGATTACGATTATTATTATTATTACTTTAATGTATTATATAATTATAAGTACATCTTTATTATAGGGCCGGTTGTATTTTATGCATGTGGGCCAGCTAAAAATGCTTAAAAGTTACCAAGTGATTACTTTTTTTAATAAGTTATCTAAAGGTGTGAGAACATGGGTTTAATTAAAATCTATTTCCTTATTTTGCCCCCTCTGTGTTTTTCTTAAAAAAAATTACCTTAATTTAAATATCTGTTATATTATTCAGGGACAACGGTTTAATTGACTTTAATTTCTTATAATCTTTATTTTCCTTCATTCTCCACTCTGGAGATATTCATTTCTATATATATATATATATTATAATAAATTGGACTTTTTATAATTTCGATTAAAGCAGAGCAAAAGTAGAGATACACCATTAAAAAATATAAAAAATCTTTGCTATAAAAATAAAATTTATAACTATATATATATTCTTATAAAACATATTTATGTTAATTTATACTTTTTAGTATTTTTCTATATATATATATATTCATATATGTATATATACATAATAAAAAACACAAAAAATGTATCTTTTTAATTCAGATATCGAACTATTATTTATTTCTTTTAAATTAAAAAAAAAAATGCGCCCGCCAATGCACCTGGAATTTATAATTGAAAATTCATTTTAATTCTCATCATCATCATCCTTTTCTTTCTCTTATACTCTTTCTTTTTTGTTTTTTTTTTGTTTTTTTCTTTCATAGATAACGTTACAGTTTTTTTTTTTTGTCAATATATATTAATAATATTAATACTAATATATATAATTTATGCATATATATAGAGTATCTTAAGATATTATTTGAATCCTTTCAACTTTTTAGAAAATCTAATTTATATCATTGAAATATATATATATATTACTATATTTATATATATATATTACTATGAAAAGTAAAGTATCTGTAAGTTAAGAACGTTGTTGTTGTTATTTTTATAACTGTTACTGCCAAAATGTTAAATAAAATATCGCGAATTTTTTTTTTTTTGTTTTATACTTTTGTATTTTTTTTTTTTTGTTTAAAGTCCCGTGCTTCTGTTATACAGCAGTTTGATTCAGAAATTGAAATTGGAGTATGTATATATATGTTGTGCCGCAATTGCAATGCAATTTTTTTTGAAATTCAAATCAAATAAAAGAAAAAAAACAAAAAAATAAAAAATTACCTTAAATTATTAAGATATCTTTCATATACTTATATATTATATTGAGTTCCAATTGTAAATCATTTAACTATTTATAGATTTATATATATACTTTATATTGCCAAGTTTATAGATTTTTGTTTGTGCAACATTATAGAATTGCAAATATTGCAATCAATTTTTCAAATAGCAGCAAAGATTTACAAAAAAACAAAAAAAAATAAAAAACAAAAAAACCATTAATGAATATAAAAAACAATTCATTCATATGGAACGCGAAAAAAATAAAAAATAAAAATTCGCGCACAGTTTGAGATTTATTTTGCTGCTTTATATGTTGCTATATTAAAATTGTAAGTGCAATTTAGAGTCGGTCAATGTTTTGTTTTTCTTCATTGTATATATCTACTTACATATATATATAATGTAATGTACATATATTTAATTGTTGAACAAACCTGAACAAGAGCTAATTTTCAAGCGCATTTCAATATATAATGTATCTATAAGATTCATTCAAATATACAATATCAGATATTGATCTATTGATTTTATATCTACATATATATATATATAAGATACAGATACTTTTGTTAAAGCTACCTTGAGTCTTGATATCCGCCTACGGGGCTACTAGCTGCAATCGACCAAATCGATCAGCCTTACCTACAAAATATCAATAATGAAAAATAGCTCACATTTTAATAATAATTTTTTTTTTTTAATTTTTTTTATTTAAAAAAAAAAATTGCAAGAAAAAAATTGCACAAAAAAATCTTATGAATAACTATTGTGTTGTAGATTTTGTTATTTTATTTTTTTTTTTTTGTAATTTTTATTTTTAATAAAGTATCTCTTAGGGGGGTCAGGATATTAATAATAAAAAAAAAAAAAGAAACAACAAAAAAAAATACAAATAAAACAATAAAAAAAAATAGTAAGTCTGTTTGAAAAGAATGGGCAGAATTTTAAGACAAGAGGAATGCCAGATATTCTAATCCTTTTATTCAAAAAAAAAAAACAAAACCAATCTTCAAGTATCCGGAGAAGGAAAAAATATCTTTTGGATACAGAAATTATAAATATTGTGGAGGTTTATGTTTTTCTGTTTTTTTTTTTTCGTTTTTTTTTTATTTTAAATGAAATTTTTGCCGCAGGGGGGCAAGGTTCAATTTTAAGTACTCAAATCATTTGTTTTCTTTAATTCTTTGTTTAATGCTTGTTTATTTTTTTTATTTTACTAAAGTTTTTTTTTTTTTGTTAAATAATTTGATGAGCATAATAAAATTGAAATAAAATAAAATATTTATAAGATAGAACGGTAGAAACTTCCGTTTATTAAATATCTTGTGCTTTTTTGTTTTTTTTATGGTGGTAGATTGTGGTTCTTGTGGTAGGAGAAAATGGTAGTTGGTTGTAGATATATTTTAATTGGGGGGGAAGTTAGTATTCCAATGAAATATTATTAATTGTAACACACAAAATGATAAATTTTTTTTTTAATAGCTAGAGGATAAATATAATATAACAGTTTTAAACGTGGGATAAAGATATAAATCTGTTATCAATTTATTTATTAAAGCACCTTTTATAGTACAAGTAATAAAATCAATTTATAATGGATTCAAATATTGTAAAATTGTGCAATATTTTATTTTATTAGAAGGAAATTAGCAATTATTTTTAAATTTAAATGTAGAAAAAAAAGTAACGGTTTTTAACTTAATATTAAAGATAAAATCTAAAGATTTTTAACTAGTATTGTTAAAATATTTTTTAAATCCAATAAAAGAAAGTGTTACCGTATTTAACATTTTTACTGCAGTATTAAAGAATAGAGTATTAGAATTTTTAATGACTTGTAATGACTGATTAATATTAAAAAATGCAATAAATTTTTCCTTAAGACTCATTAAAAAATCATTTCGATATTTAAATTAATAATTATTTTCTAATTAATAAAAACCCAATTGCTTAAGATTAAATAGACATTAAATGTTAAAACAACTACCAGATTTTTTACCGATAATAATTTTAAATTAAATATAAAAATTTTTTTTGGATTAATTTAAGTTTATTGAATTGATATTAAATTATAATTTATTAAAAATATATATGTATATAAATATAATTATACATTTATATCTACCGCTAAAACATTAATAATTTCTCTTATTGTATATTTAATAAAATTAAAATTGAATTAGTATATTTAATATAAGAATTTAATTAAATTTATTCTATTAAATAAAATATATATATGTATATAAAAGCCCTCATTACAAAATATAATTTAATAATTTATAATTAGAATTAACAAATATTTTTATTTTATATCATTATAAAAGTTTTTTAAGTTTTAAATTAAAAAACAGATTAACACAAATTCTTAATGGATGTTAGAATTTTTAATGCTGATTTTTAACATTTTGATTTGTAATTTAAATTCTAATTAAATTAAAAAAAAAAAATTTAATATCTGAAGATACATATGCGTATGCTTGAAATCTGGGTGAAAAAAAAATTTCTATTCATAAAGTTAAAACGTTATTGAATGGAAATCAATTTTAATTTGAAAGAAATTTTCAATTAACTGTAAATGTATTAAATATTACATTTTTATATGGTAAATATATACTAATACACATTTGAGTTCGTTAGCTCGAATTTTCCACACAATTGAATATCGCGTACCGCGAACTTAATTGAATTTAACCGTTTTTATTAGAAGTAAAATTTTTTTCAAATAGATTGGGTAAAATTTTAATGAATTGAAAAATAAAATAATATTAATACATAATGTTCAAAATGATTATTTGTTCATTGTATACATTATTTTGTATCTTATAATTTGTTTTTATTTTTTTTTTTAAGTCTAAATTATGGTGCATAATTTGAAACCAATTTAGTTCCATAAACAGAATAAGAACAGAAAATTCTATATATGAATAGAATTTCCTTAATTTCCTTTCCTTAGATTTGGATTTAACTATATGGCAATCAAATAATTTATTATAGAATTTATGTAGGATTCTTATGTTTTAAATCAAAAAAATAAAACAAAAAAAAAAATTCACATTATTTATTACCATAATTTTGTAAACGTTTATTAAATGTAATTTTGTTGATCGCGTTATGAAGAGTCATGAGTCTATGTGTGAGGTAATTTAAAATTTAGAAGATTTTTCATAAAAAATAGTTGTTCTTAAAAAAAAGGTTTTATTTAAGAAAAATTTTTTTTTATTTAAAAAAAAAATATGATTAATATTGTACATACCTTTGCTGAGCTTTCCAATGGATTCCAATAAATTGCGATTGCATTATGTGCAACTTCTTCTATACAACCCACTAAACCAACTGAGTTTTTAGTATCTGTAAGATATAAAAAAAAAAGTTTTTTTTTTTTAAATTGTATATGCTTTTATTATATGATATATATATAAAAAAATAGTAATAAAAAAGTTTGAATTTATTTAACAAAATTGTAATTATAAAAAAATATAATATTAATTTATTAAATAAAAATTCAAATAAAAACTATCGAACAAACTATAAATAATTAACTATTTATATCTTAATAATAAAAATATTTTACCTTGACCTATTTTATATACTTATTGCAATATATATGTATTTAAAAAATTTTAATTATATTATTAAATATTAATTTTTCTTTTTGTATATATTAATTTTCATTTATTAAAAATTTATGATTTTTAAGATGTTAAGTGTTAAATACTTTTTACATTTAAAAATAATGATTTTTATATTAAAACAAATTAAATTTAAATAAATACCCCTAAAGATATGCAATTAAAAGAAAATTTAATAATTTGAAAGTTATATCAATTAATATGTTAAAAATACCAAATAAAATAGTATCTATTAAATAAATATTATGAATAAATTATTGTTAGCATAGTCAGTTACTTTTAAGTCGAGATTAATGTAAGTCCAAGATGGCCTGGGTAGCTAAAGATTTAATTTTTTTTATGTTCCTATATAATTTTAGCTATAGTACAAGATGTAAATAAATAAATAAATAAATAAATAATATGTTAAAAAAAAAACCAAATTTTATGTGAACATATAATTCTATTCAAACATTTAAATTAAATCCATTTAATTTTTATCTTAAATAATAAAATTTAAACATTAATGTTGGTAATTGAAATATAAAAATTATTGTAATAAAAATTTAAACTTGTATAATTTCAAAGTAATTTTTAAAAAAATTTTTATCATGGACATGTAAAATAGATTAAAAAAAAATAAAACTACCTACAAGCTTTGTGTTTTAGTTAAAGATTAAAAAACAAACTATTAATTTAATTATATAATAGAATATATATATATATATATTGAAAAAATGACATTCAAATTAAATCACCGAACATTAATTAAAAATAAACTAAAATATTTATATATTTATATTTTTTTTATAAAAAAAAAGATTTATTGATCTATTCTTTGTTTTTTTTTATAACAATATGTGTATAAATATTTAGCATTAATAAAATTTCTAAATATTAAAATTAATGACTTTTTAATAAATATATATTAAATAATTTAAATTAAAGTAGCAACAAAAGAATTTTTTTTTTTAAATAAAACCACTATTAATATGTATAATTAAATATTAATTAATTATTTTTTATAGTTTGTGAACATTTGTTTTTGTTTTGCTTTTTAATTAATTGCATTCGCTCATAATTACTAAATAATTTGAGATCCTTTTAATTTGATCTTATATTAATTGTTATGGCTTTTAATTAAAATTGTTATTTTATAATTAATATTAGTATTTAATTTATATTAATTAAATAGATTAAAATTTACTATAAATAATAATTAACTAAATAAAAAAATTAATTAAAAAAATATTGAATAAAATCTGCAAATATTCAAATTTTTTAATGTATTTAATTAATAAATAATATTGTAATTGATTTATTTTATATTAATAATAAACTATATTAATAGCAAGACTATATTAATTTATTATTATAATATAAAAATTCTTTAATAATAAATAATAACTAAGAAAATTTTTTATAATAGAAAATGAAATTATGTATAAATAAATATATACATTTATTAATTTTATTAATTAATAATATTTCGTCAAATGACACAAAAAAATTATAATTAAAACAGATAATGATAATTTTTTTTTTATATTTTAATTAATTAAAAAATAAATGTTTTTTTTTGTGTAATTAATTTTTTCATTTTAGTTATTAATTTTGTTTTTTTAAACTTAATACACGAACTTTTGACTTCCTATATTGTAATATTAGTGGATATTATAATAATTTTTGTAATAAAATAATAAATAATTTTTTTATTTTTTAAATTATATTACAATCTTATAAACGTATAATTTCGTGGAATTTCAATTAAAAATAAATAATAAAAAAAAATAAAAAAAAAATTAAAGGTTGTATGTTAATTAGTGTATTAAAAAAAAAATATAATACAATTATAACAAAATTTAATGAATTATAATAATTAATATGCAGAAGTCATGTTATTACGTTTTAAGATACAAGATAATGAAAATAATCAGATAATATAATATATATAATATAGTTAATTCAAGTAATTATTTTTATATATATATAGTTTTGGATGATACATTAAAATATAAATTATATGAAAATGCAATTTTTTTATTTTTAATACGACGGAAAATGATAATTTTTGTTAAATAATTAGTAGTTTTGATTTTTTTGTTTTTTAAAGTTCAATAAACAATAAAATAAAATTATGAATATTTAATAACGTGCAGTTTATTACATAATAGGATTAAAAAATTTTTTTTATATTATATTTTAAATATAAAATTAATACTATATATAATATTTTTTAAGTACTTATTTATTGTGTAAAACTAGGTGCACTAGAACATATATTTATATTAAAAATTAATTGAAGTTGTAAATTACACTTGTAAATTGTTCAATACTTGAACTTATTCAAATTAAAATGTTGAGTGATCAAGTAATTTTAAATTAAAATTTTAAATTTATTTAAAATTGACATATATAGATTAAAAAGATTTAATATGAATTTTTTTCGAGAACCGTTTGGTTGGCCACGGAATCCCAAATATAAAATCTTTTATTTCAGTTGTGTTTTTTTTTAAATTATTAATTTCGTATATAATATAGTATTAATAATCTATATTCAACTTGTGACAACTTGTAACAAAGCATTTAAGGACCCTTGTTAAGCAAATTAATAAAATTCTGATTTTCTTCCCAATTCTAAAATCCTATACATATTCTGGAAAATAGATATAATCTTGATTTTATAACTAACTAAAAACTGTGACTTTGCAATTTGGTATTTTAAATTTGGAATTTTTATTTAATTTAAAATTATTGCATTTAGGATTTCTTTTTTGGGACTTAGTGTCACTACCCAACCGAATATAGGATCATGTGCCAAATCAGTTATAGATGTCAATAGTATTTTAATATTTTTTGATTGCATTTAGATTACATCTTATCGTAAAAACCATTCTTAAAAGATACGAGATAGGTGTACTTGAGACTGTCTTTAAAATGAATTATGTCGTAGTGGTTAAATTGTTGACTTTTATGGAGGAGGGAGGTATCGGGTTCAAACCCACGATAAATCATACCAAATACAAAAATATCGTAAAGTTGTAAATTGACGATAATACTTAATATCGTAATATAAAATAACTAATTTAAATTTCCATGTGTCAGATAATAGATGGCGCACAAAATTTAACAATTTTTTTAGATTCATGACGTTTTGAATCTAATAATTAACAAAACTGATGCTAATTCTAAAAAACTTAGTAAATGCTTTGTACTCTTTATGCAAGTGGAAATGAATTAAATATAAAACTTTAGATTATATTTATTTAAACTCCAAAACACTATTTTTTATAACACTTATGAAAGTATCTTAAAACTAAACGTAGAATCATATTCCCAATTTTAAATTTTGATCTCAACATCAAAATTACAAAAACGTTAAATATATCTCTCAGTTTTTTTATAAACATTCAAAGACTTACAATGAAGAAATTAAAAAATAACTAAGAGAGTATTTAATAACCATTTTTATACCCGTGTGACTATATAGTCCAAAGGTTCGAGTACCTGCCATACAACTTCAAATTTTATATGATTCGATGATTTTTATATTTCTATGGTCTACTGCAAAGGGTTCGAGTAGCTGCCATAGAACTCCTTCTTTTATATGAGCATTACTCTACACCTAATGAAGCTGAATGTTTGAAATTTTGCCAAAAGTAAATAACCGAATGATATATTGTATATGTTACGGTCATGCGGGTATCCCAGAGTTGACACAGTCTACTCTACTACACTCTTCCTCGTTTAATATAAAATTATATCCAACAATATCCTACTCTTGTCATATTCTTCGTTTTCTAACAATATTATTGTAACAATTAATTCTGTTTAATTTCTTAAACATTTATATTATTGCATTTGAACACACATATTAATAGAATTAATACAATTTTAACAATTATTTCGTATTTTTATTTTTTTTTTGTAATTTTATTTAATCTAAACATCAATCATTTTGATGAATGTTTTAATTACTTTGTAGAATTTCATTTAAAACAAAGCAAACAAATAAATGGAAAAAAAAAATGTATAAAATATTTAAAACAATTTAAATCATAAATAAAAATATAAACGATGTTGAATTAATAAGAAGGCATTATTTAATATTTTTTTTTTAACTTTAAATTAAGTATTGTTAGTTTATTTCTAATAATTTTACTTTTTTTAATTCAAAATAAAAAAAAAAATTAAAACATTTTTAAACGTAAAATATTTTTTAATTAAAAAGTTATTATTTTGTTTGTTATTTTTTTTATAAATTTGTGCACATCTAAAAATAATCATATATGTGTAATATTAAAGTGCGCGCCATTTTTAAAATGCTGTCAAATTCATTCAACATAGATATGACAGCTAAATACTTATTGCATTTGAAATTAAAAAAAAAAACAAACAAACAAAATTGTATTTTATAAAGAATTTTTTAAATTGAAATGGCGTACTTTTAATAAATATTTTTTTTTTTATATTTAACTGTAATTGAGTTTAATTACACGATTGCAACTAAAATTATTTTGGAATTTCTAACATAAAATCTATTTTAAATTGTGGTGAAATTGTGGTTAAAATTTAAAGTATGATGTTTTTGAATATTCAATAGGGTTGACACTTAAGATGAATTTAAATTGACTCTTATTAGTAGAGTTACCAAATTACAAATCTTGTGATTATTATCAGATGTACCTACTTATATTACTATTTGATTTGCTTCTAAAGGAGGTAGGAAATTATGACCCATTGTCCGTTCGCTCTTTCCAATATTCAATTGAAATTTTTTAGCAACATATTTATATTTAAAGCTATTTAAGCTAAAAACAAAACCATTCAACTATTATTGCAACACTCTCTTTATTTAAATCATCTCTTATAAATTTAACTAATAATTATTTTTAATAAAATTAAAAATTAAAACAAAAAATTAAATTAATAAAATGATTCATAAATAACTATATACAAAATTAAAATGAAAAAAAAACAAGTAAAGAAACAGTCAGTCGGTGCAACCGACTTAGAAATACCCTACACCTATTTGGTTCAAAATTAAGGACATATCCATAAGTTATTTTAACACCATAAAAGCTGTTATTAATTTGATCGTAAGACATAGCTAACCAAATTAACTTTATAATACTAAAAACATTTTCTAATTATATTATCTATTAAAAAATATTACAAATTCTTACTAATTTGTCTATTTAAAAATATTCAAAAACAAGCAAACTTGAAATAAATGAAAATATATTTATTCCAATTCAATTACAAAATGAAAAAATTCTAATTATTAAATTTTGTGATAAAAAGATAATCAAAGCATAATATATTTAATAATCCAAATTTTTAAAAATTGCAATTATTTTAAGTGGTTAGTTTATATACCTAATAGAAAAGCTTACAAACGCAAAATATGCAATAAATGTATTTCTAAAATACAATTACAAATTTAGACCTTTTCATATAATTCATTTAAATATTCAAATAAATTTTACATAAATGCAGCAAGTACCTTTGAATATAGCTGAACCACTACAATTAAGTCTAGATTTCGGAGACACATAGGACATAGAAAATATATTCTTTGGTTTTGAAATTAAACTCAACCAGAACCAATTCCCATGGTACTTTCATTACTAGTAACCTAGAGTTTAAATTTCATCAAAATACCGGCATTATTTTTTGAGTTATGGTGTTTTAAGATATATGTTTGTTAGTCCTTGAACTTGTCAAGGGTTCCAGAACCCCAAACCATGGTACGATTTCGCCCATATGCAGTCCCGTCATACTTTCAATACTAGTTAACCCTTGTATACAATTGGAACGTTCTATCTTAATTTTAAGTTACTAGTTTTATTAATTTCGATGATAAGCTTTTACACATTTGGGGGTCTAAGAGAGGTCCTGAACCACCACTCCAAATGATCCCAAATTAGGGGGGCATGGAAGAAATAGTAAAGAACACCCTGGGCCAAAAGCTTCTACATTTGTTTCAAGTTACTATTTTTATTAATTTCGAAAATATGCTTTAAGGTCCTCAAAACTGAGTGCCTGGTCCCCGACCCACTAGTCCAATGGGGTCCAAATTTCAAAGACACTTACGCAATTGGAAGGGACACCCTGATACCAAATTTGGAGGTTATATCTTCATTGGTTTCGGAATTACGCTCGTTTGGCCTAAATTCGATAAAAAAGTTCTCAGTTCCGAACCCATTGTCCAATCCTCACCGCACGTAATCACCGCCGTAGTTTCATTACCAATAACCTACAGCATAAATTTCATGAAGATAGCCTCATTAGTTGTTGAGTTATCGTGATTTTTAATATATGTTCGTTATCCCTGACACCGACTAAAAGGTCCAGAATCCGAACCCATGGGCTCTTATGCCATTTCGCCCTTATATGCGGGCTCGATTTCGCCCTTATACAGCCCGCGCTTTACTTATAGTACTAGTTAACCCTTGTACACAATTTAAACGATCTATCTTAATTTTAAGTAACTATTTTTAGTAATTTCGATTATAAGCTTTTAAAACTTGGGAGGTCTGAGAGGGGTACTGAACCACCTCTCCAATTGATCCCAAATTAAGGGAACACGCAAGAGATAGTAAAGAACACCCTTGTGGCAAATTGGAAGCTTCTACATTTTTTCAAGTTGTTATCTTTATTAATTTTAAAGATATGTTTAAGGTCTTCGGAAATGTGTGGCTGGTCCCCGACCCAGTAGTCCAATGGGACCCAAATTCTCAAGACACTTAGGATGGTCCAATCCCGACCTTACGGAATCCCCGAAGTAGTTTCATTACTAGTTACCTACAGCACAAATTTGATGAAGAAAGCGTCATTAGTTGTTGAGTTATCGTGATTTCTTATATATGTTCGTTAGCCCTTCGATCGATTAAAAGGTCCAGAATCCGAACCCATGGGCCGATTTCGCCCATATGCAATCCCCGCCGTACTTTCAGTCCTAGTAACCTACAGTTAAAATTTCATCAAGATAGCTCCATTATTTTTTGAGTTATCGTGCCTACGGACGGACGGACGGACGGACGGACGGACGGACGGAAGGACGGACGGACGGACGGACGGACGGACGGACGGACATGGCTATATCGACTAAGGCGGTCACGCTGATCACAAATATATATACTTTTCCATATCTAGCTCGCTTCCTTTAGGTGGTTACAAACACCATACCAAAGTTAATATACCCCTTTACCTATTCTATAGGTGTAGGGTATAAAAACTTATAAAATAAAAAAGTTAAGAGTGTATCAAATTTAATCTTTTAAATGTCATCTTATGTTAAAAAAAATAAAAAAAAATAAAAATTAAAACATGAAATATAATAAAAAAAATTCCATGGATTCTTAAAACTATAATAAAGCGAAAATGAGTTTCTGTTAACAAAATACAAATTGTAATATGCATCAAACTTTCAGCATCTTTAATATTTTTCAAATGTATATACATATATGGAGTATGTACATACTACATATATATTAAATGTAATAAAGATATATACGTTTAATAAAAAGTTTAATTAAAAAAAAAAAAACAAAATTACTTTTGAAGTTTAAATACTTATAGTCTTTAATTAGTTAAAAAATTAAAACAAAGAAAAGCAAAAATATTAAAATAAAATAAAAACAAGTAAAGAAACAGTCAGTCGGTGCAACCGACTTAGAAATACCCTACACCTATTTGGTTCAAATTTAAGGACATATCCATAAGTCATTTTAACACCATAGAAGCTGTTATTAATTTGATCGTAAGACATAGCTAACCAAATTAACTGTATAATACTAAAAACATTTTCTAATTACCCTATCTATTAAAAAATACTACAAATTCTTACTAATTTATCTATTTAAAAATATTAAAAAACAAACAAACTTGAAATAAATGAAAATATATTTATTCCAATTCAATTACAAAATGAAAAAATTCTAATTATTAAATTTTGTGATAAAAAGATAATCAAAGCATAATATATTTAATAATCCAAATTTTTAAAAATTGCAATTATTTTAAATGGTTAGTTTATATACCTAATAGAAAAGCTTATAAACGCAAAATATGCAATAAATGTATTTCTAAAATACAATTAAAAATTTACACCTTTTCATATAATTCATTTAAATATAAAAATAAATTTTACATAAATGCAGCAAGTACCTTTGAACATAGCTGAACCCCTACAATTAAGTCTAGATTTCGGAGACACATAGGACATAGGAAATATATTCTTTGGCTTCGAAATTAAACTCGACCACAACCAATTCCCATGGTACTTTCATTACTAGTAACCTACTGTTAAATTTCATCAAAATACCGGCATTATTTTTTGAGTTATGGTGTTTGTAAGATATATATTTGTTAGTCCTTCAACTTTTCAAGGGTTCCAGGACCCGAAATTATAGTACGATTTCGCCCATATGCAGTCTCGTCATACTTTCAATACTAGTTAACCCTTGTACACAATTGGAACGCTATATCTTAATTTTAAGTTACTAGTTTTATTAATTTCGATGATAAGCTTTTACACATTGGGGGGTCTAAGAGAGGTTCTGAACCACCTGGTGGAGTGGCTGGTCAGCGATCCACTACTCCAATGGGGCCCAAATTTCAAAGACACTTACGAAATAGGAAGGGACACCCTGATACCAAATTTGGAGGTTCTATCTTCATTGGTTTCGGAATTATGCTCGTTTGGCCTAAATTCGATCAAAAAGTTCTAAGTTCCGAACCCATTGTCCAATCCTCACCGTAAGTAATCACCGCCGTAGTTTCGCTGCCAATAACCTACAGCACAAATTTCATGAAGATAGCCTCATTAGTTGTTGAGTTATCGTGATTTTTTATATATGTTCCTTAGCCCTGACATCGATTAAAAGGTCCGGAATCCGAACCGTTGGGCTGATTTCGCCCTTATATAGTCCGCGCTGTACTTATAGTACTAGTTAACCCTTGTACACAATTTGAACGGTCTATCCTAATTTTAAGTAACTATTTTTAGTAATTTCGATTATAAGCCTTTAAAACTTGGGAGGTCTGAGAGGGGTACAGAACCACCACTCCAATTGATCCCAAATTAGGGGAACACGCAAGAGATAGTAAAGAACACCCTTGTGGCAAATTGGAAGCTTCTACATTTTTTCAAGTTGTTATCTTTATTAATTTTAAAGATATGCTTTAAGGTCTTCGGAAATGTGTGGCTGGTCCCCGACCCACTACTCCAATGGGACCCAAATTCACAAGACACTTAGGAAATAGGAAGGGACACCCTGATACTAAATTTGGAGGTTCTATCTTCATTGGTTTCGGAATTATGCTCGTTTGGCCTAAATTCGATCAAAAAGTTCTAGGTTCCGAACCCATGGTCCAATCCCGACCTTACGCAATTCCCGAAGTAGTTTCATTACTGGTAACCTACAGCACAAATTTGATGAAGATAGCGTCATTAGTTGTTGAGTTATCGTGATTTTTTATATTTGTTCGTTAGCCCTGAAACCGATTAAAAGGTCCAGAATCTGAACCCATGGGCCGATTTCGCCCATATGCAATCCCCGCCGTACTTTCAGTCCTAGTAACCTACAGTTAAAATTTCATCAAGATAGCTCCATTATTTTTTGAGTTATCGTGCCTACGGACGGACGGACGGACGGACGGACGGACGGACGGACGGACATGGCTATATCGACTAAGGCGGTCACGCTGATCACAAATATATATACTTTTCCATATCTAGCTCGCTTCCTTTAGGTGGTTACAAACACCATACCGAAGTTAATATACCCCTTTACCTATTCTATAGGTGTAGGGTATAAAAATTAAATCTTTATAATTATATTTTAATTTGAAATTATATTAAGACTTAAAATGCTTATAAAATTTATAGCATATTAACAATGGTCATTTCAATACTAAAACAATATATTAATAATATTTTAAAGTATAGAGTTTAAAACTCTTATATTTTAAAGTTTAAAACTCTACTAATTTTAAAATTTCTAGAGTTTTGAAAAGTTAACTTGAAAAATTTACAAAAATTTAAAAATTTGAAAATAATTATAACACAATTTTTAGCAGCTTTACATGACTGTACTACAATACATTAAAAGAACCAAATACATATTTTTTACATATTTCTTTAATAATACAAATTCTTATTTTCCATTTATATATATGTATTTGTTTTTAATAAATTCTTTTAAATTACAAATCACCACCCCAAACCCCAACAAATTTAATTTAATTATTTAAAACTTAATTAAGATTTGGGTCTATTGTGAATGGCAATTCTTCAAAACTACACAATTTTTATATTTGATAAATTGGAATTAAATTCAGTAATATCAAATTGACATGTCAATATTTTGATAGTTGTTATATGTCAAAAATTAAAAAGACATGTAATTTGACACAAAGTTGACACAAATGCGATATTAATCGAAACCTATTGCAAGGCAAAAACCCTTACGACAAAAAATTATTTAGAAAATTTAAAAAATTGAAATCGTTAAAGCGCAATTTTTAATTTTCGAAAAAAAGTTAATATTTATTTACTTGCAATTATATAGTAATGCAACAGCTATTTAACTAAATTATATATTAAATATTGTATAAATATAATTTTATACTGACGTTTATAAATACATATGTACATTGTTTCTAATAAACGATCATATTATTAAATAATAAATTGGAATTTAAATTAATAGTTAAATGCTGTTAAGTTGAGCTACATTGATGATTTGTTTTTTTTTTTCATTTATTCATTTTCTATCTCTTTTTTTTTCATTAATTTATCTATTCATAATTTTATTATAAATGAACCTTATAGTGTTATTCTATTCTTCTATCCTTTTCACAATTGTAAATACCCATGTATATATACATATTTAACTTTCATTTATTTATGATAGATGTCAGTTTTGTTATTTTAATATGCAACTATTAATATGAGGTATATATGATGGAAGTTTTGTTGAATTTTAATTTTTTTTTTATCATTTATATGAAATGAAATGCAACGAATTGCAATATTTTTTTATTTGTGTTTGTTTTTTTTTTTTCACTCACTTTTTTTTTTTAACTGTGAATTTCATATTCTAAATGAATTGTGAATTGATTTTTTTTTTGTTCTTTATAACAAATGAATTCGTAAAGATGCAAAAAAACGAGTGAAGAAAATAAAAACAAATAAAAAGAGATAGCAATATTATAATAAAAAAAAAAATGAAAAATGTAATACTGTATATGTAGCGTATAGTATAATTGTATAGCGCAGTATTAAAAGATTAAAAAAGTGCCAATTAAATTATGGACTTTTGACTTAACTTTAGAGATGTAAAAATTGTTTTTTTTTTTTTAATAAAACTATTTTTTTATTTTTATTAATAGTAAATATGTATATCAAATCAAAAAAATGATATTAGATTATACAGTTAATAAAAAAAAATATGTATAAATAATAAGTAAGAATTATAGAAAAAAAAAAAAAAAACATAAAAACGATTATAAATGTAACAGGTAAAAAGAAAAACACAGGTGCAAAATGAAATTATAAGAAATAAAAAATGAAAATTTGTTATACTTTTAATAATTTATAATGCGAGTATATAATTTTATTACAAATAAATATTATATTTATTATATGATATTATATATATATATATATATTCTATAGATATTCTATTAAATAAATAAAAAAAAAGAATTGTTGAAGAATGAAATAAATAAATAAATAATCATATATAATATGATTAATAAAAAATTGAATTGAAAATTACATATATATATATATATATAGGATTGTTAAAAATGAATTTAATTTGACTTTAAATACATATATCAAAATTAAATATACAGATATTTTTATTATTATTTTTTTATTAATGTGAAAATTTTTATGTTCCAATTGAAATTGAACCCAATTATACGTGTATAACATTCGGAATAATTATTAGGTAAAATTGTTTAAAATTAAGTGAAATGAAACAGACGTCATATTCTTAAAATAAAATACTAATAGTAAAACTGTAAGTATTTAATAAGTGATGAAAAAATTTAAATAATATTAAATAAAGACAAAAATTTCATTTACAAATCAAATAGAATAGAAAAACAAATTTCCGTCTCCAAGTATATATCAACAGTGAATATTGTTTTAATGCGATTAAATTCCTTTGAAGAAGTTCTACCGTTATATAAAATAAGGTTTAAATACCCTATACGCTAACTGTTCAATCGTCAGGCTAATAAGTCAGTCTATACTGTTGGACCATGCTGGAACAGGGAGTTATATTATATTAGTGTTATTTGAATTGATCTTAATGAATTTCATATTCAATTTAAACATGAGATAATACTGGGCCTTATACCATGTAGGAACGTTGGAATTTCAATAGATACAATTCTAGTTTTGTTTATATTGTAATATTTTGTATTTAAGTTATATGGCATTATATATCTGTGAGTTATATTATTCAATTAAATTATTTGTTTATATTGTTATATTTATGTATTTTTTATTAAAGATATATAATTATTAACTATTGATTATGCCATTAATTTGAACCCGATGGCGAATGGTAGCTTAGGTGAGTCGAAAACCAGAAAAGTTTTTTTTTTCACTTTCACTGGGATTCGAAACCAAGCCTTTCTCATGAAAAGTCGGCACTTTAACCACTGTACCACCGAGCTGATATAAATGAAATGATAATATTTTTATTTGGTTTAGGGACTGAAATGAAGTTTTTAAAACTTGTCTTACTCTTAAAAGAATCGGCGTGTAGCTACGTTTCTAGATTTCTTAAGAAAATTTTTCAAAACAGCAAGTTATACAACAATGTATACAATAAGTTTGTGATAGTGTGGTTGCAATCATTGATACAAGTATTTGATACAAGTACATTCATGATGGAGTTCAGGCGATGATTCATGTAGTTCGGAATCCAATGGGTTAAATAATATAAATTTAAACTTAAATATATAACATAAATAGGGTTAATTTATACTTAATTAACAGTTATTAATTAATTATTAATTAATTTAATAAAAACTATGTTTTAAAATATTTTACACAATTACTTTTCTTAATCCATTAACAACTCTAAACTTTTTTTTCATAATTAGTTAACTACTGTATTTAATAATAATTGTTTTTTTTTTTAATTCATTTATATTTTAACAATTAATAAAACAACTTTATAATAAATTTAGAAAATATTTGAAAAATTTTCTCTGTCTTATTATCATTAATTCTATAATTTTCCTTTTTGTATATTAATTTAATGTCTTAATATGAACATGACGTCAAATACAAAAAAAAAAGAAAATTAAATTGAGATTAAAAATAATAGTAATAAAATCATAAATGGTTGTAATATTATTTTCTATATATCTTTTTAATTAAAAAAAAAAACAATAATATTAATTAAAATAAAAAAAAAAATACTTTATAAAATGGATATAAAAAAAAAAAAATGAAAAAAATTAATTATTAAAAGATATTTAGTGAAATTTATAAAATAGTATAATTTAGAAAACATATAAATATTTCAACATATTTTATAAACTCTTATCTTCCATTTTAGAATTTTTATCAATTAATGGACTAAAACGTTTATAATTTTTTAATTTTTTGTTTTTTTTTTACAATTTTCTTTCATTTCAATTTGAAATTAAAATTATTAACTTTCATTAAAAGAAAATTTGGAGGGAAATGAATAAATATAGATTTGAGTGAATATATAGCTGAAGTTTACAATTATATGATTAGGAATATTAATAGAGTTTAAAAAAGTAGCATTTAAAATCATTTGAGACAGGATGAAGAAATCATTAATACAAAGTTAAATAAAATAATCATCGTATAGGAAAAAGGAAAACTTATTAAGTAAAATTATTAAATAATAATTTTTAAAAATATTATTTATGACCATAACTTATATTTTTGAGATAAGATAATATTTAAAAACTTTTATATATTAGATAGAAGTTATTAATGTTCCGGAAAGTATTAAAGAATTCTTACTTTGTTATTTGCTATAACATTATCGATATATACTTAAGAATTATTTTATTTAAGATATGTATTAATAAATGTTCAGAATCTTTTAAAAAGGTTAATTAATTAAAATTAAAAATTCTAATAATTATCTTATTACTTTTTATAATTATAAATAATTTTAATTATTTCAGTGAGATTTTTAAATATATTTTTGTTTATATTATATACTAACTAATTTAATTAGTTAATAAGCCTAATTAACCCTCCGTAATTAAATCGGTTTTTAAATTAAATATCGTAGGTCAATATTATAATTGTTTTATTATTGTAACTTTTATTTTATTTAAAAAGCGCTGCAAAAGAATAATATAATAAAAAAAATAAATTTCAAATATTAAACAATTTTTCATAATTTTCCTTCATAATTTACTATAACTTATATATTGTGAATAATTATTACATAGGCTATTTTAATTATAATAATTATGTTAATTAAATTTATATATGTTTCACTTGAATTAATTAAATTATCAATATAAAATCCAATAACTGTAGCGACTTTTGCTGACGATACTGCAATAATGGCAGTAGGATCAAATGTCGGCAAATAAACTACAAAAAGCAAGTGATAAATTATATCTTTGGACCAAAAGATGGAAAATTAAACTAAATGAACTGAAATCAGTGCAAGTAAATTTTACAAATAAACCTATTCAAAATCCCCCAGCCGTACAATTAAATGGGGTAGATATTCCTCATGAAAACAAGGCAAAATACCTAGGAATGACATTAGATGTCAAGCTAAAATAGAAAGAACATGTCAAAAAGAAAAGAATAGAATTAGAACAAAAATATAGAGAAATGTATTGGCTCCTAGGTCGAAAATCTAAATTGCCAATAGAGTACAAAATTTTGTTATATAACCAAATAATTAAGCCTATCTGGTTGAACGGCGTACAACTTTGGGGCTGTGCCAAACGAACACATATTCAGAGAATTCAAACATTTCAAAGCAAAGTGCTACGTAACTCACCAGAGTGCTCCCTGGTATGTACGAAATTCCGACTTACATAGGGATCTAGGAATTCCTATTGTTAGCGATGAAATAAAAAAATATGCCATAAAACTGAGACCCGCTTAGAAGGTCACATAAACATAGAAGCGTCAAAACTTATACTATCTTCAAATGTCAATAGAAGGCTTAAAAGAACTAGGTCCCTCCAACTAGCGATAAATTCAGATCACCTTAACGGAGGTCTGTAATTCCAGTAAATCATAAAAAGTTAGCGCAAAATTAATGGTTAGTCTCTAAGACTAGTTTTAATATTCTAAAACAGGGCGGGTGTTTTTAGTGTGTTAAAGTCACACATAACTGTGGTTGCGCTTAGTATCTTTCGATGATTTCCACAATCCTTACCCCACGACAAAAAAAAACAAAAAAAAAAAAAATATAAAAACCAAAATAACAATAAAGTTCAGTATTTTAATTTTTTAGTTTTTTTTTTGTAAAAAACTTAGTTTATTTTTTTTTTTTATGTAATTACAACTTGTAGTTACACAGTTTAGATACTCGATGTTTTGTAATGACTACTATAATACTCATTTTTTTTTTTTAGTATATAGTAATTTCAATCTTTAGTACTAAAATTTTATTTTTAAAATTTTATATACTTATATATAGTTAAATTATTATTTGTATAGTATATATGTAATATATTTTAATACCCCAGCAAAAATATAATTAAATCGCATAAAAAACATCAAGATAAAATCAAAAGTTAATATGTCTTTAAATTATAAAAAAAAAAATAAATTAAATTTATAAAAAATGGGGGAAGGAAAACAATTTACAGATTTATCTTAAATCTTAAAAAAAAAAAAAATAAATAAATACTTAAAGTTTAGTTACACGTATGTATGATAAATGTTTAGTTAAAAATTTTACCAAACATTTAATTGCTTAACATGATAAAATTTATTTAAAGATACAACTTTTGGAGGTCTATATTCTAAGTTATATTTTTAGGGTCAATTTGAGTATTCAATTCTAAGTTTAAGTATTCCAAGATCTACTAATTCTTTATTTTTATCTATAAATACAATTTCCAATACTATTTACAATTTAATTTTATTGAAATTCAATAAAACAATATACACTATAGGTTAAGACCGTTTAATTGATCGGTAGAACTTCAAAATAATTTTTAAAGCGTGTTATCTTTACAATCAAAATTTGTTTTCGATTTTTGTATACTGCGCAATACTGAGTACATGTATTCATTCACTTAAACCCTTTCTCTTGAAACAATTTATTTATATGAGTATTTTTCGGAACTTATTAGAACTTAAAAAAAAATTTTATTCCCTGCTTTATGAAGGATTATTCGATCTTTTCAGAATCTTTTATTCCTTGAGTTAAAAAAAAACAATGAAACCAATAAATAAAATAAAAATGAAGAAAAAAAACTGATGTTTTTTAATTATCTACCAATAAATTAAATAATACATCATTGTAAAACGATCGATGATATACAATCGAATTTATCGATAACATTTTTATTATGAATGAACATTTTTTTTTGTATATACGAGTACTCATATATATACCAACTTAAAAAATAGACACTGTATATCTGTAATCAATTGATCTTTTGAGGGATTTTCAATTAAATTTTTGAATTTTTTAAAAAGTTTTTTTTTTTTTTTAGTTTTATATTATAAAATTAAATTCTCAATAAATAATTGCCGCTGAGCAGAAAAACGATCAACAAATAAAAAAAAAAAAGACAAAAAAAAACGATTACTAAACGCTTGTCGGTTAATTACTTTTTGCGCATCTTTAAAAAGTGTTGATTTTTTTTTTTATTGTACAAGTAGTATATGAAAATAATTTTTTGGGTATAGTACATTTTATCAAAATTTGAAAATAAAGAAAATGTTTGCAAAATAATTGAATTCTTAATACTGAAGTATTTCTTGGTACTTAATTACTCGAACTAAAATATAATTACAATTTAATTTAAAATTTGATTACTTTCTGGAAATTACAAGTATTTTTACATGATTTTTTTACTTATTCTGAAAAATTTGTAAGTATCGAATTCTAAGTAATAGTGGTACTTGATAAAGAAATGAGTATTCAAGTACTTACAACTGTACTTAAGTACCATTTTGCTTAGTATTATTAGAAACCAGGAACCAGGCCATTCTACAAAGCTATGGCCATTTCGAATATAACAGTATATTAAGTATTCATTTACAATATCACGAACATACATACATAGTGTATCTTATTTTACATTACAACAGTGCGGGGTTCCTTTTTTTACAAAAAAAAAGCTAACAAAAAACCAACATTAAATCTGATTATATTTATCCATGGCATTAATGATGATAGATATTGGATGTTGGATAAAGTTGTTACTCTAGTGATACTGTATAGATTATGAATATAGTTTTGTTGTTTTTTTTTTTTAATTAAAGAAAATTCAATAAAGAAAAGATTTTTAAGATTTTGATTTATTTGTTTTAAAAAAAATCAACACATAACAACATACTGTTGCAACAAACAACATTAAATGGCAATAAACATACAAAAAAAACATAAATAGGGTTCTTATCTTTGATGTAACTACTGAGCTTGTCTTCTCTATAAAATAAATAACAAAATATGTTTATTATGGAAAAAAATCTCACCGCTCGTTACTCGTATAACTTATACAACATATGAAACAGGTCAAAACGGTTAATTTTTGAAGAATTTATTATTTTACGGTCAAATTAATAGATAAACTCTATATAATCGTTTATTAAATTAAAATATTTATTAAATAAAGACAAAATGTAAAATATATATGTATATAATCTATATATATACAAAAAATGATCAAGGTTCAAGTTAATGTTTAATAAAAGAAGAACTGTTGACAGAAACTTTGATAATTCAACTAAGGAATTAATATCAATTTGCCAAAATCATAGTACATACATATATACATAAAAAAAATTTTTTAGATATTCTTATCTTCTTATATAGATACATTTTGTCTTGTATAGATACATTTTGTCTTGAAATTAACTCGCCAAATTACTTGGAAAATATATTTAATCAAGCACTTCGGGTGAATTTTTAATACTTTTATAAGTTCATTAAAGTAAAAAAAAAAAAATGCATCACCTGTATGTACCTGTACAAAACTTAAATTTAAGATAAAATATATATACATAAAATGTTCAATCTATGCAGTATGCATTTATATATTATACTATACGAATATAATGATGAATTATTTTCAATTTGGTTTTTTTTTTTTTAAATTTATCAAATTTTTAAAATCAGTAAATTTGAAATTGAAAAAAAATATAAAATAATTAACGGTAGGATGTCCCATGTATTCGCGATTCATTGATTTGCAAAAATAATTCAAAAGCAATATCCATCATATACTAAAGATTCTTTAACTCACAAAAGAATCATATAAAAATGGTGTTTTGTAAATACAAAAAAATTGATGGGAGTATGAAAAACTTTTGAAAAAAAAAAAAACAACAACAACAATTTTTTTTTACATATTTATCGTTAAGATGATCATAGATTGTTTTTCTTTGTTTTAAAATTCAATAAAGAGTTGTTTTTTTTTTGTAAAAAAATAAAAAGCGTCATAAAAAAATTTGAATGTAAAAATATTACATACGTACATATTTTTTTATCTTTCCTTCCTCCCATATAAAGCATAAAAACTTAAATTAAAAAAAAAAAAATAAAAAAAAAAATTTTTTCTTAAGATAATCTTAATTTTTAATAATTTTAAGCTTTTGTATAAAAAAAAATGCGTTTTAAATGATTATTTATAGTGTTAAAAATTTATTAAAAAAAAAAATTAAAATAATAAATTGATTTAACTCACCTGCATCTAATATTCTTTGTTTAACTGAATGTTGTCGACTATGCCAAAATTGCCAAGCTTTTATTTCATCTTCTGGTGATTTTTCTTCTCTAAACATTAACATAATGACACTCTGGAAAAAATTTTTGGGAAAATATGATTATATTAAAATTATTTAAAAAAAGATACTTATGAAATTTTTTTTTAATTTAAAATTTGTAAGGTGGAATAAATTAGAATTAAATTGAGTTAAAACTTAATAACTAATGTTGCACAATTTTACATATGCATATATATATACATATATATATATATATATATATATATATACTTTATAAATATTTAAGAAAAAGTGTTTAACTCTGATTTTGAATTGAAAAACTCTAAAATATCTAATCACCTAATTAAAAACTTGCATAGATATATATTTAAATATTTTGTATATGAAAGGCGTATAATTTTGACTTTGAATCTAACATTAAAATCACTCATAATTGAGACTCTCATATACATATATTTGAACATTATGTAAAAAAGGGAACACCCTGCTTTTGTAACAAACTGCCAGATATCTTCTAATTGATTTTTTGAATGCATATTTCAAATGATGCCGCTAAATAACTTATTAAAACTATGATTTTGAGTCTAAATTAAGGATTCTGTCAATTTAAACTTCAAATTCGTAATCCTGCACCAACATATATATACAAACATTTTTTTAGGGATTTTGGAATTATAGTGGATCAGAAAAGAACTATCAGTGAACCAGGGAAAAATAAATAATATAAATAATAACAAAATAATGTTTTGAAGAATAATATTGAATATATTATATGAAGATTTTGGGATTGTATATAAAAAGTAAGCCAATTTTTAATATGACTAATTAACAAATTAAGATTTCAATAAATTTAAATCTAATTTCATCTGCAACTTTATTGAAAACGCTGGGTACTTGATTTTGAAAAAATTACTATTGCGAAATATTTTAAACGAGAGTGCAGATTAATAAAACTCTTGTTATTAATCCTAAGATTGTATCTCTCTGTGAAACTCATATTTTAGTGACCTTATCTTAAAAAAATAATTTCAAAATCTTAAATAAAAACAAATTTTCTATAAAATTCTTATAAGAAGAACATTTAGCATTTAAAATAAATAAAAACTGCTATCATATTTCCTTTTTTTTAAATATAATTTTAATGGCACATTTCTGGGCTATTAGTAGATTATGCAATTTATTTAAATATACACCACCTACACAAACTTTACCATATTCTGACTTTGATTGAAATAAATGCATAAAAATCTATAGTTGCAACTTTAGCAGTACTGTATTGTCCTAAAGGGTAAAGTTTGTCTAATTACATTAAATAAAAAATTTCCGTTTTTTTAAAAACATAATACTTAGAGATATTTAACTTGTAAATTTTCCATTTCAATCACAAGGTAGGAAATTTTTTTAAAAAAATTATCATTGCCTTAATAATAGTATTTAATTGGTATTAAATGGCAAATTAAAAAAAATTAGGGTTTTAGTAATTTATTTGGAGGGATTTTGGAGGTGGTGGTACCGTATATATCGCCTCTAAAGGATATATATTCGGAAATTTTGAGATATTTAGTACCGTTATGTGATGACGTCATCTTGATAGCTCACAATACCTCGCCGGAAGTATATTCAAAAATTAGACTTTAACAATAGTGTGGTCTAAGTTTAATGCAAAACCATAAATTATATTTAAATTTTATATTAAATTAAAAAAAAAAACAAAACTTAATCAACTTTTACTTTTAATATTCTTCCTCTAATAAATTAAAACTCAATTTTATATTATAACTTCCTTAGAATTTTCATGATGGGAACTAACTTAAATAAAAACTAAATAAAACAACAACAACAACAAACAAAACCTAATAAAAGAAATAAACAAATAAATAACAAATCATGAAATTATTAATAAATCTTTTAAAAAATTTGTTATAAAAACTAATAAAATATATGTAGTATTATTTAAACTAATTTGCATACCTAGTATTCAAATTGACAATATGTCAAATATTAAAGTTTTTATTTTTGGGTTTTTTTTTTTATTCTCAAAAAATTTATCAAAACATAAATAAAGAAATGATTAAAATCTTAAAAAAATATCTCGCCATAATTCGCCATAAATCGCCATCTATATTTCAAAATTTTTTTTATTATTATATTAGTTTTTATTTAAGAAGCGTTTATCATTTTGTATAAAGCAAAAGTTGCCATACCTATGAAAATAATAATAATAAAAAAAAAAGCCAAAACACAAAAAGAAGACAAAAAAAATATTTTTGAAGGTCATTTTTTTAAAAATCAAAAAAATGTCCAATATAAAGAAACTGAATCATATCATCAAAAATACCTAAAATTAAAAAATGAAATGTTTTTTTTTACGCGCCATGATAAAACGAGCAAATACGCGCGTTTTTTTTTCTGCTTTTTTTTTATTTTATTTTTTTTTCGCGTTTACCTCCGCGTTCTTTAATAAATAAAGTATTTTGTTGTTTTTTAAATTTTATATCAAAGTATAAGTATATATATATGTATGTATATTAAAAAAAACTTATCATAAAAATTCGTTTAATAAAATTTATAAGATTTCTATAGATTTATAAAAAAAATTAAAATTTTTACTGTTATAATGTCCTTCAAATTGAAAGTTGAGAGGCTGATAGCATTTTTTTTTAATTTTATTGTTACCGTTTTTGGTTAAATCTTAATTTGAATTTTTTTTTTTAAGTGTTCCGGGTTCAAAGTTTTTTTTTCTCAGTTTTTTCTTAACTTTTTCAATATTAAAAATAAAATAAATAAAAAACAAAAACTAAAAACTAAAATAAAGCAATAATTTTTATTTAATATAATTAAATTTTTTTTTTTTTATTTTAAATTTTGATTTATTTTAAACTTTTTTTAATTTGATTTAAATAAAAAAAAAAACTGAAATGCAGAATTAAATTCAAGAGAAAAAAAATTTGATGAGTAATTGGAAATTTAAAAATGTGACTAAAAAGTATTTCTAAAATTTTAATGTCCTTCTAATAGCCACAAAATTTAAAATGTTCATGAAAAGTTTAAAAAACCAAATAACAAACTTTTTTAAAAATTTATTTCACTTAAATAAGTATATTTGAAAAATACTACTGTTATATGGTTTTTTTTACCACTACATATGTATATCCTTTGATGTATACCAACAATGTCTGTTGGTTGGTTTGAATAGCGGTAGTAGTAGAGTTTTTTTGTAAAGACATTTAATTAAATATTAAATCAGTAAGTTCTATGTAATATTGATACAAAGTTCTAATGTAGAATTTAGGTCAGTTTACATAAAAACAATTCACCGAAAAACAATTCACAGAAAAAAAATTCACAGAAAAACAAGTCACAGAAGCTCAATTCACAGAAACGGATTTTACGGAACAAATAATCGCAAGTCGCGGTACTTTCAAGAAATTATTTTTTCCGTAAAATCCGTTTCTGTGAATTAATTCTTCCTTAAAATAAGAAACTATTTACAAAGAAAACAAAGAATGATATAGTTAAATAGGTAAAATATTTATTAAACTAAATAGGTAAATTTTATTTATAATAAAAAGATGTATTGAAAATTTAAAAGATGAAGCAGACTTGACTAAAGATTCTAGTCAATTAGTAGTAGCTAATTGTTCACCTAAAGTAATGAACACAGTTAAATCACATTTGCCTTCTATAGTGTCCATGAAAAGAAGTATTCGAAGGATCAGCCAAGGAACAGTAACAATTCCACAACATATTAATGAACTGTTTTTCTATGAATTGCTTTTCCGTGAATTGCTTTTATGTGAATTGTTTTTCTGTGAATTGCTTTTCTGTAAACTGACCGGATACCCTAATGTAATATTTATCCCAAAGGATTTTTTCATAAAATTAACTTTTTCCCAAAACTCATTAATAATCAAAGGTTATAATACAGTTGTATTTTGATATTTAATAAACGTCACTGTCACTGTCATTGTCGATCAAATTCAATGTTGCCAGATTTAAAAAAAAAAAATAAAATTCCTAAAATTGAGAGAAGTGTTACCGAGTAACCAATGGAAAAAAGTTGGCCAAATTTAGTAAATAATTACCAATTTGGCAACGCTCACTACTGTATTAAAGTTTTTATGACCTCATAAAAGCCACTAAGTTTCCAATAGTTATAATAATTTTAAAAACTTTAAAAAGTTTTGATTTTTTTTTAATTTAAAAAATACTGTTATATTACAAGATTTACTATGCAATATAACTGTTATATAACCATATTATGTCCTTTGTTATACCATCGAACTCCTTTTGAATATGGGTTTGAATAAACAAAAGAAAAACAATTTATTTCAAAACTTTTTTTTTTTTTTTTTGGGCTTCCAGTATTCCAAGAAAAGAAAGAACTTTAATTAGAAAAAACAGAGATCCTTAAGGATCATAAATCTTCTTATTATCCTATTTCTCAGTTAATTTTTTTCTATTTTTATTTGATATTCAAATATCCTTTTAATTGTGTACAGTTATTTTGGTTTTTTTTTTTTTTTTTGAAGAAATCATGCAAAAAAATAGAACCAGCCCATATAAAAAAGGATAATTTTTTTTAGGAATTGCGCAAACATACATCACACAACAATACAAAACAATTCTTTTTTTTTGTTTTAAATAAATACCGTTCTTTAGTATAATAATCTAATCATCATCATCATCATCATCATCATCATTTGAATCAATAGTAGCTTATGTTGATGATTATTCAAAATTAACAAAATAAAGAGAAGCAGTAAATAACAAAAATGTAGCACTTCAGGGTGAATCAAATTTCAAAATATAAATTAAAAAAAAAGTGGTATCTAGAGAAACAAAATAAAATAACGGGACAATATTATAAATATATCTTTAGATATATTTAAATTGTGCAATCCCCTTTCTTTTATTTTAAGAGAATTTGTTTTTTTTTTTTAAATTCTTCGTTTTGATTGTTCATCTGAAAAGGTATGAATAGAAGAACGGAAGTTTCATCATTATTTCCTTATTATTAAATTTTGAAATTGTATGTACACATATATATATACGTATCCTTTAGGCACAGTTCGTTTTTCTCCTATGTGTGCCTAAGGTTTCAAAGAAATGAAAAGATATCGTTAGTTGAAGTTTTTTTTTTTTGCTTCTTTCAGTTGCAGTTTAAAGAAAATTTTTTAGATTTTTTAAATCAAAGAGATTCTTATATATAGATAGTGACATAAGTGATTTCACATGTCGACAATGATTATGCAAAGTGATCTTCAAATATAAGAAAAAAAAAAAAAAAATAGAAGAAAAATTAGAATATTTCATAGATGATAAAAATGTTGCATTTGAAAAAAAAGGAAACAAACTGTAAGATCTAAGTAAAATGATAAATGATAAGAAAATATTTAATTTAATTTTTTTTTTTTTTTTAATGTACTTTTAAAAATTTTAAAGAAAAAGAGGTTAACTCTTGAAAAAGAGTTACTTTTATAAATAAAAGAATTGTAAATAAAAAAAAAATATAAAAGTTTTAATATGAATTTATTACTTTATAAATTTTATTTTGAAAAAATAATAAAAAAAAATTTGGTTCAATGCACTTGGAAAAGGGTTTTGCTTTTTTTCTGTGATTTATTGTAACATTTTATCAAAACAATTGATATATAAAAAATTATAACGGAAGATTAAATAAGACGCAATGCAGGGATCATTGCTGGGTTCTGATTTTGTAATAAGCAAAATTTTGATCAAAAGTTTTATAGTTGTATAGTAAGCATCCATTTAGTTGATAATTTTTTATATTAAACTATGTATCAGTTTTTTGAATAATTTATTTCACTAAGCCGTTGATTGGCAACTGTAAAGCTATTGTACAAGGTTATAAAGCACTATAATTTTTAGCAAGGCATCTTAGAATTATATACTCAGATTTATTTATATGTATATGATAATCACCATGTATATTAACACATACGCCTTCACTTAATTTTCCGCAAGCCGACTGCAAAAATTAATGAATTTCCCGCAAGCCGACTGAAAAAATTACTCAATTTTTCCATACGTATACAAATTATTTAATAGAATCTTAGATATATATACTCAGACATGTTTATAAGTATATCATCATCACAACATCTTTTAATACATTCATCTTCACTTAATTTTCAACAAGCCGACTGAAAAATTTCAATTAATTTTCCCCAAGCCGACTGGAACAATAATTCAATATTACCATACATACGGGAACGCCTGAACTATTTTTTCAGTGGGTACATGAATGACGGAAAAACTCGCAATTTAGCCGAAAATGTTAATCGGCTTATTAAATAACAAAAAAAAAAAAAACCAGTCGCGGCTCAATTATTTGTTCATATAAATTTAAATGGCTTATTCAATCACAAAATTGTTCGTCGTGGCTCAATTATTAATTTGAGTGCGAAAATCGCTTGCAATTTTTGAGCGCCTCACGACAATTCTATTCTTTTATTCATGGCTTATTGAGTCACAAGATTATTCGTCGCGGCTCAATTATTAATTTGAGTGCGAAAATCGCTAAGAATTTTTGAGCGCTTCGCGACACTTCTATTCTTTTTAATGATTTAGGCAACTATAACTGTTTCCGCTCAATATCTACACATGCACAAATATATTTTGTTCATTAAACTTCCAAAATGTTTTTTTTTTTGTTATTTCCTTCCAACAATTTAATTTTAAAATCAATAAAAGTACCCCACATGAAGTCATATAGAGTAATAAAATTAAGATTTGTGTGTTATGGTTAATTTTTAATGTTATAAGATTAACTTTCATTTTCTTTTTTTTTTTGTCAACAAACACCTGGAGAGACTTAATTGATAATTAAATAAATATATATATATATATATATAAATGTATATATATATCTATATAAAAGAAAAAACATTTTAATTATTCTTGCATATATATAAAAACTCATATAAAACTTTCGCCAAAGTACAATTTAATTTGTTTTTATTTTTTTTTCTTCATTTTAATTTCCATTATAATAAAATAAAACTTTTTTTTTTTTTTTAATTATTTTTTGTTTTTTTTTTTTTTTTAATTTTTCAAAATAAAAATCAAATCATGAAATTTAAGAATTTTAGAATTTTTTGCAAATAAAACAAATTTTTTAATAGTTTTAGAATGCAATAAAAGCAATGAATAATAACAACAACAACAAAATTACAGTATAATAATGCACGATTATTGAATTTAATTATTAATAAAACTATATATGTATGTATTTATGTGTTTTTCGTAGGAAATAAAAGGAATTGATCCCTAGGGATATAGGTTTATTTTACTATATACCACCCGGAATGTAAAAATAATTTTGTTTTGTTATTCTATTTTTTTCCCCTGCTGTTGAATTGCTAATAAAAAATTTTGCAAATTTAATCTTCATTCAGTGCTAAGTGATATTTTTCTTAAATGCATAATTTATTTTTTTTTTTAAAAATTATATTTTATTTAAATTAAAAAAAAAAAATGTTTAATTTAATTTAAATGAATTATTAAATAACGAAATTCCAACAAACAACAAATTAAATTCGTTCATAAAATGTATAACAAATGTCAGATTAACATGACTAATAAATTCGTCTTCCTATATAACGCATCAACCTGTCAAAAAGGTCAATTATTATTATATTCGGTTGTTGTTGTTGTATGTGTTTGTACTCTTCTGATGTTTCTTATACTTCTGATGCAAACTTTTAAAATTATGATTTTAATTTCACTTAATATATATATATATTTACCATATATTATATATATATATATTTACATTTATATACAATATTCATATTAAATTTTTTTCATACATAAAATGATCATGTGTTTTGCATCAGAATGACGTATTTGATGTTATATTATGTTGTATAATATTGTATTGCAATATAATTTTGTGTATGCATTGCATTGCGTTGCTTTTAAAAAAAAAATTACAATTTCAATTGAATCAAAACGCATCAATGAAGTCAACATGCATACCCACATATATATATATATATATAGAAGGTATTTACGCATATTGTAAGACGGAAGAAATCTTAAAATTTAATGACAGACCATTAAACCCTCTGATCACGAATTTTTTCGAATATTGAAATCATATTAATGCACAGATGGACTAAAAGATGACTGAAAGAGATAGATATATATGATTTTATATATATATATTTTTTTAAAACTTTAGATATTAATGACAGGCTACTTTAAATCAAATTAAGAGTATTTCTTCTGTTAAAAGTTCAGACTGTTGAAATTTTTTTGACTTTATTTATATATATATATATATATATATATATATATATATATTAATAAATATTTACATATTTGAAATGTATATTTAATTGTGTGTTCTATTGGCTGCAGTTTTATTAAATGCAGTATATCTAATGCAGTTCAACAAAGTTAACTTTGAATTTATTCATTTTTAAATACTGCAATATATACAATAATTGAGAGAATATTGCGTATTTGGTTCCTTTTAAAGGATCTGTTATACTTTTCAAAAGATTTTCTTGGGATGATGTTCTTTGAATGAGACTCAAAATAAGAGATATAGTGATGATGATCACTTGAAATAAATCGGATGCAATGTATCAGAAAACAAAGCAATGAGTGCATGCGCAAGGTTGACTACACCCTCTGGCTTTAAAATTTTACAAAAAAAATACAATGCAAAAAAAAGTGACTCTTCTTTTCAATCAATGCTTCTTTTTTAATAGAAAACTTTATAATTATTATATACATTGCTACTAACAAAGATTATAATGCATATTTGTTTATTTCTAACTAAACACAATAATACTTTATATTATATACGGTTCTTGTAATTTCTATCTTCAGATTTAATGCATTCCGGCAATAAAAAAGTAAGAAAATGTATACGTATAGTAATCCCCAATAAAAATGAAAAAACCGACAGTATATTCAACTGAATTGTATGACCAGGTCTGGCACAATTTATAGAAAAACAAAACATATAATAAAATATTTTACAGCAGTGATCAGCGGAAAAGACAGAGAGAGAAAGAGAGCGAAGAGATTTTAAATTTGCAAGGTTTTTTTTAAATGATACTCCGTGTTTTTGTTTTTTAAGTCGACAGGTGAATGATGCTGCAGGACATTGCATACAGCAATAACTCAAAAAAGGGAAAATAAAAAAAGTATGATAAAAAGTAAACCAAAAGCAAATACCAAAAAACAATGGACAATTTAAATTTTATAGATTAAATTATTTCAATTCAGATTAATGTAAAACAAAATAACCTAGGTAACTTCAGTACAAAAACGGTTTTGTTTTTTTCAGTTGGTACTTATGATGTACTCGGAATGCCAAACTAATAAAAACTTTAAAAAAAAACAGAATTGAAAGTTTTTTCTTGGGTAAAGTTTATTATTATTTTTTTTTTTAAATAATCTTTTGTTTGATATTTTGCAATAATAATTAATTTTTTTTTTGCATCTCTTTCTTTTTTTTTACTAAGACCATCTTAACATGTTTTTATACTAGATCATCTTAAGTTCTTTCTTTATTAACAAACAATTTTTATTGAATATTTTTTTATATTGAAATTTTTTGCATATTTTTTAAATTCTTATTAAAGAAAGGCATTTTTAATGCAAATGACGTGCTGCAATTACAATTTATAACAAAAAAATCAGAGTTTAAATTCAAAAAAGTATAGAATGGAAATTTATTGAATTGATGTTGGGTTTATAAAGACTTGGATTAAAAAATTGAATGGAATTTAATTTAATTGATATTAATGAGAAAAAAAATTTTGAATTTTTATAGAAAAATTTTAATTAGATGAAAGTTTGTCAATTTGCAGTGTCAATTTATTATTAATTTGAAGAAATATTGATTAAAATCGATTGCATACTAGGTAATGGCTTCCATGCATGAATTGTTATGTTCTATATCTGTTTACAATTTATTCAAAATAAATGATAAAATGTTTCTATAAGTTGAAATTTCGCAGTAAACTTGTAAAAGTAATTCAAAAACAGTTAACTAATTACCCTATGAGAGGCCTGTAATGGTTATAGTGGGCAATGGCTTCCATGTATGACTGATTATATACTATATTTGTCTACAAGTTATTCAAAATAAGTGATAAAGTCCGTCTATTAGTGGAAATTTATCAAAGAACTTGAGAAAGTAATACTAAAACAGTGAAATAATTACCCTATGAGAGGCCTCTAATTATATAGTGGGTAATGGCTTACATGTATGACTCTCATGAGTTCATTTTCCGGATAATTAATAATTTTTTCAACTTATTAAGAAAAAGTAATATTTCTTAACAAATTTCTTACTTCTTCAAGTCAAGATGCAAGCCTCTGATGCAAGAATGGAACGCTGGACAACATTAAGAAGAACTTAATTATATTTTTCTAAAGTCTTAAGTTAGAACTTCTTGAATTAGTCTTGAGTTAGAACTAGATTTTATAAATATTTAATATTTCCCAGTTGAAAACACTCTGCAAAATTATTCAGAACAATTCAACTGACAATCTAGATGTGAAAATAGATTGTCAATTCTTTTAAAAAGCGAAAATAAATGCTTCTGGCACTTAGGCATATTACAAAAAAAAAAAAAAAAAAATAGTTCTTTTTAAATATTTGAAATTTGAATAAATAAAATCAACAGAAAAAATAAAAAAAAAATATGTTTGTTTGTTTTAAGGGTTCATCTTTTACGATCATCACAAATTACAACATTCAGCAGCATCTTCAGTAGTCAATGATTTTTCTCATATATGCAAATTGATTACAATTTTTTTTTTTTTTTGATTTTTTTTTCAAGGTGATCTTTTAAATGTGATCTTCAAAAAAAAAAAACAAAAAGAGATTGATAGAGAGATAAAAGTTTATACCTTTTACCGTAAATCAAACAATAAAATCAGATCATCATCAAATCAAAAAAAAAAAAATTTGTAAGTTTAAGACAACAGAAATACAAATAAAACGTTTCTTCTTTTGACACAATTTATTGCTGGAGGTTGTTTTTTTTGTTTTTAATATTAACCCTTTATATCGCGAAGGGTGTTATTTCAATTTTTATGGATAAATGTTGAAAAATGATTGATGTAAAGAGTTTTTGGAAAAGAAACAAACAATCATTAATTTGCATGATTCAGTACCGCAACTAATTTGATATGGATATTGTGTATTGTGTTGCACAATTGAGTAAAAATTTTCTTAAGAAGAACATCATCACCATGGATTGAATGGATGAGATCATTTAAAAAAAATACGATCAAATGATCAGATGAAGATGAGATTTGATTTTTTTTTTTTTAAGTTATTTGTAGAATTATGTAAATTTTGAAAAATTTTTTTTTTTTACTGTTTTTATGTGAATTTTAAATGTTGAAGTTGGAACATAGTATAGAACAATTTTTCAACACGTTACAATTATTTGAATTTTTGAAGAAAGTTGAAGTTGAAGGCAAAAAAAAAATGTACGATAAGTAGAACTAAAATATTTGTTTTTTTAATAGTTTAAATAAATATTAATTTTATTTTTTTTTGATTTTGATGACGGATTTTATAAATGAAAATCCTGGGAATTTTAATTTTTTTGAAAGTTGACTGAAGGGATTTTTTCATAAATATTTCTTCTATTTAATGTTTGGTAACTTAAACTTAGACATTCATTTTTCAAAAGAGCCTATATGAATTTTCAATTCTTATTCTCATGCTTAATGGGAGTTTTGAGCCTATGGGCATTTATTGCAATTCAAAAACTGTTATACTGAACAAGAACTGGATTTTTGAAAGTTCGATTCAAAATCGGTAATGCTTTCTTCTTTTTTTCAGAATTTTTAATCGTTTCTAGAATTTGTGTATGTAAGATTATTAATTAATTAATAATGAAATTATGAAGGCATGTGCTTTGAGAGTCATTGCCCAAAATGCCCACATTATAATCAGGACAAATGAAGTGGGAAGCATTCTACACATTCGTTTTTGTTTTAATTGATAGTCACCCAAATGTCCGCACTCGCGTCCCTTGATAACATCGGATAACTTGATTTTGTAACGGAATTTTATATCTTTCCTATGTATTTTCTTTTATACGTGTTTAAAACGTATTCTCTCCAATACACTGTTTTTTAAAATTTAGGCATTATTTCCAGTTGATATGAGAAATAATGTCTATTCCCAGAATTACGCGAATTAAGCTTTATTTTTCACTCTAAATAAAAATAAGGCCTTTTAGACTCTCATTTCATTGATTTTATTTCACTCGCCGTATTATTGATTTTCTTTATGGCTCAACTCACAGACTGTTTCTGTAATTTTTTATACAAAGTTTGAAGGAATTTTTCGAAATTTGTCTAGTTTCAATTTTTATCCTGGTCCCACAGAGAAGTTTTTTTAATTTAGGTTAGAGATTTTTGTTTTTGGATTTTCATTAAAACCATTCACTCCAATACACTAATAAAGCGATATCTAAGTGGTATCTAACTGATATCGCCTTGCAATTTGTTCCAAAGAATTTCAATATCCATTAACTCTTTCTTTTATTATCACTTTATTTTTTTTTTATTTTATTTTTTGCATTTTTTCATATTCTTTTGAAACTAAAACAATAAATTGGAACAAAATACTTTTTTTATAACTATAAAGGTAAATTAAAATAAAACAAAAAAAAATGTGTTAACATAAAATTCCAATTAATTACATTCTTGACAGGATCATAAAAAAAAAATACACATTCAAATTAAAAAGAAGACACAACATTTATACACACAAAATAAAAAAAAAAAAAAATGCAGTGAATATTAAAATAACAAAAAAATAAAATGAAATCAGCAACAAAACTGACATCTACACTAAAATTTATGTTTGTTTTACCTGCCTTCATCTGTCACCTTCGTTTTTTTCTTCAATATTAAGAATTTTTCCATTTGGCAGTAAAATTAATTCCCCCTTTTTTTAATTTTCCTCAAATGATTCCTAACAAGGATCACATGAAGTAAAAACTTAAAGGACTTCTCATGAAATGCAATGGAATCCATAGAATGGTTGGGACATTAAAAAAAAATAAAATTTATGCACATTCATCATTCATGCTTAATTTTTATATATATGTACACATTTGAATATTCAGAATATCTTAAGATCTGTAAAGGATAACGGAGTAAAGAATTTCATATTCCCTGCTTAAGAAAATAAATTTGGATTTAAACGGGATTTTTTTTTTTTTTTTTTTTTTGGATTTTAAGAAAATTGGGTAAAAAATTGGGTATCGGGTTGTTTTTTTACCATTTTAGGGGTAATCATCAACAGTTGAAACATAACCGAGGACTCTATAAAAAAAAATAAGAAAGTTTTGACTTCACTTGAAAGGGGTGAAAGGACGGTTCATTGCAGTCGTATTAAAGGAAAAGATTAAAGAGGGTGAATATAAATCAGGATGTAAGTTAAAATTATAATCATTGATTACATTAAATACATAAAATAATAAAGCAATGCAACATAAATTGTTGAGGAAGTCATTGCATTGATTGTTGCCATAATAAACATTTGTATATTATATTGTATTGTGGTTCTGTTTTGTTCAGTATATGGTTTATGGAACTTTATTATCCCAAAATTGTATTACTAATTAAATTTAAATTCGTAAAACTAACATAGACTTAAAATTCGTTTGAGAATTGTGAAGCCAGTCTTATATGTTATAAAGTTAATTTTACAACAAATGGCTCTAGAATGGAATCCACAAGGCAGTCGAAGGCGAGGTCGAAGAACAATATCTGGCGCCGAACGTAATAACAGAATTTGCCAGAAATGGACAAACCTGAGAGGAAATCGAATTAAGTGAGAGCAATCGGAGCAATGGAGAAAGCAATTTGATGACCTATGCTCCTGTGAGTTAACGCTGAGCATTACTTTAAAAACTCTTAACAATATTAAACCCAATTATTTAATAAATATTAATTTAAAAAAAATGTATATATATAAGCTTACCTTAACTGTTGTATTTTTTAATGGTTTATCTGCGTCTGGAATGTATTCTAATGTAATACCATAAAATTGTCCTTTATTTATATATGTTATTCGATCATCTTCACGACGTTGTGATGAGCTAATAGGACTTTCTAGATTATATCTAAATCCTACATTTGAAAATCTATAAATATATATATATATATGAAAATAAAAATCAATCAATCAAATGTATTTTTAATTAAATTTATAAAATATTTTCAATTTAATACAATGTTTATATATAAATGAAATTCTTAATTGATCTGAAGAAACAATCTATAAATTCTTAAACAAATTTGTTTGTTTTTTTTTTACTAATAGGTTGAGATGCCTACATTAAGTAAATTCCAAACAATTTATTCAATTCGCCGTGTTTCTTTTTTTTTCTACCATTTATCAATTCAATATCACCAATCAAATTCATGACATTTTATTTACATAAATCTTTCAAAATGACAGTCATATGCACTTTAAATATATTAATTTAAATGTTGGTTTTTGTTTTTTATAATTTTTTGTTGTTGTATTATTTTCTGCATCAATTCGCACATCAAATTGCAACATTAACAACTCAAAAACTAAACACAAAATAAAACAAACATTAATAAAATTCAATTAGTTGCGATTAAAATTGAACGAATGGTAAATGTACAGATTGGCTTTTAGTACTAAAAAGTTCTTAAGTCTACAAACGGAACCAAATATTTCTGTTTAGAGTTAAAACCTTTTTTTCCATTAAATTTTTAACATTATATTCGAAAAATTTGAATTTTAGTTTCAATTTGTCCACCTAACTGGCTGTTCAAAGGTTTTCGAAACCTTTACCTGTATACCGTATTCTGTACCTATCTGTGGTATCGTAGAAAAAAATTCATTCTGTGACAAAATTTTTTAAATAGGCCCACCCATTTCTTAGGAACAACCTCTCATAGTTTGGAAATGCTCCAGCTCAGTTTTATAATACGACTTCTATAGGACATATTTCAAAACTGAAAATGTCAAGCTACAACTGCTTTAATAAGTTTCTTACATAAATGTTAAATGATATATAAATTATAAAATAACGGCTTTTAATTTACCGTTATTCCAAAATCAATTTTAGAACCTTTTGTAGCTCGTCACTTAGAAGTGTAAGGAATTCAAAGTACAAAAAAATTATATTAAAAATGTATATTTAAATCTCCTCTTAACTCAAAGTTATGCATAATTTTTGGAAATGTGCTTTTTTATAAACCTGAAGTCTTTTACGCCACATGTTTTATTTAACATCTAATCATAATTGGTTATAAAGCTGTTTATGTTGCATTTACAAATTTTACAAAAGAATTAAAAAAAAAAACACCATATAAATTAACCAATAGCCCATCATTGGACCAATGAACATAAATATATAACAAATCATCAATTTGACTTGCCAATAAATGTTTAGAGTTCTTCAATCATTTTTATTTACTTGTGTCTGGAAAATTTGCCACAGAGTCATAAAAAGTGTTTCTTCTTTAAGACGAATAGTGTAAAACATATGTTGAAATGGTTGTAAAAACAACATTTCTTGCTACTGAATAATTTGGTGATTAAATACCAGTAATGGTTCTTTTTTTATGACTCATATTTCAAAAAAAACTAATGGTAAGAAATTAAATGATGAATTGGCACAAAACATATAAAACCAATACAAACAAACAAAATATAAAATTAATGTTTATTTTTTTTATCCATCTGATCATCAAATCAAGTCCAGCCTCACGTTAAATTAACTTGTGCTAATAAATCAAGTTTAATATATTTTTTTTTTATGTGTACTTTAGTCGTCTAATGCCTAACCTTAAAAATTTTTTAGTGTATTTTAAAAAGAGCTCAAAAAAGAATTCGATGCAATGTAATTGAATTGGATGGCATTCTACTCCTATACACACACTTACAAGTATTGAATAAAAATTATTGAAAAAGAAAAGAATTGTAAAAGAAAGGTATATGAGGTGTAAGGAGACGATAATGGGTACTCTAAAACTTATATTTTTACAAGCGTATAATTACTATTAGCATTGGTGATTTTTAAGGTGATTTTGTTTTATGATTATGTTATTGTACTTTTTTGTTTTTTTTTTGTTTTTTTAAATGTCATATTATGGTCATTATAACTATTATCAGGAATAAAAACCTTATCGTTTAAAGCCTTTCTTTATATAATTTTAAATAGTGATGATGATTATAATGATGATCATAGTTATGGTATATATTAACAAGTAATTAACTCTTCTTTTTAGTTTTACTACTTATTTTATAGTTGTTCATGGGGAGGAGAGAAACCAATTAAATATTTTGTTAAGTATATTATAGATATGAAGGATTTTTTTTTTTTAAAATGGCTACTGGAATTTAGTATTGTAAAGTTTTATTAATAGATTTATAAAAAAAACTATAGAGGAAGCTTTAATACCGATTAAGATTAAATATAAGTTTCTATATTTTAAATTGAAATTAAAAATATTATTACTAATATACTTAATTGAATTCTATTTAAAATATGGATAAACTCTTGAAATAATTTGAATTCAAGTTTTCTATATAAATTATGTAAGATTAAATCGTAGATGAATTTGTTTAAAATCCAATGATAATCATTAATATTTTCCAAAAATCATTAATATTTATTATGATTTTTTTTTTCAAATTTCAAAGGATTTTGTTAATTTACAATATTTACATTTTTTCAAAATAATTTTTTTTCTAAAGTTTCTCGCTTAAGTCTTTTGTTGAAGCAAAATTAAATTTTCTTTTTAAAGCTAATTCTCCACTAAACAGTTCAAATTTTAATTAATAGTAGATTCTCGTAAAAAGTTTAATACTTAAATTGTCCACTTAATTGATTATTATCTTTAAAATTTATTGCTTTTAAACTTTTTAAGAAGATTGAAATATGGTTACCATTCTAAATCAAAAGAATTCAAATAAAAGTAAAAAAACCCATGATAGCAATTAATTCGTGATACCATTAAAAGATTTATATAAATCTAATGACAAAATATGGCCTTAAGTCATTTTCTGATTTATTCATGATTAATCTGCTTTTATACGTTATTGAATTCAAATGCAAAGAATTACCATCAATGAACTATTTCATTTTCGATTTTTTAAATAAAATTGCTATTTTCCTTTAGAAACCATTTTCATTTTTTTTTTTTGTATTTTCATAATTGTAAAATTGTCAAATTTTGTGATATTTGAAATCTCGTAGCCACACACAAATCGTGTCTGTTTGGAAAATTGAAATGCACGTATTATTTTTGTTTTTGTATTTCATTTTTCGGAAAATTCTTGAAAATTTTCATTAAAGAATTTTTATTTTGTTTGTTGTGTTTTTTTTTTTTTAATTTAATAATAACTCTAGATACTTTTTTTTTGAGAATTGAATTATATATCAAAGATATGTATGAGCTCCGATTCTATAGTATAAATAAGTTAAAAAAAAATCAAAATTCATATAATAGTTAATTTGCAGACAAAAACTCGACCTGTTTCCGGGATATGAATGACAATTTTTCATTTATTATAAAAATGATTCAGAAAAAAAAATTCATTTCAAAGTACAAAAACTATGTTGAAAAGTATATAGATTTGGATTTTAATCCCAATTGATAGTAATTGAATTCAATCAAACGGTTGGATTTTCCATTCTAAAATATGTTTTTTTTTTTTAAATAATATATTCTAAAAAAATATATGGAATTTATAACAAAATTCTAATGGAATAATTTTTTACTGTGATTTTTAAATCAATTTTAAATTCAGGTTAATGTTATAAATCATTATAGGGCATGTTTTTAAATAACTAATACTATATATAAATTACAACTGAAGGAAAATCTTCAAGTTCCCACAATCTTATAAAAAATTAAATTAAACCAATGATAAAACTTAAATCAGTGAGGTATTTAAAAAATTTAAAAATCAATTGAAGGAAATAAAAACTATTTAATATCTTAATTATCTGAAAAAAAAATGGGTTTCAAGTCAGTTTTTATTTTGTTAAAGTTTTAAAGAATTAAATAAATCAATGACAGATATTTAAAATAATAAGAAAAGCATATAAGATAAGATAAAAACATGAATAAAACTTCAAATCATTAAAATCAAAAGTACACGGAACCAACTAAAGCTAAAAAAAAAATAAAATTGGATATGTCCCCTTAATGCACATCTTTATTTCGAAAAAAAATAATAAAAAAACAAAAAAAAAAAACATTTAGTTGCAGTTTCAATTGTTTAAATTGCAATGTAATATTTACAACTGCAAAAACCCATAACAACAGAAACCAAATTAAAATTCAATTTTTTTTTTTTTTAACGAAAATGTCATTATAAAAGAAAGAGAAAGAAAATATTTCTATTAAACATATCCTAAAGCATTTCTTTAAATTGAGAATAAAGGAAAACTTTTAAGAAAAACTAAAATAAAAAAAAATTAAATTAAATTAAATTGAATTGAATTAATTTATTGAATTGTTCTTGTTATTTTGACATGTTACATTGTGGGTGAAATGTCAATTAAAGAAGACATAACATCAATTTAAATTGAAAAAAAAAACAAAAAAAACAAAGAAAACAAATTAAAATTATATAAAATTTTCTAAGATATTATTTTGTTAAAAAAAAATCCAATTTTAATTGAAATCAAAAGATAAATTATAACAATTAAGAATAATTTCTTAAAATTACAAAAATCAAATAAACAACAAGGAAGAACTTTTACAATTTTAAGGTTATGTTGACTTGTATCAATATTTTACGTCAAAGCAGAGGATACTGCTTTTAAGATTAACATAAAGAAAAATCACTGGAAAAACTAATGACATATTTAACATTTAAATAAAAATGTACATTTTTCAATTTCATGACAAAGCCCATTTCTTAATAGGTTTAAAAAGTTTCATATTTTTAAAAATTTATTTTGATATTAATTTAAGCTTTTGAACATAAAGCTTTTAACTTTGTGTATATGAATATTTACAAATTAAATATTTACAATTTAAATTAAATCAATATGTCTCGCTTCTTGTTTAAAATCAACAAACATATTAACTTCTATTCCTCTAAATACAATTATTAGATAAGATTTACTGGTTTTTAACTCGAAATATAAAAATAATAATCTGACTTAATTTAAATATTAAAAAATTCTTTAAAAATAACAGGAATCCCCAAATTATAAGTCTGAAAGTCTCATTAAGTATATAAGAAGTGTAAAATAAACTTCAAAAAGTATTTTTTTTTTTTGTTAATAATACAATATATAATTAAATGCAGTTTTTTTTTCTATCTCTTTCTATTCAACATAAGAAATATAAATTAAATTTTTTTTTTACAACAGATGATTAAAAAAAAATTATATTTCTGATACTGATATTAGTGTTCTTCAGGTGTAAATTTAACATTTTCAATTTTTGTAATTTTACTTAAAAAAAAAAAAATTTTTTTTTCTATATTTCTTTTTATTGCGATGCTCTTTTGCTTCTGTTGTTGTACATTTTAATGACACCATAATTGCAAAATATACATATATATATATATAAATATCTATACGTATTATACAACGAGATCATCAATAAGATCAACAATTGTGTAATAAAAACAAAAGAAATATATAAAAGAACAAAAATCTTGCTTTTCTTTTCTTTTGATTTTTAATTTGATTACAACGTCTTCTTCTTTTTTTTTAGTTAATTTTACAAGGAACCTTCTCCTTTGGTTCAGTTTGGAATTCCAGATTTTTTATGTTGAAAATATTTCTCTTTTCAATTCATTCTAATGAGGAAAGACACATCGTTACCTGTGGCAACTTGCAAAAGAAAAAAAAACCAAAACAAAATAAAAATTAACCACATTTTTTTCAAATATTGTGGTATCATTATGTTGAAATTGTAGTGTTGTTTTTTATGACTTTATTTTAATATCACATGTATTAGAGAGAATTTTTTTGCTGCGTTTGTATATTTACAAAAAAAAAATTTTTAAAACAAAGGGTATATTCAGATCAATTTCGTTTTTTTTTTTATTATTATTAAATATAAATACAACTTAGAACACAAAATTAACAACAGCAACAAAAAAAAAAAACAAATTGTAGATGACTTCCTTATTATGTATATATGCACTAAATAAGCAGGAGCTGAAACAGGTAATCATTTTACAACCACTTTAAATTTACTCACTTAAAAAATGTTTTTTTTTTTTTACAAAAATTAACAAGTTGAAATAGAGTGACCATTTTCTTGTGGTAATGAATGCTTTAGATATTAAAACTTTAAAAGTTAAAATAAAGTTTCTCGCTCAAGTTTTTCGTTCAATACGTAATAGCATAACAAGTTGGATTAAAGTGACCATTAACTCGTTATAATGAGTACTTATTTAAATTCTTTTTTTTAAGTTTCTCGTTTAAGTCTTTTGTTTAATAAAAACGTTTAATTGGTTTTCTTAAAGAAAGTTTCTTACTTAATAGTTGAACTTTCAGGAAATTGTTTAGTTTTAGTAGTTTTAATATTGTTTACTTGAAATTAATCTATATTTTTGCAAATTTCAATGCAATATATAATTATTTGTACCGCTTGTATAGCTAACACACAGAAAACTTTAATTCATTAGTTTAAATTTTCATTTTAAAATGAATGTTATTTTGTATACTAATTTTTTTTTTTCCCAAGTTACATCTGATTATTGTACAGTTTCAGTATTTCTTTTGTGCACTTGTCAGTTTTTTTTTGCCCCTCTTCTTGTTATTATACTGTTATATTCTTTTCTTTCCCTTTTTTTTTCGGAACGGAATTTCTTGAAGGATAATTTCATTGAAAAATTCCACTAGATTAAAATTTTGTTTTATTTCGTAATTTTTTTGAAGCTTTTATATGAAGTTGTATTTTTTGTACAAGAATTACGAATTGGAAATCTATGAAGCAGCACGTTCGAAGTCAAAAAACAAAATGTATAAATTGTTTGTTGTTCTTTTGTTTTTTAACGTTCAATTGTAAAGGTGTTGAAATCAGTTTTAGATTTGGACAATTATTGTGTTATTCAGAGCTCCTCAGAATATAAACGGTGAAAACGATGAATTTTGTTTTTTTTTTTATCTGTTTTTATTTTGATTTTTATGTTTAACGCCAAGAATTTTCATTGAATTGTCAGATAGTAGATCACATTTTACACTTTATAGGTTAATTTTAAAATTGAAAAAAAAAAACCGAATAAATATATCTTCATATATATATAAATTGTAAAAAAAAAAAAAAATTGTTAGAAAAGTTATTTTTTCTAAATCAGGAGAAGAAAAAAAAACAAGAAATGAAAATAAAATATTATGCGGAACCGCAAAAATTGTTAAAAAATTTCGAATAATTGTATAATGGTAATTGTTAAAAATTTACGATATTTATTTGTCGTGCAGATTTTTCTATAATATGAAAATATGTAAGATTCTAATGATTGTTTTTTTTATATATGTATTATATTTAAATTGAAGTATATATTTATATTTATATTTCACTTACATTTTTGGTATTTGTATTTTATCAGCATCATTTTGCCTACCAAAATCATGCCATGGCCGCGATCTCGTTGTTACTGTACTATTTGTTCCAATTGATGTTGTTGGGCTATTTTGTCCTTGATTAACATTAACTGTTCTTTGAATGTTATTAACTGATACTGGTATTGCACCATTACCATCTATTAATGTACCCGCTTGACATAATTCTGTATAATCAAATGACTTAATATGGAAATAAAAGAAAAATATATTAGAAAATTAATAATTTAATTAATATAAATAAATATATTATATAAAAGATTATTTAAATGTAAGAATTATAATGAATTTGTGAATTTTTGGCAGTTTAAGATTTTGAGAAATTGTTTTTATTATAGGTTTAGATTACTCTGTTGTAGCAATCGGGCGTTATAATATATAAAGTTAAATACTAAATAACTAATTAAGAGTTCTGAGAATGCATGTAAAATAATTCTAGATTTATTAATACTAATTACAATTAATAGAAGTTAGTAGTTCTCATTTATTGATTCCATTACATTAAAAATAAATAAAAGTAAATATTATGTCTTCATTCTTTAAAATACATGTAAAACTTTTATGTATGAGTTTATATATATATACAAAAATAGAAAATAAAGAAAATTTCCGAATATTAAATAAAAAAAAAAATTTCACTCCATTTTCTTTTCTAATATTTTCCACAATATATCGAAAATAGAAAATTAAAATATATTTAAGGCGTTTTTTTTTATTTGCTTTTTTTTTTTTAAATGAAAATTTATTTTTCATAAAAAGAATATATGGAATTAAATTTAATTTTATTCAATTTGCTTCTGCTGTTTTTGTATTTTTTTTTATAATAGTCAGCAATGAAAATTATTTTAAATTTTCTCTTCATTTTATCAAATTGTTTATTAAAAAGCAAAAAAAAACAAAATAAATAAAAATATTTTTGTGTTATTTATAAAAAAAAAAAAACAAAAAAAAAAAACTTACGCGCTTGTCAACGCAGCAGCGAAACAAAACTTTAACGTATCATCGTTAAAAACAAAGACTCTGAATGTTATTTTAATTTAATCTGTATATATATATATATATATATATATATATATATATATATATAACTTAAAAACATTTTGAAATTGATTATGACATAGGTAATGTACAGGGTGTTTCGTATGGATGCACTTATAGTTTTTATATGAATCCTATAAGCCGAAGGTGTTATAAATTCTAAAAAATTGGTATTAAAACGATATTTTAAACTAGTTTCATAAAAAATTTAGCATCTAACTGTAAAAATTTTATTAAATGGGTTCGAAAGTCTAACAAATCTTCTTTTACAAAAACATCTATCTAGGCCCAAATTTTATAACTTAGCAAGCCCGTATATAAATAAATCTTTCAAACATTCATGGAAGGCATTCACAAAATTTTAATAGATGGTTTAGAAACAGAATTGGGTGATTCTAATTTATTATTAATATATGTTAAAAGTTCTATAACTTATAACGTGTAAATGTGATAAATATATATTATAGTTCCAATAATCTGACCGATAGTTCAGTGGTAAAGTGGCGACATTTCAATTGAAAAGTCTGGATTCTAATCCTGTTCGGATCATATCTAATAAAAAAAATATAGTGTATACTAAAATAACTTAATAAGAAGTCCTGAAGTCAAATAGACAAAGGATTAATGTTATCTACAAATTAATAAATAAGTTCCAATAACTTAAAATTGAAAGAGCCTCAGATTAACTCCTTTACAAAAACCAAAAACACCTTATAATAATAGTGGATACAGTAAAATACATAACACTGCATTCAATAACAGAGAGTACACCCTGTGCACATATTTTATTAAATATAAAAAAAAGAAAATACCCATATCTATAGTAAAAAATTTATTCGGTATTTTTTTTTTTATAATATATAATTTTAACAATAAATGTTTACAATATTATTATAATAAAATGGTCTTCAGATATTGCAAATAGTTGCACTATAAAATGCAATTTTCTTTTGCTACTTGTAGTGACTTTCATCACAAACCATTAAATACAAATATTTCAGAATACATAAATAATAATAGATAACTGAATATATAGCGCAATATATATATATATATATAAAATTAAATTTCAAATATTTTTTGGAATATATCAGAGTAAATTGGTGAATGAAGTTTAAAAAAACAAAAAAAAATAGTAAAAAATGCATTAAAAACGCATAAAATGCGTTTGAAAGAAATGTTAAGAAAATAATAAAAAAAAAAAAGAAGCAAAACAAAAAAAGATATTCTACGAATATAAAAAAAATCGGTATATTAAAAACAATTGATCTTGTTTATTTTTGATATTTGTTGCACGTGGGTTGAATGATAGTTTAACTATCTTGTTGTTGTCTATCGAATCGATTTTTTATGAATCGATTTTTTTTTTTTTATTTTTTAATAAATTAATACCCAGAAGCATTTTTTTGATTTTTTTTCGAAAAGTTTTAATAAAATAATGACAGAGAAAGTAAGTCCTAACATTTATTAGTTATTATATATAGAAAATTTTTTTTAACGATCTCATAATTAATGAAAATCATAATAATCGATGTTTCGATTAAAAAAAAAATCGATTTATAATTATATTAGTTAAATATGCATTATTAGGATATTTTCAATGAACATGAGTACATACTATAAATTATACATAAATGAATAATTGGAAACATGGAAAGTACATATAAATTATATTTAAAAATTATAATACATAAAATGCTTCCTTATTTTATTATAAAAAAAAAAAAATTGAAAGTTTCTTATGTAAATTTTGTATAGATTTAACTAAATTATAGTATCGAATCTAAATTAAATTTTTATTTGATTTTTTGCTCTTTTTTATTTAATAATTGTCTTTTAAATATTTTTTTTTTTTTTAATTATTTGCAACATAAAAATGCTATGCTATGCAATTTAATGCGACAACAATTAACTCTATATGTTTATTTCATTTTTTTGTTACAAAATTTTCATTTTTTATTCTGATGTTGCGTTACTCTTGTACTCTGTATAAGTACTCTATAGTGATGGGTTTGTATTCTTAAGTGATGCTATTCTGTTATTATACTTTGTTTATCATCTTCTGATGTTGGATTTAAAATGCAACGTCAGATAAAGTAACATCTTTTTAAATTGTAACATAAAATAACAATATAAGTTCCTATATATGTATGTTTTTAAAACAACTAAGTGCAGTACATCATTATTTAACAACAACAAAAGCAACATATGTACTGTAATATGTGTGTATGTTATTACGAATATGACGCGAAACGTACGCAAAAGAATATTCATATATTGTATATAGAGTTTTTTTTTTCAAATTAATCGCGGCTAAATAAAAATGAAGTTAAAAAAAAAAGAACAATAAAACAAAAAAAAAAAACAAATCAAAACTGTTAATAATGAAAAATAAAAAAAAAATAAAAACAAAGAGTTTTCATTGGAATTGAAAATAAAAAAAAAAAAAAAATGGTCTTTTCATATGATTAAAATATGTTTTCATCACTGTAATACACAAAATTGTATATATATATATATATATATATATATGTACATATATATTTAATATATATATATATTGGTATACATGATGTTTTCAAGAAATTAAATATAATAGACAAATAATGCCTTTTGGTCAGATGTTTATTTACAACAACTATACAACAATAAGAAAATTTTTAAAATAAAAGATTTCAATGCTTTGTAAGAAACTACTATATTTCTTAGGAATTTCTTTTCTTTTCTTTCTCTAAAATAGTTAAATAGTTCTTTCTCTTTTACTCAATAAAAAAAAAACATTTTTTTTATCATTTTAGGTATGCATCTGTATAATATAAACTTATATGTAATATATATATGTATATATATGTATATAATTAAAAGAAATTCCATTTCTAACCCAAAGCTATTATCATTCAATTAAAAAAAAAAAACAAAAAAAAAAAAACCCCAGTGGTGTATAGAAGGGGAGATATGTGTGTGCATTTTGTTTACATATACTAAATATGGACTCTTTTCTCTGTTATTTTCTCTGAAAATTATTTTTAATGAACTCTGCAATCCATCACCACCTAACTTTATTAGATTAGACATATATGTACATAAATATATGGTATATTTGGTATATTTGGTACCTTCAATTTATATGAGCACACTTCCATTTAAAAAAAAAAATCAAAAAGAAGCAAAATATTTCACATTGGACATAAAAAGACATAGGTGCAGTGCTTAAAAAAATGCCTAAAGGGATGAAATATGCAGATATATATATATACATACAAATATGTACATTGATAAAATAGTTTAGGTTAATATGTATATATATATATATATAAATAATAGCCTTACAGTATTGCAAATAAAATTTTAGTAAACAGAGTAACTATAATGCGAATTAAAAAAAAGAAAAAAAAAACATCGGAATTACATAAATATTAAATGCTACAAAATTGTAAGTCTTATGTTTTTTTTATTTTTTTTTTTTGTTTTTTTTGCTACTGGAAATATTTTTCTCGCCAATTCGCTACCAAACAACTAATAATTATAAAATTAATTCCAATCCGATTTGGAATCGCACACAAACATTAATACATAGTATAAAATAGAATAAATTGGAAATATAGCCAAGAGGGATGAAGAAGTGATGAAGTGGCAGAGTTGGGACGTTCAATTTTAATTACATGATATTATAAATGTTTTAGTACAAATACCAAATAGCAGTTATATTTATATATACATAATATATACTACATAAACTGTTGACTTTCATTCAAGGAAGAAAACGTGTCTCTAAACTCTCTCCTAAATTGTATATAGTGTCTTTTTACCATGGGAAATTTATTTATTTTCATTTTTTTTTATTTAATAGAATCATTTTTTAATTTCCTGTGAATTAAAAAAAAAATTAAAAAATAAAAAACAGAAAAATTACTTTTAATTTAAGAATTAATTTGAGTTGAGTTTAAACTTTCATTTAAAAAAAAAAATATCAGTTGACAATGTATACAATGTATACTAAGTAAAACAGTTTTAGTGCAATCACTTCAGGATAATTAAAGTGTATATGGAATTAAAAGTTAATAACTTAAAGAATTTAATTTGTCATGCGGAAAACCGATTATTAAAATTGATTTAATTTACTTAAATGAAAGTAGTTTTCACTACAATGTATATTAATTTTATATACATACGATTAATAATGCATTAACAAGTGGGTTTTAATCGAAAATTTAATTATTTTAATTTAATTTAAGTTATAGGTACAAATTAATAAATCTATTAATTTAAAAACTCCTACATTCAAATTTCAACTCCTATAAATATGCAATTCTCAATTAAAATTATCCGCCAAAGTATTAATAGAAAATACCGCGCTTTTATATTTTTTAATCAAAAACTCAAAAATAAAAAATTAAAATTTACTTGTGGCATATTATTTTGATCTCTAGGTGTTATAGCTTCAGCACCAATTCCGCTATCCGGACTTGGTAAATCAACAGTTAAACCAGCTGCTGTTACAGTTTTACTAGCATATACTGGTGTACCATTTTTTGTTGTGTGTCCTGTTGTAAAACGTGTTTCATATGTTGTACCTGGTTGTGGACCATCATTACTATCACCATATATTGTACGAGCTGTTGGTGCATAACTGGCGGGACCATCTGGTGTAAAATATTCCCGATAATATGGTTCTGATATAAATGTTGAATTTGGTCCAGTTGCCAGTCTTGTTGTATACATTGCATATTGATCAGCTGTAACATATGGACCCGGACTTGGTGATTGTTTTATAAAATTTGTACCTGATGTTCCAGAATTACCAGAACCTGTTTGATGTGGACCCTATTTTTTTAAAATACAAAATTTGTTTTAGTAATGTTTTTTTGTTTTTTTTTTTTTTTTTAAATTCGGCTTTTTATGCAAAAACTTACTTGAAGGTAAATTTGAGTGCCGCCCGTGGCAGCATACATTGTATCGTTTTGTGGACTTCCTGGACTTGGTGGAGGTTCTTTAATTTGTGTTGATGGAGATGGTGACTGTACAACTAAAACCTATAGTAAATTGAGAAAAAAAAAATACATGAAAATTTTTAAAATAAATAATAAATACTATCGTACTATTAAAAAAAAAATGATTATATATTTGAAGAAATCAATTATCACTTATGTCTATACACAATGTGATGAGTTTTAAAAAAAATAAAATACTATAATAGGTGTTAATTGATAACACTTTTTACTATTATTTACTAATTATTAACTATTGAAATTATATATATATGTATATCAAAATATTTATATATATATATATATGATAAAAAAAAGATATGTTACGGTATAAAAGTTGTGTGTTTAGGAGTGTTGAGATATTTTAACAAAACTTATCATAATTTAAATATGGCATATGACGTCATACTTAGTTTGCGACAACAGCTTAAGTTTTGGTTTTAAAAAGTTAAAGCTTTTTCAGTTTTAATTTTAAACTTAAAAATATTATAAAAAAAGTTCACTTAAGGAATTCTTGGAATCAGAAAAAAAAATTAAATTATAAATAAAAAGCAAAAATAAATCTCGTAATTTGTATAATTTTTTTTTATTACACTGTTAAAAGATATCGAATTTCCGTATATAAATTAAATTAAATTAAATACAAAAATACTTTAATTGAAATCTATAAATATATTTTATACACATATGTTTCTTGAATTATATTTTTATGCATATATATATATATATATTATATCACTTTAGCCGAAATAGTAATTGTTGCCGCCCACGTTTTGACAATGAAAATTTAATAAAAAAAGAAAAATAATAAAAAAAAAAAAAAATTTTAACAGGTGGAAGACAAAATAACATAAAAAAATTTTACGAATATTTTTATTCTTATTTTAAAATTATAAATAATTTACAATAAAAAAAATTTTAATTTTATTATTTTTTAAAAAAACGTCTGTCAGATGCTAATAAAAGTTCTTTTTTAATTAAGATTTTTGTTTTTTATTTAATTTCTTTCTTTCCTTTTCTGACATTCTATTTTCTCTCTTTTCATCTTATCCATTAAACCACCCGTTGGTTCCATTTTTTATTACTATATATAAAAGGTTAATTTTAATTATTTTACGTTTTTTTTTTAATTTTTATTTGTTTTTTGGATAAAAAAATGTCGCTAAAATTTGCTAAAATTTCGCGCTAAATCGTTATTAACTTTTTTGTTACCAAGTAATCAAACAACCGAAAGTAACAGAAAGTGTTTATTAAATTTTGTCGTTTTTTTTACATGCAAACATAAAAATGTTTATAAACATTTTAATTTATTGCAATTAATGGGTCACGTTATACATAAATTCAAACATATGTAAAAGTGTTTAACCAAGAAAATGTCACAATAGAATGAAATTGACATGAGACAAGGTGGACTTTAGAGTAGACTGTGTCAACTCAAGGATACCCGAATTGATGTACTATAAATATTATACCATCGTGTAATAGTTTGGCAACATTTCAAATACAAAACTTCTTAGACTCAGAGTTATGTATGAAAGAAAATAAAAGGTGTATATAACAATTGATCGAACTAGGCCAACTATATTTTGAGCAGATATTGACCAAAATTTCAGATACCAAGCTTTATTATTTGCAATACAAAGTTATGCTCTGAAATAGTATGGCAACACCGGCTCTTGTATGAAATTGAATTTTTTTGGAAATTTCAGAATCCTAGTTCTATTAGTTTTTAAGTTATCGTGCAGATGAACGGACACACATAAGATCGATTTATACTTTATTGTTCGGATCCGATTCATACTCTTGAGTTTTGATTTACCACACTCTTCTTTACAGCCTCACAAACGTTAACACAAATTAAATATACCCGTAGAACTACGTTTATTCGGATATAAAAAACGCATTTTATTTGAAATAACGACGTGTTAAATTTAAAAATAAAAACTTTTGCTAAAATTGTTAACACCTAAGCGGAAATTTAAATCATTTTATTGTCTGTTTTTTTTAGAGCTGTTTTTTAAAAATTTAATATTGACAGTTATTTCAGTTTTCTTTTTTTTTTCTTATTGAATTTTATTTCAATATAATTTATTAGGTGAATTTTTTAGATTCAAATTTTTTGTTTTTTTTCAAGGATTGCCAGATGTTATTAGTTAGTGATTGTATTTAAGATTAATTTATTAATTTATGATTTATATTTTATTATTTAATATAAGGTTTTTTTTTTTGAGTAAAAGTAATCTAAGCAACAATGGGGGTTCATTGTGTCCCTAATGAACTCTAGAATCTGACCAATGGTGTAGGGGTTAAGGAGTCGGTATTTCATGTGGAAAGTCTCAGATTCAAACAACGGTCATATCATATCTAATAAAAAAAATATCGTAAAAATTGTAAAAGTATATCGTAATATTGAAATAATATATAACTAACCCTCGTGTAAGATAATCTATTACAAGCGTACAAAATTTTGCATTTCGTTATTCATAATCTCTTATTCAATAATGTCAGTCGAGTAATCAATAACTTAGTGAATATCATAATTAATGAAACTAAAGCTTAGTCTAGATAACTAAATGAATGCCTAATACTCCTTATACGAGTGAAAAAGGTATTTAAAAAACTTCAGGACAATTTAAAGACCATGAGAAGATCCCTCAAATTTCAACATGCTGTGAGTGTTGGAAATATTATAATTAATATAATTAAGAAATAAATATATATATACAAACAATAGCACTCAATTTGCTTCCTGGAAGAACCTTAAAAGTTTCTTAATAGTTCCAAATGTCAAATAAGTTCTTTGATTAATTCTTAGTTCTCTTCGAATATTTTAAATTTTGATAAAATGTCATAATTAAAAAACGTACCAACAAATAATTACAATACATGTATATATAGATTTAAAATTTTCTTAAAACATATTTAACATATACCATAATTAGTTAAAATTTTTAATTTACAAATTGGTTATACCTTAATTTATATTGTGTGATTACAAACATTAAATTTGATAGTTCGAAAATAAAAAAAAAGATTTGAAAGATAAAGAATTTGAAAAATTCATTGAATAATTTTATCTAAAGATACAATCTTATATAACATACTGAGTATAATATATATATATATATACATATAAATTGTATTTACAAATTATGATGTGGGTTCATAATTAATTACAACGAAAAAATAAAATTGTTTCTTATGTTTAATCTTCTTACAACAATCAGAGGTCAGTTAATTATTGTCAAAATACATTTTGACAGACAACTGTCAGAAGCATTTTGTTTTTTGGTTTTTTTAAATACAAATAAACAAAAAACAAACATTCTGCTAAACATCGGTATTTAATTAAATAATAATTAATAATGATTTCACCTTTATATATATATATATATAAAAAAGTAAAAAATTCAAAATCAAAATATGTCATTAATTTAATTATGTGTGTATATTAAAAAAAAACTATTCAATGTTAAATTCGATCTTTAAAATTATTTTAACCATGTACTTTTAATAAATATATCAATGTTTTATTTTTTTAGTTTAATTTTTAAAATACCTGTACATCTTAAGATATATTTTTAATTTTTTTTATTTACTGATAACTACCGTTATATATGTTATAAAACAAAACTGTAAATTTATGCCCTTTTATTATTTTGAAAAAAAAACAACAAACTTTAAAACCAATTTAATAATAAAATGTCATTAAAATTAAATTAAATGCATTTATGTTTTTTTGTTTTTAGTATTTAAATTGTTTTAATTTTTTCGCGATATTATTTTTACCTGTTTAATTTTTGTTGTTTTTTTTTATTAACTACCTACCTCAATTTAATAATATTGAGTCAAGTTAATTAAAGAGTGATTAAACTGTCTTCGTTATATATTTTTAAGTCTTGTCAACCTTCAAAAAATTTTTTTTTTCGAAAAAAAAAATTCAATTTCGAAAATTTTGTATATTAAATATATATATATATATACAAGGAATTATGTAAATAAAGAAAGAGATGGAAGATTTTATTTTTAAAAAATACATTAAATTATTATCATTATTATTGTATTATTTTACTCTTAATTTTAATTTAATTAAGAAAATTATTTTTTTAAAAATATTTATTTGTGTTTTTTTTTTAAATAAAAACGCGACATTTAATGCTATCATAAAAATTATTTAGATATACATGTAGTCTTATTAATGAAAGTTTAAAATATTTTCCCTAAAAGTAAAGCAAAAAATTAAAGAAAATCTGGAATTTCAAAACCGACCATGTCCATAGGCTGGTTATGTATATGTACGTATATATTCAATAATCAAAACTTGTTACATTTTGGTGCACTTTCCAAAATGCAATAAAATTATATAAAACAAAATTTAATTCAAGGCGTCTCTTATCAATACTTGACATTTGAGTGATAATTTTTTTTTTTTAAATGGTATTATGAATTTAATAATTCGTTTGGAAATACGAAATTGGAAATTTAAAATTGTTCAGAAGGGTTTGTGATCTTTGGAGACTTGTATATATATTTTTATGTGCTGGCAATACTTATTATAACCCACTGGCCACTATTATATTTTGACATATGTCAACGTGGTTTTGTCATTTTTCTGGACATTTTTCTAGTAATTTTTCTAGATTCTAGTTCGAGTTTTACCTAAGCTTTGACGCTTTGAGTTGAGAAAAAAGAAACGCTCAGAGTTGGAATTGTCAATTATCATATGGTATTTTATCTTATATTTTGTAAAATTTATAAATAAATTTGAATTAAGGAGTCGGATAAATAAATTAAATGTCATTTAAAAAAAAACGCAAAAAAAAATAAACATTAACATGTATTTGACGTTTTATTTTGTGACAACTCTGTGAAATTTGGGAATTTTCTGTATAGCTCACAAGTTACGCTCTGAGCGAATTTTAAGTTGAAAAAAAGCCCAAAACACCATTTTTTTTTACATATTTTCCGCTCTGATTAGAAATAGAAAAACACTCTCTTTAAAATGTCATAGAAAAATAAAGAGCTGCCATTTCTTACTAAAATAAAAGTCACGTGCTTTTATTTCAAAATCTAAAAACATTTCATCACTGCTAATTTAAAATATTTTATAATAAATATTTATATATAAAAATGCGAATAAATTATTTTTAAAATATCTGAATAGTCTTCATTCTTTGAGTGAGAGTGAAAAGAGCATAGACTGAATTTAAACTTAACTTAAATTATTTAAAAAAAAGTAATAAATTGACAAATAATTTTAAATTCAAGATGTTAATTTTATTTTAATGAGACCTAATTGACGCCTTTCAATTAGTTTTCAAAATTTCTTTGAACGAAAGGATTATATCTCTTAATTGACTAGAACAACTAAAATTTCTATACATTTTAAATCAAGAGCAAAAAGAAAATTTATAAAAAAAAAAAACAACTAAAACAACCTGTCTGGTATTACGCACTGTGTTGGCGTCTAAAATGATTTTTACTTTCGCAAAACAAAATTAAAACAAGTACCTTTTAATATACACTCACATTGTTCAGGTAATTATTTATTTATATTCCATTTTTTTTTTTGTTTTTTGTTTTTTTTTTTAATTTTTATAAGCATAAGTATTTAACACTCATTAGTTATTAATTTATTCATAAAGTCTTTAAAAAAACAACAACAACAAAACAAAAGCAGTATTTAAAACAGAGACCATTTTTTTAATTGAAGTTTTTCTTTTTAATTATTTGTTCAGATTATTTTTTGACGACCTGTTAATTTGATGGTTTCATGTCATGAATGAAAGGAAGGAAGGAACCCAATATGCATTATATATATATATGTATATATATACATATGTGTTTAGCGCGTGACTTAATGTATTCATTTATAAGTACAAAGTTACCTAAGCTCCTATATAACTAACGATAGTACTCGTAAACACTGTTTTTTAAAATATGATTAAAACGTTTAATAAAGATAAAAATCTTATCAAAGAATTCCTATGCATCAAATTTGAAATTTTTAATTAAATTATGGCCTTTTTTTTAATTAAAATTTTATATTTATGCATTAAATTTGCATTATACATAGTATCAATTTCGTTTGGGACTAAATGATTTTGTATTTTATATATTTATAAAATAATTTATTGGAATTTAAATGAATGTTCTGCTCCGATTTGTACTCTCAAGTAGATCTTAAGATAAAGTTTCTGAACTATTTTGTTAAATAAGAATCTTAAGATTTAAACTTTAATACAGAAATGAGTCACAATAACTCAGATAGTTAAAATAAGAACAAAACCTCCATAAAAAATATTGATCGGAATCAAGATCTGATCAAAAACTTTAGATTTAAAAATCTTGATATTTTCTTAAATATTAGTGGTTGAAAAGTTTTAATCTATAAATTTTTTAGAATAAAGAGCTAAATCACAGAAGATGAACTTAAATTAGTAGTAACACTACATAAACTTAAGAAAGTTAAATCCAAATCTTATGTGTCATAATATCATTAAATTAAAATACGTCATTTTGAACCGTTATTTAAAATAATTTAAACATATATGACACATAAATGAGTCATTTATTTTAAATATAGTAAACTGAAGTATACATTCTTTTATTTCAACATATTTTGAATAGAATCTATAGTTTTTCTTAAGAATTTTAAACTTACAATTCTAGAATATCGAGATTTAAAAGAAAGCCTTAAAAAAATAAAATATATCTGACACCATTTTATTTTTTTGTAATTTAAAATAGATGGCGATTTAAAATTTTTTTCTATAAATTTATAAAAATCCATAAAATTTAGTTTTTATTTAAAAATTTCAATCATTGAACCATTCTTTGCCAAATATTCTCAAGTACCCAATCGTTTAAAAGATCAAAACTAATAAAATCATATATTAAATATTTATATTTAATAAGTAAATAAATTTCCAAATATGTATTTAACATCTTTTTTTTTTTTATGTATAATTCATTAATTATATAATTATTATTATTAGTATTAAGTAATTAAAAAAAAAATTTCACGGAAAAATCAACTGAGCTTATAATTGGCCAAAAGTGTAAATAAATAAATATTTATAATAATGTTTAATTAGAGGTCAATATTGTAATCTCTTCCTTGACTCAAAAATATGTAATATTAAATTCAGTTAAATTCATTAAAATTTTGTGATATTTTGAACAATTAAATTACATCTCATCACACAATTCTAATTTTTTAGACCAGAATCGTAATTACTTTTAGTAATATTGGGGCTATTCAATACTAGAGATTCAAATAAATTTGATTCATTTTTAAGAACCTTTATCTAAACAAAAATTAATCTATAATTATTAAATCTATAACTTGGAAACATATTAGACCGTATGAATACAGTATTTTTGAGTAGATTCTAAATAATATTTAGATTCAAGTATTTCTTAGTACTGGCCTATAATACAAAAAGGTAATGGTTCCTTTATAAAAACAAAGTTTGGAGTCACATGAGTTTTAAATTTCGAAATACTTGTGTTTTAACTTTATTTTAAAGTTCACACACTGACAAAACAAAGGTACTTAAGATAATATGGTATTTGGTAATAAATGGTAATATTGTAAATTAAAAATTTTTTAAATGGAAAATGAATCATTCAATTCACAAAACAAATCTGAAAACTTTTTTATAATTTAATTCATTTTAAACTCACTGAGATAAATTATAAAATTTTTTTTTTGAATTGTTAGACAAAAGCTTAAACTAAATCCAAAAAAAATTTATAAATCAAACTAATTTTTATAATAGAAGAAAACTATTATTTTATTTAAAAATTCCAAAAAAAAAACAAAATAAAACTATAAAAACTAATAAAAACTTAGACTAAACTATAAAATAAATAAGAAAATACAAGACGGAAGAAAAATGGTGTGTATATGTTTTTGTCTATGATTGTGCGTTTTTTAAATCACAGACTTTATAAAAGTCATTTTTAAACTTAACTATTCACCATTTTTTTTTTTTTTTTGACTTAAGATGCTAATGAATTCTTTTCAATTTCTACTAAAATGGTCATTTGATAATTTGTTATGTTTTTTTTATTATTTTTATATTATATTTTTTTATTTTATTTTATTTATTATACATAAATTGCTTTTTTTAAGCATCTACTAGTTCTTATTTATATTTGATTTTGTGCTGCTGCTGTTGTTTTGTTGTGCGTTGCTAATTTATGCGCACGCAGCATTTTTTTTGGTTTTTTATTTGACAACAAAAAAAAAACAAAATAAAAACAAGAAAAGTCATTTCTAGTCGAATAAAAACGCTAACTAGAAATGCACAAGGTTAAGGGCTTTTTCAATCCAAAAAAAAAACATAGATATATATCTACAAATCAATTACAGTTATAATTTATTAATAAAAACATACGCAAAAACATTCCAAAATAAATTTTACAAAATAGAAAAACCAAATTTTTTGACAAACAAAAAAAAGCTCATAAGTTTAGCACAAATAGTATAAGTAAGTGCGTGCATATGTCAAAATAATTTAATTGTCAATAAAAAAAACAAAAAAAAACATAGATAGAAAGATAGAAAGAGAGAAAATATATCTATTTTTGACATAACCTTGCCATTTTTCAATAAAAAAAATTCAAACTTAAAAGTTTTTTTTAATATACCTAGGTATTATATAAAATATATTTTAGATTAGACACATTTTTATATATATATATATAATACATATATTACCTCTATTTTATTAGCATTGTCACTTAATTGTGCTAATTCTTAATTTTATTATGCTTGTATATATTTTTTTTATTGAATTTTTGACAGTTGCGTGCCTTAATTTTTAAACAAATTAATAATTTGTTAGATTATTTGTTAAGATTACAGTTAAATTTATTAATAGAAAAAGTTTATATAGAAATACATATATATATATAGGTATGTAAACAATAAAATAGCGGAAGAAATTTTTATATATAAGAATTAAATAAATTTAAAGAAAAAGATAAGTGGATATAAAAAAAAAGTAAAATAGTTTTGAAAAATTTTCAAATATTGGAAAGAACTGTAAAAAATGCATGTATGAGAATTATTTGGTTATTAGTTTCTTATTATTGGAGCTGACTAATATATTATTAAGAAATCTATAATTTTAATATTTTGAATTAAGCAATGAATATTTGGAAAATAACAGTTACTGGTAATTAGCAGCTATTCGTTTATTTTCAGTAATTTAAATAAAATTTAATAAAATATTAAAAGTACTTATTGACTTCGAAAGAATCTGATTGGAAATCCTTGCTTCCGTTGTAGAGTTTAGAATTTTAATTGTAATCAAATTAAAGTAGGTATTATAAATCTTTTATTTATTTTAATACCCTTTTATTTTTTAAAAAGAATTTATTTAAAGTTGCAAGTATATATATTAAAGTTAAATTGTTTTAATTAGTTTGAAATTAAATACCCAATAATTTTAAAATCAAATTAAATTAACTTAACTATTTTAGCCACCTTTTGTCTTCGATTAGGATATAATTCAAATAACTTGAATAATTAAATTTATCTGTAACTAAGTATGTATTATTATTTTAATAAGATAAATACTAAATATAATTTGTAATAATAATTTGTTTAAAGTTCAAAGCATTTTTGCTTAATTGATTTTGTTTCCGGTCTTTTTTTTTTCTTTATTCTGTAATCAGACCTATAATATAATTACTTTAAATACCTTTAGCTTTCCTTTTTTTTTACTATATATATACATAGTCAGATTAATTTGTCTAATTACTTTTCCAAGTGTAATTTATAGAACTTATAGAATATTAATCGGGTGATATTGTTTTTTTAAACAATCATTATGTATATTGTGTCTTATAACAATTTTAAAACATACTTTAATTTAACTACCATATATTAAAGTAATTAAAAATGATTAAATAAAATATTTAATATAAGGGTTCATTGAAAAAGAAATTAAGCAACAATGTTTAAGAAGAAATTAATTAACTGAAGTCGGTATTGTGCTTCAAATTAAAAAAAAAAATTTCTAATTAAAAATGGAATAATAATGAAAGTATCTAATAATTTGTATATACTTTGTTTTTTTTCAATAATTAAATTTAATTTTTTAAATTAATAAAGAATACTAAAATTGTTAATTTTATATTTTTTTTTTTTTTTTTGTAATAAGAATTATATTTAATAATGTCATAATAGTTAAATTATTTATATTAAAATATATATAAGATAAAAAAAAACAAAGTAGGATTGAAAAATTAAAGTATTTTCTGATCATTAATTAAGATAATTGATCAATTAATTTGTCACTTCATAATAGACCACAAACAATATACAATTATTTATTAATGCAAAAATTAATCTGATTATTCTTTAAAAAAAAATATTTTTAATACTTTTTAATTAATTTTAATGAATAAATTAATTTAAATACTTTTTAATATATGTATATAAAAAAAAAAGTTCTACATATGCATTTACGTATATTTTATATAAAAAAATCTGCATATATTTATTATATTAATTTTATTTCAGAATTTTAAAAGAAATTAAATTTTATATAATATATACTATAGTAATATTATAATGTATATAAAAAAATAAACAATATTCTATTAATTTAATTATTATTAATTTTGTTTTGCAAATATTGAATTATTGGTGTTAATTTATCACAATGAAATGATTTTGTACTTGGAAATATATTTGAATATTCAATAGATTCGAATAGATTTATCTAATGAAAATATATTTGAAATTATTCAATAATATATATATGTATATAAATCAAAAATGCGTTTAGAAAAAAAAAAAATTATCATATTTAATAACAGCAATTATAAAAAGTAAATTTATAAAAAATATCAAAATTTAGATTAATAATATAATTTTTGTATGCCATGTTTTTCATTCTAAAGATTTTAATAAATACAATTGATTCAATTATTTTCGAGAGAACTCTAGAAGTTTTTTTTTAAAAAAATGAATGATACAAAATCGTTATTAAAACCGGTTAAAAAATTTAAAAAAACATTAATTCCTTAATTAAAATAATTAAAAACCAAAAATACATAGATTTGGGTTTTAATTCAAATAAATTAATTTAAAATTTTGGGGATTTTTGATTACATAATATTTAAAATTATAAGAAGTCTTAAAATATATATTAACATACAAATACAATTTAAATTATAAAATATAAAAATGTAAAATCAAATTTATACTATTAACTGTTGCTAGGGTATACGTAATACTATGTATAAATTTTTTAAAGTCACTAAATTTTTTATTTACAATAATATTGTATTTACAATTAAATTACTTTTTTCTTAATAATCCATTTAATCCTGGGTAATTCCTTTGATTAAGAACTCCAAAAAAAAATTATAACACAATTTTTTAATTAAAAATTTGTTATAATTTATCAGATATATTCTGATAATATATTATTTTATTTAAATCTTTATTTAATTCACTATTAATTTTAATTTTTGGTTTTTTTCACTTCTATTTCTTTTTTTTTTGAATATTAATTTTTATTTTTAATTAATTTAAATTCTTTACTTTTACACAATCTTAATTTTTTAATTTGTTTTTTTTTAATTATTTTTTTTTTTTTAATATTAATTTTCCCGCCAAATTTTCCTTATATATTCTTTCCTATTTTATTAAGTTGTCTATTTTATTTATTTGTACTTATTTTGTTGTTTTTTTTTTTTTCTTAATTAATTAATTGTTATTTAACAAGTTTTTTTTTTTTATATTTCTTCAATTTTAAAAGAAATAAAAATGAAATTAATCAATCAAATCAAAAACTAGTCCCGAAGATCAATCACAAAAAAACAGAACAGAAAAAACTCATCGAAACAATTTCAAAAAAATAAAAAAGTATTAAATATACGCGAACTTATACGACAAGAAACTTTACAAGAATCCAAACAACACAAAAAAAAAGCTACCGTAAAAATTCGAAAATAAAAAAAAAAAATTAATAAAATTCGATTTTAGCTAATTTTTTTTTTTTTTTTTTAGTGTGATCAGATTAAACACGAACAGAACAAAATAACTCCGAATTCATTAATGACAGTAGCATAAATGATCGAAAAAAAAAAAATTAAATAAATAACAGTTAAATACTACGACTTCTTGTTTTATTATTTCATTTATTTTTTTTTTTACTCTTCTTTTCTTTTACTGTTTTTTTTTTTTTTTTTATTTTTTTTTATTTTGTTCTTCTTTTCACTTTAATTTGTCGTTATTGCCTTATTTTAAGTTTTTCTACTTTTTTTTTTATTATTATTATTATTTTGTAACGATGATCACCACTGTTTTCGTTCTTGTCGTATCTCACACTCAAAAAAAAATCTTCGTTAAAAGGAAAAAATTTTTTTTTTTTAATATCAATTCCTTCGAACTTGTTAACGTATTCCAAAAATTGAAAAAATTTCTGCTGTTTTTTCAAAAAAAAAAAAATAGAAACAAAAATTCGTAATTTAACAAAAACTTCAAAATGATAAAAACAAAACAGAAAAATAAAATCCCCGACCTTGTTCCATCAACGTTATATGACAGACTAAATACAGGTAAGAAATGTTGTATATCGCTTCAGGTAAATCTACACGATATATAATATATGAAAATTATAATCAACTAACAGTTCAAACCAACAAAACAGCACAGTCGTCAGTCAACAAAAACAGTAACTTCGTAAAAAGTAAGAAGAAAATAATCAGAAAAACAAAAAAAAAGAAAAAATAAAAAGAGAAAAAATGATCAAAACAAAAAGAGAAAAAAAAAAAAACAAAAACAGTTTTTTTAACATTGGTTTTTTGATCTATACAACAACAACAACACTGTGTATACAGTATTTAACATTTATATTATTACAGTGTTAAGGGTACATTTAAGTATAAATGTTTATATACATATGAATATAGGAACTGTATGGTAATTTTTATAATATTATACATTATTAGTTATATAAATGTTAAATTATATAAATGTATACCTATATTATATATACTGTAATACCTATATAGTAATAGGTAAAGTACTGATCATATTGTCCATTCTTATACGAAATTCATATATGAATCTTAACACAAGATTATTAAGCAACAAATATAATTAATAACATTAGCAACAAAATATCAAAACAAAGCTTTATTTCCTCTCTTTAGTGATTTTTTTGTTTTTTCTTTTTGTTGTTTAAAATTTTTTTAAATTTGTGTCCGGTTTTTTTTTTGGGTTTTTTTTTAATAATTTTAAATTTTTTTATATATGAATCTGATGCCAATATATTGAAATAATCATTACTACTTGAATTTGACAGTTTTGTGAACTGATCAAAACTAAAGACAGGATCTGCAGAAGATAATTTATTTGATAAAATCATCCATATATCATAATATAAAAATCAACCTTTAAGCTAGTTAAGAGATATATGCTTTACTTTTGATTGATAATGGGGCAGTTAAAAAAAAATAAAACAAGAAGATATAGTAAAAAAATATTACCTTGAAAGTCATACTTTAATTATGAATTGAAAGGATAAATGAAAGTGTCTTGTCAAAAATTATTACAATTCAATATTTTTTTAAAGGACACCAAATATACTTTTGTTATATACGAGTACTTATCTGGATCTGAAGCAATTTTTTTCATTGATCAAGGTTAACAAAATAATGATAAGAAATTTAAAAGTTTATGAAATTATATTTTAAATAATCAATCACTGTAGACTAGAACTATATAAAAATGTATTACATAAAATTATATAACAAGTTTGTTCCCACCATAGGTGGTTAATGTTCGATCAATATGGGAGTACTGATGAACACAATATTCTTAGAATTTAAAATAATCGTATTGAATTCTAAATATACAATAATAAAATACCTATATGTTTAGGACCTCCTAGGAGTTTAGGAGTTCCTATTTGTTATGTTTAGGACCTCCTTAGGAGTTCCTATTTGTTAATAGAATCAAACAAAGTTACCTTCTCCGAACTTCCTAAAAATATCTTTTGGCAAAATGGAATTTATCGTTAAGTTTATAGCAGATAAATCCAAGTAACTTCTAACTAAAAGGATTTCAACAAAGTCTTAGAACAATAAGTTTAAAAATCACTGAAATTATTAAAAGAAGTTTTAGCAAATTAAAAGAATTTGGCTATTAATTGGGGAAAAGACCTATGCGTACTTAATGGAAAAATCCTCAGATCCTTTAGATTCACCATCAGAATCTCTAAATAAAAAATCAAAAATAAACAAAATAAACTAGTAATGATAAGCATATTTTTTTTTTATTCCTTTTCCACTCCTTTAAAGAGTATAGGGCATTCACCAAGCTTTTATTTTAAACTAGGCTTCAGTTTCTTTAATCATAATATTCACTAAGCCGTTGATTATTCGGCTGTAGCTATTGTATAAGATTATGATTACAGAAATGTTATTTTTGTGCGCCATCTATTATCCTACACAAGAGTTCTTTATATATTTATATTAAATCTTATCTTATATTACAATATAAACTATTACGGATATAATTATACAATTTTACGATATTTTTTTATTAGATATGATCTGACCAGGGTTTGAATCCGAGACCTTCCACATGAAAGGCGGCGTCTTTACCACTACGCCATTGGTCAAATAATGATAAGCATATGATAAGTGATAAATGATAACTCAAAATATAGAATTGGTACTTATATTAACTGTTTTTTTTTTTTATACGAGTATATACCACTCGATTCAAATTCCGATAAAAACCGAATGAAAATTTTGCGATCACGAAAAACGATTCCAAAAAAAAAAAAACAAAAAAAAAATAGAATATATTAATTGTTAATATCCATTATTCGTATTCCATATCCAGTGCTTTTTTATTTACTACTGAAAAAACCACTTTGTATTATTGTTGTTTTTGTTTTCCCATATAAAATAATTCTTTAAACAGAGTAAATCTGATATATCATTTTTTATCTCTCTCTCTCTCTTTTTTCTTACTCATTTTTCACAATTCACAATAATTTTTAGTTTTTGTAGTACTCTCAGAGCACTGTTCTGCAAGCAAGCAAATTCAAAAAAAAAAAAAAAAAAAAAATTAAATTAAATAATAATAAGAAAAGCGAAAAACAACAACAACAATTTTATAATACAACGGTATTAATTGATAAGCTCTTCATATACTCGACTCGATATACAAATGAAACCAAACGGTATTCAACAAAAAAACATTCAATTTTATTAATTTTTATAAATGGAGAAATTCAAACAGAGATGGAAATATTATTAGCAATTTAAATTTATTAAAGTTAAAATGAGAAAAGTAATTGCTTTCTTTACAAAATGTTGCTAATGTTAAAGTGTAGTTGCTATTATTATACTCTGTTGCTACTATACAATTTTTTTATAGATACATTTTTATTTGAACGCAATTATTAACTGTATAGAGAACATTTATATATATAGTAAGTAGTTGTAATTGATGCGAATGTGGTGTTCGAAGACATTGTGTTTGTTGCATTTGCAGGATAAATATAGAAAAAAAAAACAACAACAATAAAAACGTTTAAAAAATTATTGCACGTTAAAGTTTGGAAAATTAAAATCTATAATAGAAAATGTATATGATGGAAAATGAATGTTCGAAAGCGGCGTATAACTGGTGTTGTTTTGTTGATTTTAATATTGAGAAGAAAACCACATTTAAGAGCGTTTTCGTATATTGTTGAATAGTTGATCGTAATTCGTAAATCATTTATTTAACTTTAGCTTTTTCATACATATATCGATGTATGTATGTATGTACATATGTATGTATTTGCATTTTAATTGAACTATGTTCTGTTTTTTTTATTCAATTTTAATATTTAGCATGTATTTTAAAAAAAAAAAGATATGAGCCAATCGAAATTGATGATGATGAGTGATCGATCGTTGTGAATATATATATATATTTTGTTGTTATTATTTTTTTTTTTTTTTTTTTTTTATAAATTCAATAGGTATTTTAGATTGAAAAATGAAAAGGCACCCAACTACTATATTATTATATATGAAGTGAGGAGAATAGAAAGAGAAAGAAAGTGTAATTTTCTAACTGCGTTTTTTTTGTTGTAGTTGTTGCTTCTGACGGGAAAATTATTATGAATCAATCTTAATTGCTTAGATTTTGTAATTATTCAGTAGTTGTTGCTATTTTGTTTTTTTTTTTTTTTGCTTCTTTTGTTGCAATTTAATTTTTTTTTAGCAATGGCGTATTTTATATTAATAAAATATATATACAACATCCATATATAGGATTCATATACACACGTATACCTATATATATGTATATAATTATTAGAAGTGCACGTATTGCACTTTTATTTAAAAGATGAATGAATTGAATTTTTAGAAGCAAATATTGAAAGCAATGCAATGTGCAAAAGTTACAAATAAAATACAAAAAAAAAAAAAAAAAAGGTGGAACTATCTATGGTGAAAATTAATTTTTAATTTTTGTTTTTTTTTTTAAATTTTTCCTTTTTTTTTTTAATGGTTATTTCATTCAATAAATATTAATGAAAAATTTACATTTATTGATATTAAAAGCTATTAAGGGGTTAATATTTAGATAAATATGGATATATAGGCATATAAATAGGTATTAGTCGTGTAGTTATAACTGTTTTTTGTATACTAGAAAAGGAAGAAGAAAACAACAGTTAATATAGAAAATTATATGATAGTAAGGTAAATTTACTATTAAAAAATATCTTATAGCTAGTTTTTAATTTTTTTTTTTTTTTTTTGAATTATGATAATGAAAGGTAATAATAGTTAAATATACCTACTTTTTTTAATATGAAAAAAAGATATAGACACAAGAATATTAATACATAAATCATTATTGAAAGGAATTCTAACGAATTAAAAAAAAAAAGAACAGTAGAAATTTATAAAAAAAAGTTAAAAATATGTTTGATAGGTATATAAGGAAGTTAAAAAGATTTTAAATTATTGCAATTGCCTTTTATAGATGATGTGTTGTTGTTGTTTATGCAATTATTGATAAAAATTATTTTAATTAATCTTTCATTTTTAAGCAATTTTTAAAAAATTAAATTTTTCATTTAACTTCTCAGTTGGGACCTGAATAGTGCAAATGGGACTGTATAGCAATAAAATTAAAAAAATATTTTTTGAAGTATAGTACCTATGATGCAAATCGTAAAAATGAGATAAAACCAAATATAAATAAATAGAAAAGTAATCTTTCGAATATTAAACCATTGAAATTTTTTTTAAAATTATACAATATTCCTATGAACATTCTTAAATGCAGTTGTATACAGTTAAGGTTTCAGGAAAATATTCTAATCCAAATTCTAATCTTAATCCATACCTTTCTAAAACTATTCAAAACCTATTTTTGAACTTTTAACAGTTTACAGAAAAATGTTACAGCATTTAAACTTTAATTTAATCAAACTAACTCTCTTTCATTCTTAAATTACAAACAGTTTTTCATTTAATTCCCTGCCCCTTTCAATGTTTTTTTTTTCATCTAAAACCACTTATTTAAATTCCCATAGTCTAATACCTACATACATACGTACATACGTTTTTTCAACATATACGTACCTAATACTATATTTGAATTTGATTTAATCCCAAATCTAATTCTCATTATCTCAAAATTTAAAATAAAAATCTTTTTAACCCTTTTTTTGTAAACAATAAATCACCAAATATTCAAATAAGATTCTTTATACAAATTCTAAAAACCTATTTTTTGTATCTAAACAATGTATACCTACATATCAACCTTTATCAAATTCTCATTACTGTTAAAATAATACAAAAAAGGATCTTTTATAACATTTAAGAGAAAACTATAAAAAAAAAATATATATATATATTTAACATTTTCTGTTATTTCATTTAAAAGAATATTTTCTAAAAATTTACAGAATAATTTAAAAAAAAAAAAAATTCTCTCACCTTTTGACTTCTTCCTCCAGGATCTTTACGTAAATCTTCTGGTTCACGTTTAATATTAATTGATTGCACATGTTGTTGTTGTTGTTGATTATTATGTTGTTGCTGTTGTGAATGATGTTGTTGTGAATGATCTGTTACAACTACAGTACCATTAGCAACAGCAGCTGCAACTATTGATGGCGACACAGCTGCAATTGATGTTGTTGTTGTAGATATTGTTGTAGCATTTGAACCTGATTGTTGTTGTTGTTGTTGTTGTGACGATGTTGATGGTGATGATGATGGGTGTGAACCTAGTAATAGACCTTGTATTTCATTTTGCGATAGGCCAGATACATCTAGAGGTGTGGTCTGTCCATTTAATTTTCCTGTAGTAGGGGTACTAAAAAAAAAAAACAAAAAACAAAAAATAAAATAAATGAAAAATAAAAAATTATTATAATAAAACTAAAGTAATGTATGTAAAAATGTAAAGAAAAATGAATGAAAAATGAATTGAAAAATGTTAATGTAAAATGTAAAATGTAATTTAAAAAAAAAAAAAACAAAACAATAATAATAAAAAAAAAAATCACATAATAATTGCTAGTTGTTGTTGTTGTAAAATATAAAGTGAATGCAAATTAAAACATAAATTATATATACATATATGTAAGTATAATATTATTATGTATTGTAAGTATATATGTATATATGTATATTATATAGTATATATTATGTATGGGCTGGTATTTTGATATTCAATATATTTGTTGTAATGTTATTAAAGTTGCATTTAACTATTTTTATTTGTTGATATTAAAAAATTGATAAAAACTTTGAAAAAAAAAATTGCATATTAAATTAATTTTGAAAAAAAAAAGATTAAAATTGCATGTGTCACAAATGAGGTGCAAAATTTCTTTAGAAAAATAAGCAGAACAAAATTTTTATTTAATTTTTACAGTTAATTAAAAAAAAAAAAAAAAAGTAAGTATTAGGTATATGTATTTTATTTTTATAATTGAAAACCTGCAGTGCAGTGTATGCTGTGCTTTGTAGATTATAATATATATATATTAATTTTCTTCCTTTCTACCTATTTAGGAAAAATTAAAACTTAGAAAAACCCCATTAATTAAATGAAAGATCGTATATATATATGTATACATATATATATATGTACATTTGAAATAATAAAAGATTTCCAGCTATGAAATCTTGGATTAACAAGAAATATAAAAATAAATCAAAAAATTTCAATTTCAAATTATTTGTCAGGGTTGCGTTGTTGCATATTGCTAAAATAAAAGTTATATTCAATGTATATAAACATTGAATAAAAAACATTGCATATATTGCATGCATGCATACTTGATTGCACTTGACATTTTATTTTTATATACATAGAATGTAATATGTGTATCTTAAAGATATATAATACTAAAGTCAAATTAAATTCAGATTTAATGTAATATTACTGTAAAAGGATAAAAAAACAAAAAAAAAAAATAATAATAATATTTTCACCGTTTTTTTAACAGATAGTATATTCCATAAAATTAACAGTACTAATCCTGAACCGGTATATATCAGAGTAAGTATATAGAAAAATTGAGTAAAACAAGTTTTTCATCTATTACAGATTTTTGTCTTTTCTTTTTTTTTCTTATTTATGTTTTATTTTGTTTATTTTGTGTTTTTTTATTTTTTAATAAACAAAACGGTACAAACGCGCAATCTTCTGTAAAGGTGTTCTTTGCATTACATGTAGCTAAACAAATAAAAGACTTTGTATATATATATATTTACAATATGTTTTAGATATTGCAAAGTATAAGGTAGATGCGAATAGGTAGTTTATTTAAATTGGTAAAGTGTTAACTATTAGAATAAACAAAAAAAAAATACAGTCATCAAAGTTGTAGGTAGGTATAATAATATAGACAGAAGCAACACAGTAACAGCACAGCAGCAGAAAGTAATGGCAACATAAGTAACAAAAAATAAAATATATCTAATTTGATCATATTATACAAATTCGTTTTTTTTAATATTTTGAATTTTCAATGTTATATACCTTTTTGTTGAACATTGATGTTGTACATACAACAAGAGCAACAAAATTAAAAAAAAAAAAATTTAATATATACCTACTACCTATCAAGATTATTAATTTAAATTTAAATTTTTTTTTTAAATTAAATTCATATTGGAATAAAAAAAAACAATTCGGTTGGCAACTCAAAATTCATACAACTATAGTCAAATTGTCTACGATCTGTGGATCAGTGATCGCGCACTAAAAGTGAAGTAGGTACACAAGGTAAATGTTAATGATTATGTTGTCGGTGATGACGATTATTGGGAATTATTTTTAAAAAAACAATTCGGTTGGCAACTCAAAATTCATACAACTATACTCAAATTGTCTACGATCTGTGGATCAGTGATCGCACTAAAAGTAAAGTACACAAGGTAAATGTTGATGATTATGTTGTCGAAGATGACGATTATTGGGAATTATTTTAAAAAAAAAAATTCGGTTGGCAACAAATTGTCTACGATCTGTGGATCAGTGATCGCACTAAAAGTAAACTACACAAGGTAAATTTTGATGATTATGTTGTCGGTGATGACGTTATTGGGAATTTTTTTTTGCAAAAGGATTTTTGATGTAAGTACAAAATGTATACCTTGAAGCGCTGCTGCACTTTCAAATATCATATTTGATTCCATCAACTTATTAAATGTAATTTTTAGAGATGCAAGTGATGCAGTGATGCATAAATGCTGAAAATGATGAATACAACGAGTAAAATAAGAATCTAAAAAAAAAATTGATAGTTTTTTTCTTTTTTATGGGCAAAGCAACAAAAAGATGAAATATAGAAAAAAAATAAACAAATACAGAGTGGTATAAAGTAAGAGAAGTACAAATCAGGAAAAAGAAAGACAAAAATAAAAAAGAAAAAAAACGTTTTGATTTCTGTGAGCAAGGTGGCGCGTGCTTGTGGTTTACTTCTCTTTTCGTTTTTTTTTTCAATATAAAAATATTATAACTTAACTTTTGATGATTGATTGAGTTTTTTTTTTTGAGAGATGTTTGGCATTGGACTTTTTCTGATGTCTAATAAAGTACTCGAGTTTTTTATATATATATATTAATATATATCTATATATATATATTCAAAGATATACAAATAAATTATTAAAAAAGAAAAAGAAAAAAAAAACGTAACAAGGAAAAATACACAAAAAATCGCGTTAAAAACAACGGTGTTTTCTAAATGATTTTTAGATGTTTATTTTTGTTGCAATAGACATTTGCAATAAATATATATATATATATATATATATGTTTGTTTTTATTGTATTTTTATGTTTTGTTTTTTTTCTTATTTTTACATGTTTTCTGTCTATCTGCAAATTATTTTTTAAGTGTTTGTTTATTTGTTTTTAATGAGTGGAATATTGGTAATAAAGGTAGGCGCACAGTTATATTTAATATCTTTACCTTTAAAAATTGTTTTGGTTTTTTTTTCTAATATTTATCTGATAGATATGCACTTAAGTGTGGTTTTTGTCTGTGTTGTTTTTTTTTTCGTGTATACAAAATAGATTCTATTAAAAATGTGATTTTGAACAATTTTGAAAAATGTTGATTGAATGTTTTTTGTTTTGTATATATATATATATATATGAACAACATGGTTATTGTAACGGTTTATGCTTTTTTGTTAAATTGTAGTTATTAGTATGGTTATTGCTTTATTAAGATTTTGATTTGTGGTAAAATATATTTGTTAGATTTGTTTTTTGTAGGTCTTTGAGATATTTTGTTATTTTTTTTTTGTTCTTTAATGAGTATTTTGCACTCTTGAGTTATGAAAAATGATACATGAAATAGATGTATGAAATTTTAAATAAATACAATATATGGCTATATATTTTTTTTAAATATTGGTCAACTTATGAATTTGAATTTTTTGTTTTTATAACGGCAAATGAAATGAATGAGGTATAAAATAAATGGAACGGTGATGGGTACCAATTGTGGTAAATTAAGAAAATATAGGTATTATACCTATGATAAGTAAACGGGAAAGTATATAATTTTAGTTACACATTCGTTTTTTCACTAGTTTTTCTAATTAAATTTTTTTTTAGAATTAATTCTTAAGGATCGGGCATCCTAAATGATCATAAAAAAAGCACTTGTTCAGCTAAATTATAGGAAAATGCATTATTGCAAAGCACAACTAAATGTAGGATGTGAAATACCGTTCATTCCCATTGTAGTTGTTTAGAAAAAAGTATAATGCCTTCAGGAAATATAGTAGCAAGTAAAAGTTTAAATTTACGATTACAAGAATATGCTGGATTAGAGGGTCTAAATGAAATCAGACTGCAAGCATTTCTTCTTTTTTAGAGAAGAACCAGTTTGGGGTGAATAAAAAACAGAGTCGATTCGATAAGTTTATATCGATACACTCCATCAGAATTTGCCACATTTGAGAGATCTCTAAATTTTGATGTGAAAAAAAGATGGTTAAGTGAATACACTCAATAACAGTTGTAGGTGCGTATTAGCACACTCTATAATTAGATAAAATTGATGAAGAAACTGTACAAGAAGTGAAACAAAATAAAACAAAATCATTTTGGAAGAAGACTTTAAAAAAAAACAAAAAACAGATGCTCTAGCTGAAATAAAATCCTTGGCCAACAACATATTTTAATTAATTTTCTCGAATTTTGGGATTACATCAATATTGTATTGTACGAGGTTCTTCATAGTTATTTTCAAGAAATTAGTTAATTATCAAAATTAAATTTTCATATTGAAACCTGTACAATAATTTAAAAACATTTGTATCTCAAAAAATGTGAAACGCTACTTCGGGAATAGTGTCTCAATGACATGGCGAGAACATTTTACAAATTTCTGTGCGATTAGAAATTCATTTCCTAGAAGAACAAATTGGTGGATAAAATATAAGGCATTTACGTTAAAATAATCAGAATCGCTGACAAAGCTATAGGATTAACTGTTTGAAACTTTTCTTAACTTTTATTTCAATAAGTTTAATAAAATGTTAAATGTTGGTAGTGTCATTCTATTTTTTAAAATATTGTGTGTCCTCAGTGGATTTTTAAAATATACTTTCATTAAATCAATAACAGCTGGGTGGCACAGTGGTTGAATGCCGACCTTTCATGCGGAAGGGCCCGGGTTCGAATTCTATTGAAAGTGAAAAAACTTTTCTTGTTTTCGACTCGACTCAGCTACCATTCGCCATTGGGTTCAAATTAATGGCATAATCAATAATTAATAATTATAAATCTTTAAAAAAAAATTACTTTAATATAAAAATATAAACAAATGCAAAATATAAACAAATAATTTAATTAAATAATATAACTCGCAGATATAGAATACCATATAAGTAAAATAAAAAATATCACAATATAAACAAAAAATAGAATTGTAAATATTGAAAATCTAATACGTTTCTACATGTTGTAAGGCCTAGTACTATCTTATGTTTAAATTGTATGTGGAATTCAATAAGACCAATTCTAATAACACGAATATAATATGACCCCCTGTTCCAAAATGTACCTATGGTATAGACAGGCTTATTAGCCTAACAGTTGAACAGTTAGCGCTTAAAAAAAAAAATATATTATCCGATCCAAATAAATATCTCCAATTCAAATTTGTCGAGATTTTCTAATTTTTTCCAAAAATAACGACGGAAATGAACGTCTCATTGAGTCTGAACCCTTAAAAGTATGTGAAGTTAATAAAAAGAATATTGCAAACTTAAAACAATTTAAATCAACATTTCTACCTCAAATTGTTCCATTCAAAAGTTTAAGGGTTTTTTCTTCCTTAATTTTTATTTTTTTTTATTTTGTATAAAATGTTTTTTTAAATTTAAAATTTAAATCACAGTGAATTTTTTTTTCCGTAGAAACTAATCAAAAAACTTTTAATTTATTTATTTTATACTTCGTTTAGTGTTTTTTTTTTTGATTAATTCTAAAAAAAAAAACTTTTTAAAATGAATATTGTATAAAATTAAATATATGTATATAAAAAAAAAAAAAAAAAAAAACTTTTAATCATAAAGACAAACATTATATATGTACATAATAAAATGATATAAAAAACAACATCTTATAATTTATTATGTACTAAGATATATATCAGAGACTTAAGAATCTAATTAAAATTTAAAAAAAAAAACTAAAACTAACCATTAAAAAATAAAAAAAAATAAAAAAATTGAATTTGATTTGAATTAATTAAAATGTATATATAGAAATATATATATATATATATGTACCTGTATTATAAATACGTATTAAAAGAAAATAAAATCCCCTACAGAGTAACAGAATAGTTTTATTGAACATCGAATTTATAAACAAAAATGGGTTTTTTTTTTGACCAAATTATGCCAATTTTTTTTTTTTTTATTTTTTTTAATTTTAAAAATATAGGAAGGAAAATTAATTTTGCAGACTTTTTTTTTAATATTATCTTTTATGTTTATTATTTTTATATACTTATATATATATATATTTAAAAAATGTATTGTATTATTCATTTGTTACTAAGTTTTGAATGAAATTTTAATTATTTGTTATATATTAAAATGTTACTAAGCGTCGCAAAAGCGTCGCAAAGCGTTCAAAATGTGATCGATTTTCGCGCTTAAGTTATTATTTGTATTTTTAAACAAATAATTGAGTCGCGGCCGTAAATTTTGTGACCGAATAAGCCGATTAATATATATGATGATATTAAATTTTATTTAGTCGATCTGATAGAAACCGTTATATAAGAATATGCAGTCCATTGGATAAAGTCTTATTCAATTACAAGATGCCTAAATTATTAGAGCTATACTGGAAATAATAAATTATTTTCTTTAAAATTACTCTTTAGTCTTAAAAATTGAATTCTATATTTTTTTTTTTTTTTTGCCGGCACCTCTACGTGTTAACTGTTCACTGTGATAGCCTAAACAGCCTGACTATATATGTGCATGTCGGAACATGGGAGATATATTCATATATTAGAACTGATCAAAAGAATTCCACATACAATTTAAACATTGTATTAATTTTGTACTTGAGTTATATGGTATTATATGTCAGTGAGTTATATTATTTAATTGAAATATTTGTTTACATTTTTTACAACCCAAAGGCGAATGGTAGCTGAGTCGAGTTGAAAACCAGATAAAAGTTTTTCACTTTCACTGGGATTCGAACCCGGGGCCTCTCGCTAGAAAGTCGGCACTCTAACCACTGTGCCATCCAGCCGTTATTATTTAAAACAACATTTAATAATTCTTATATTAAATTTAATCTACATTTTTGAGTTTTTAAGCATTGAAGATTAGTAATTCTTCTTTTTGTGACTCAAATTTCTTATTGTGATTTACTGTAACCAAAATATAAAAATAAATATCTGTACAAATGAGAATAAAATTAGTTGTCATAAGTGTCATCTATGCTTTCTATGTATTCTGAACAACATTCTTTTGTGTCTCATTCAGGACTACTTTGACATTTTACATTTTAGTTAGATAATATTTTATAAATCTTATCTTGAACGTGGACGTACATGGACGTGTGAAGAAAACTGCAAGCAAGTAATTTTCAAATAATTAGAAGAGCGACGTCATAATAGAACTTCTAATAAATATTCGAAAGTATTATTATTTATTATTTATATAAAATACTATTAAATTAATAAACTTTTGAAACATAATTATTGATAATATCAAATAATAACTTAAACATAAATTTTTGAAATATTTTTATTATTAATATTAAATAAAAATCATAATTTATTTTAATTAACTATTGAATACTTTTATATTTGAAATAAACTATGTTGCACTAATTTCATAATTTATTCTGTGTTTATTTTAAAACAATGAAGAAGCTAAGATCACCCATTACCGCAATAAACATTTTTGAAATATACAATCGACGCTTGATAATGACGACAGTAGCAATCTAAATTTTCATTAATTGTCAAAAATAAGTATATTTTTAAATGCACTTAAAGTGTCGCAGGAAAAAAGAGTAACTAATGAAAGCTTTGTATTTTTAATACCATAATGGGTCCAACGTGATTTAAAAAATGTGGTGTCCATTACTCTAATAAAATATCTTTAACAGTAGGAACACTAAATAAAATATAGAGTGATGCCAACAATTTTTTGAGAGAATTTTTTGAGTTAGGCTTAAAAGTCGAACTTTAAATATTTCAGTTGAGTTATCAAAATAATTTTACAAGATCACTGAGTATATATACCTTTTTTAACTACAATGTGTCACAATTCCAATTCCATTCCAAAAAAAGTATTGAACGGGAAAATAGATAGAAAAAGACCAGTAGGAAAGCCGAGAAATCGATGGGTTGATGCAGTCGAGTCAGACGCTGTATCAATGCTGTAATAGCAAAATTGGATAACTGCTGCCCAAGATCGCGTGAACTGGAAGAGGATGATTCAGGAGGCCAAAGTTCGACAACGGACTGTAGCGCCATAGCAGAAGAAGAAGAATGTGTCACAATTTGATACTTTAGATACGGGTCTTCTAAAAACTTATTATACCTTGACAAGTTTTTAAGTCTGAATTTAGTTTGATGAATACTACAATAATTTTCATTTTTTTTTTGAAAATGCAAATTCAAGTATTAAAAACTGCCTATGGTATATCTTAGAGATATTTGGTACTCCAAATTCAAAATATTAATTTATGAATATTTAAATTAATTTAAATATGTATAATATTTGAATAGTTTTGTGATAAATGACAATATCTTTAAATAGTATGACACGAGGAACAAAAAAAAACATACTAAATTTAAAAATTAAAATTAATTTCTATTTAATAAAAAAAAAAACAAATTTAAAATTTTATTTATGATATCTAATTTCAAAATATGGTATAATTTTAATGATTATTTTTATATTTATTTCAAATAAAGTGTTTTTTTTTTTATTTTACGTTTGATTTTTTAAATTTTTCAATATATTTATATAAGTATATTATATATATATATATAAGTATATTATATATATATATATATATATATAAATTCTTAAACTATAGACTAAATAGATTAAATTAATACTTATAGACTTTTAATATTATTAAAGTTGTTGTCTCAAGGGGAACCATAAATTTAAAAATCAAATTATCATCTATTCAAAATTCATATTTTATTTATTTATTTTTTATTTTATTTATTTTTAAATGAAGAAATTAATTTTTTTTTAATATTTTTTTATTATCAAATATAAAAAATAAATTATCATAAAAAATTAAATCTTGTATTATTTATTAAATCAAAATAAATAATATATTTAATAAAAGTTATATAAGATACATAACCTCAAAGTTTACTTTGTTGTAAAAATTGTGTCATTAAATTCTAAGTAAAATTTCCGTACTTATTAATTTTTTTGTATAAATAATAATTTTCATAAAATTGCAAAATTTCAGCTTTAAATAATTCTTTCATTAGTATTCTAAAAAACGAATTGTTGGTAAATTTCATAACTTCCGAACTACACAGTCACATCTTACAAGATACATATATAATTTCTATTCATTAAAATGGGTTTAAATTAAAAAAACAGAAACCGTTTATGTTAAAATTAGTTTCGAAAATAAAAATGGGGGACTTTTTATTAAATTACATTGAATAGCAGTTGACATTATTAAGCTCGACTATGATAAAAATGTTAATTTTCATTGTTAACTTTAATTTAAAGTCCTAAATTGGAAGAAAATGTCTTTGACGAAAGTTTTGAGATAATTTTCGTCTCTGCTTTTTGAGCCTCTGTCTCCCTAGACTTATTAAAAGTCTGGATATTTCTCTGTATGTGCCCTAGGAAAAACATTCTATACAGCGGAGGCTGGAGTTTTGGGTATCTCTCATACAAACGAGTCAAAAATAGAGGCACCCGCTTTTGAAGAGAATTGCTGTGCTGAGAAAAGGGAAAATTCTAAAAGTTTCGAGCAACCGGTTAGCGGTTAGGTGAACTCTACTTTAAGCACTAACTTTCAAAAGTAAAAAATTATATATCAGTAAATTGGTGGCGGCTGTAATTCTTCAAATAACACCAAAGCTTTTAGAATTTGTATTTAGATTGGAAACTGTAAAGTGTTACTTTTAAATTTCGGTATCAAACAAAGAGATTTGAACAGAGTCGAACCGCTTCTTAAAAAAGTTTTAAATTTGAAATTAATTTTAAATTAATAGACGAATTAGGTAGACAGTCAAACATTTATTAAAAATATATTCTAATTAATTGAATTTACAAAATTAAATCAAAATTAAAAATGAAAAATAAAAAATAAAAAAAAATGATAATTTTGAATGGACAATAAAAAAAAATTCCGCTACAATGTAAGTCACCAGTACGCAACTTTCAGGTTATATCACTTTTTGTCATTTTTATTCTGTATTTTAGGAAATTTTTTTAAAAAATCATTTATCACTTTGCTTATTAGTTTTATTCTGTCTGTCTTTTTAAGAAGATTGCTCCACATGGTTTGAGAGGTTACTGTGAGAAGTACTATTTGATATTTTTCGAAACTAAAATTGGCGAAATATTTTTTTTTTAAATCATTGTAAAATTTTTATAATTATTTGGAATTTGGTATTTTAATTTATCGTTATGTGTTCCTTGTGTTTGAGAGCTGCAAAGGGTTAATACCTTTGTATATTTCTCAATGCTTACCTGTAATTTTTTTTCTTTTTGGTATGAGGGACATGGAGCTGTGCCATCTATGGGAGCTAATGTACGACATTTACACATCAAATCCATAACCCTATTTTAATCAAACTTTAGGATGGGACTTGTGATACAAATGTTAAGCTTGGTTCTGAGGAAAAGGATGTTAAAGGATGATTGAGAATTGGGTTTATGAAATATAGAATTCTGGGATTATGGGGGATAAGGAAATTGGGTGACAAATTGAAATTAAAAAAGTTTAAACACTGAATCTTATTAAATGTAGCTAAAGCATAGGAGCATTATCCTCCATTTTCCTATGTCAGTAGTGTTAATTTTTATTAATGTTTTAACCGCTTAAAAAATTGCGTTTTTAAACAACCCTGATTTTGCATACTACCTTATTTCCTTCTTTTCAATTCGTTGTTCTCTTGATTTAATTTTTTTGGAGGGAAAAACAAAAAGTTGAAATAAGAATTAAAATTTTTACAATATCGTTCAGATGTTTATCAAAACTTTTTTTTTTTCAGTTCTTTTTTAAAGTTCTCGACTGTTTTATTAAAAAAAAAAATATTGTCATTTATTTTTAAATTTTAAAGTTTTTAAATAAAAATTATAAAAAAAAAAAAATACTTAAAAGTAATAAAGATTAAAATCATAATTTTTGTTTTCTTTGTTGCACTTACTTTGTTGTCAAAATGAAAGACGCAATATAATAAAGTAATTTTGATTATGAGTGTTACTAACTATATTCAACACACAAATCAACCGTAGTAAAATTATGGCCATTTTAGTTGGACACAATAAAAATAAAAATAAACGTACTTTTTAAAATCAGATTGAATTCTTAATAATTTTTAGGATGATTTCATATTTTTGTAAAATTAAAACAATGACATTTTAATTTTATTATTAATTTTTTTTTTTTTATTATTTTAAATGCGATGGTTCATTACTTATTCATGTCTAGAATTAAGAAATAAGTCTCAAAAAATATGAACTTAAAAAACATAAGAAATAGTTTTTCAAATGACGTCACAATGTGGTACAATTACTTCAATTCTTATGTTTGTTTTTTCAAGGTCAAAAGGTCATAAGGAAAGAAAAGGTATAACATGTACTAAATTAGTATGAATTAAATTTTAAAATTTGGAAAATCATATGGAATGATTAAAACTTCATTTAGTAGAAACAGCCTATTGACTTTTACAAGTACTTACTAAAATACAAGCCTTGACACTGCAGTTTGACGCTTATGTTCTGTAAATGGTTTTTATTACATTTGGTGCTCCAGTTATATTAAGCATGAGGGATAGAGATAGAGAATTGAATCTGAGAAGTAGGGAGAAGAAATATGTTTGATATTTCAACTTTTCTGTATTCTAAATTATTCTATCATTGAATTCCAATTGTTAACTTCTTTGGAACGCTATGCTTACTTACAGTAAAGATGGCATATTTCAGATATCTAAATAAAGCAATACATATCTTAAAGCATTGGTTTAAAAATTCTGAGATTTTTCGAGCACTGCCAGGAAGTGATAAGTGTTATAGATATTAATCATCGTAGTAACGGAAATCCTAAAAACTGAATAACAGTACTTGAGAGATACAATCTAACTTAATTGTCTATCTGGACATTCCCTACAGATCGCCGTTCGATCAGGCACAATCCCGAATAGAGATTTATGGAACTTCACTGGAAAACAATCAATAGCGCATTAAATAAAGAAAAAGAAATGGAGGAAATAGGGTACATTAGGGTGAAGATTTTTCTAGCATGCATAAAAAACATTCGTATGGTAGCGAAACCTTGCTAACTTCGAGTACTTCAAACAGCAAGCTACATTCTTGCTTATTATTCTAGTCTCAAACGATCCTTGTTTATATTTTTCTATGTTAATCTAAAATTTCTAATTGCCTACATATGAACTAGAGATATCTTTAGATTTCCCCAAGCAATTCCCAGACTAAATATCAAAAAGTAAATTCAAAATAGAATTTAAATTTGAATACTTTGTATACAGTAGTTCTTAAAATCTTTTATAAAACAATAATAAACCCTGCCTCACCTAAAATCCGTCCGAAAATTATAATGAATGTAGATTAAGTATTGTATACATAATATCGTCTTCCTTTTTATCATCAAGTCTTCACTTTTACTTTACTATTTCCTATCCTTTTCTTACAAAAGAGTAGAAAAAAATATCTTAAGTATTTTATTGAAAAGTACTCTCTTTTGTTATTCCTTTTTTGTTTTTTTTTTTTTTGATTACTTATAGTAATCGTATGTACGATTACGGTTTAAGAACAAATTTTTAACGATGAATCCTATTTTTTTCCAAACAACTGAAGATTCAATTTTTTTTTTTTTGTAAAGGAATTAATTCGGATCTCAGATGTTTTTTTTTTTTTTTGTGAATATTTGTCCTATACCACCATTTTTTTGAAATTTGAAACGTGTGTCATAATTCGATAATTTATTGCTATTTATAATCAAAAAGATACAAAATAAAAAAATAAAATACAAAATTTTACCTTTGTGACTTCTGAATTAAAAAAAATCTGGGATTTATATTTAAAATGAATGAAAAGTTTTTTTTTTATGAGAGGTAAAATTTATTAAATATTTTCCACAAGATTTTAAAAATTTTATATTAAAAATTCTGAATTTAACTAAAAGTTATGTATATATATTTTATACATATATTGTCTATTCGCTATTATAGTGGAGCTGTGTTTAATCAAATTTGGAAAATTTATGGAAAAAAAAATTTATGAATAAAATATTAATTAAATATGATTTATTTCAGTGGTGGTGTCCTTTTAAATTAATGTTTTTTTAATAAACTTTTAAAATATTTTTCTATATTTCCAATATATGAATTGTAAGGAAACCGCTATAATGCGCGGTTGTTATCTTATTGTATGTTTTAGATTATCTTTTGTATTTAAAAATTAATTTAAATTTTTTTGGGTAAAAATTCTATAGTTATTGAAAAGAATTGAAACTAATTTCAGAACTCGATTATTTTGTATATATGTATATAAAGTAGTATTCGATTCTGCACCTTGTATTTTTTGGAAATATTTAATATTCAAAACTCCGAATACATAATAATCATAAAAATTGAAATAATTGAAGAATTGAATCTCAAAAGGTCTCATCTGCAAAATTACTAGGATTCTTGAGGAGTAGTAGAAAAAAGTTTTCATCTTCATATCTAGTTTAAATAAACGAGACTTGAATATAATTTTCATACATATGCTGTGCCAGAATGCACCTGAGTAAAATACAAATCAGAGCTATTCGTACCATTATTATGAATATACGAGTGATGCCACGAAATACTTAAAATCCTTACATTAAAAACTAACTATCTATAATTACTTGGTAAAGTTTTAAAAAAAATTAAAAATATTATGCCATAAATGCAATTCTTTCGCGTTACCTAAACTCATTAAGAAGCTTTATTTCATTTCACAGTATTATAGGACACATTTGACAGGTGAGGTACGTTTGACATCTTAAAAACAAGAACCACTTAAAAGTTTTTAGAAATACTAATAAGTAGCCGTACAAATAGAATCAAAAATTGTGGAGTTTAAAATCAAATCTGCCTCACTCTATTCTACACACAGTAGAGCTTTTTCGAGCTAACTGTCAAATAAACGAACTCCTTTACAAGTCTTACACACAGATATTCTGATTAAATGTCATCCGATGACAGAGAGCATAGAAATCAGAATCACTAATTATTTGAAACATGGTAAGCTCATTTCTGAGTCAAAAAAGTGTTAAAGTCTTTATTCTTCAATGATGGTTATAATATGCAGGCGATTGTTCAAATAACAGTACATTACGGAATTAAAACAATGTACAAGATCGTGAAAAATTAATTGATAATATTAAGTGCAAGTACAATTTACAACTTAAATGCAAATTATACATATATCACAATTTTACTTCCTTATATAAAAAATGATCATATATAATTGATTTAAAATGTATATTACATGTATTTTGTATTGAAACACGAATAGAACTGAAACAAATTTTAAACATTAATTCTAAACATATATTAACTCTGTTCTAATTAAATTCGAAATCTTATTTAATATTAAATCAATTAGATTTTAGTATATATATATTATATTCGAACGACCCCTCCTATAAATTCGAATATAATGACATGCAGAGAACAAAAAAATACAATATATAATATTATTATTACGGTAATATATTTATTATTATTGCAGTGGCAAATGTCTTACTTTTGACAGATGAACATGTACATGTATTATATAAAAATATGCTTAAGTCAAATCAACAAGTGAGAAACAAAACCATTAGTTTGACAACTCACAAATTGTGTTAAAAAAAAATGGTGAAAAAAAAAAAATACGTACATGTGCCATTATAAAATTTAAATTACCATTTTATTATGAAATTGAATTTTTTATTTTAATTTTAATTTTTTTTTTCTAAATATCATTCTTTAAATAAATACATAATATTTTATAAAAAATAATTTATAGTTTTTCTATTAATATGTTAATCAGTTTTTATTAAAGTTTAAAATAAAAAAAAAAAATAAGACAGATTTTGTTTTTAATTTTAATTTTAATTAATAATATTTTCCAATAACTTATTCAATTTTTTCTACTAAATATAATACACAATTAATGAAGGTCTTAACTTATCACATATTATAAAATTTATAAAAATAAATACAAAGAATTAAACAAAATAAAAAAAAAAAAAAAATGGAATATAATTTATTAATTAATTAACCATTTTAATTTTGTTATTTTGAATAAAAATTCAACATTTTTATTAAAAAAAAAAATTTTTAATATATTAGAAATATTATATATGTTTTTTTTTTTTTAATTGTTTAACTAAATTGTATTTGAATAACACTGACTTTCTGATTTATTATTGTGATTTATTTAAAATTGAAATTCTTTGATTTTAATTCAAGTAATTTAATAAAAAATGTTTGGAATTTGTAATATTATTTTATTTGCTGATGACGCTTTAATATACATAGTTGGTCGAGGTTTAAAAGAATGCTGCAATAAAATTAACTCAGATCTTGAACATTTATTCAAATGTCTTTGTATGAACAAGCTAAAATTAAATTTAGATAAAACAAAGTACATGATTATAAACGACAGAACAAACGATACTACAAACATAAATAAAGCAAATGAATATATAGATCGCGTAAACTTTATTAAATACCTTGGAGTTTTGATAGATGAAAATCTGTCATTTGATAATCATGCAGAGTACATTAGCAACAAAATTACGCAAAAGATTGGCTATTTTAGTCGAATCAAAAATAAATTAACACATAAATATGCAATAACTATATATAACACAATGATTTTACCACACTTTGATTACTGTGCATCTTTATTGTTCTTATGCAATGAAAACAAGAAAGACAGACAAATCCTACAGAATAAAGCGATGCGTATTATATTAAAATGTAGTAGGAGAACAAATGTGCAATATATGCTGGGAAAATTGAAATGGATGTCTGTACGGCAGAGACTGCATTTTAATGTATTAATCTTCGTTTTTAAAATGAAGCACAACATTACACCTGAATATTTAACGAGATTTATTAGCTATGTCAGAGAAACAGTAAATTATAATTTAAGATCAGCAAGCATGTTCAGACTTCCACTTTTCAGAAGAAACAACACACAAAATAGTTTATTTTACAAAGGCCTTCATTTGTTCAACGCGTTACCAGCTGTAATTCGGGAAATAGACAATTTGTATAAATTTAAAAAACTATTAATACACTATTTAATACATAATGGATTTTGATCAGATATTTTAATTTTGTTATTTAATTTTCGTTAATTTTCGTTTTTCGGGAAAATATTTATTGTTATTATTTTATAGTATTTTATACTAATAAAGAAATTAAAAAAAAAAAAAACAAATTTTATTTTTTAGAAGATTTACAGATGAGGATTGATCATTTAAGCCTCTTGTTTTGCTTTTTTACATATCTCAACTGAACAGTTCACTTGTTCGAGTAATACACCAATCTATATCATATAGGTTCGTATGTTCAAACAGTTGAAAATCCCTGAAAATAGCATAGTCTTATATTAAAATTGATCTAAATGAATCGCACATTAATTAAAAGTAAAGTGGTAATGTGTGTTCACCATTTATGTGCTAACAATATTAACACAAATGTCAAATTCAGTTTGAACAGTGAAGTGCATAACTATAAAACCAAAGAAATGCAGTGAAAATACGAAATAAATAAAATAAAAATAAATAAATTACAATTAGATAAGTATTTGGCCTTAAAACAAGTTGAGCATTTTAAATTCATTAAGATACACTTCTATTTATTGAGATACACTTCAATAATTTTGTATTTGATGTATTTCTGTATCTGTGACTTATATTATTCAATTAAATTATTTTTTGTATATTTTTAGTATATTTATTTATACAATGTTAATAATTAAAACTATTAATTATTGGTTTTATCATAAATTTGGTAATAGATTGATTAATAGTATAAATTAATTGATTCGAAAACCAGATAAAAGATGTTCCACTTAGATTCGAACCCGATACTCTAAAACACTATGTCATTAAAACATTGATTATACTTGCCTTAACAAATAATATTGGAAGGTATAGTTTAACTTATAAAACTTTAAGATAATCTATCCCTCCTAGTCATTCGTTCCAAAAAAAAAAGATTTATTTCTTCAAATTTAATGTAATGTATTCCTTTTTAAAAATTGTATTTGGGAGACATACTCGTATATTTATCCATGACAAAATTCAATAAAAAATTACCTCCTTCTTCTATTTTCAATTCTAAAGATCTGTTCAGGAGTTTTGGCTCTAAAGTATAAATTCTACTTAGGAATTGTGCACGATTTTAATCAAATAGAACAGAATTTTATCCTAAATAACATGAAGACGCTCTTGCATCAATCAAAAGAGTCGTCGAAACGATCCCATTCTATTTATTAAGATATTAATTAAAATAATCGAATAAAAAAATTCATTATAGTCTTGGAAATCTTATGGAATTTGATGTTTATGTTTGGCAATATACAACACTACTAAAATACAAACTTGCAAGTACATAATTTTTTAATAAGATACAACCAACAATTAACCGCAAATCTAAAATATCTATTTAACTTTTTTTAAAAATTTTGACTACAAAAACTAATTTTTCCTAAAAAACAAAGTCTCCATTTTAAATTGGAACTAATATCAAAATATATTTTAAATATTCTTTTTAGTTGACATTCAATAGTATTACAATTTTAGTATTTTATTGTGATTTCATATCTTCGAAGGAAGAAAATACCAAAATACAATATTTAATAAAAAAAAAAAAAAAAACAGACAAAACATTCTATAAGATATTAATTTTTTAAGAGGTCCTCAATTCGTTTTAGAACTATTTTAGTGTTTTTTATTATTTATTTTATTTTGTTTTTTTTTTTTCTTAATTTTTTATTTCAACTTCTTCACTTTTGTAATGTTATACCCTTTATAACATTTTTTTTTTTTTTTTGATATTTTTTTTATAATTGTATCTTTAGGATTATAAAAATAATAAAAATGAATAACTATAATAATAAAAAACTAAAAATAATGATAATAAAGGTGTATAAATTTTATCATTTCTTATATACCTTTTTCATTATTTCTTATAACATTCATTCATACAAATGCACTTAAATACAGAGGGAAAAAGATAAGTATCGCGATGAAAAAAAAACAAAAAAAAAACAAAGTATCTAAAGATACATTGATATAATCATCATATATAACGTACATTCATTCCTTAAGAATCAAAATTGAAAAAAAAAAAAAAAAAATACAAAAAAAAATGTGATCATAAAAATCCGTCAGTTTGGATTAAGAGAAAAACGATCTGAGGATTTGAATATTTAATTTATTTTTATTTATTTATTATTTTGTTTTTTTTTTTTAATTTTTTTGGAATAAATTTAATAGGTTTTTCCAAAACATTGTTTTGCCTTCTTGAAGACTACAACAATTACAAAAAACCAAAAAAAATTAAAGAAATTAACGGGATTTGAAAAGATCACATTTCCTAAATTAAACAGTGTTCATACATTCATGTTCTTACTAAAGAATAGAATAGAATGAGTTAAAATAGAGTTAATTTTTGAAAATAAATAATAAAATTTTTCTTTATTTAGAAAGAATTGAAAATAAATTAAAAACAATATTTTTGTCATAGAGGTAAAATGGCTCCTCTGTTTGTAGCTAGATAAAGTGTCAAAGGTGCGTATCGGTTGAGCATCGAAAAGCTAATCGATCTAGCTATGGATATTCGTCCGTCCGTCTAGTAAGATAAAAGAAGCCGACTGTAATTTAGAGAAATCGTTTAACACATGATATAATAGAATTTAGATTTGAACAAGGACACAGGTAATCTACTATAGTCCTAAAAAATAGCAACCTTTCAGTTTTTCACCTGATACGGACGTTCAAAACATATAAGAGGTCAAAAATTTTAAAAATTTGAATTACGCATGGTAAATTAAAATATAAAACATTTTGTTATAACAATTTTTATTTAATTTCGAACTTTAGGGACGGCTGTGAAACATGGAAGGTATCCGCCATTATCACCAAAAAGTTGCAGACGTATATAAACTGTTGTCCACGCCGCATATTAAGGGATCGTTGGTCGCAATTCATTACCAACACACACCTGTGACAAAAAACGAACCAAAAGATAATTGAGGTCGAGATCCGAGAGAGAAAATGGCGATGGATCGGACATACCTTGAAGAACCCAAAAGAAAACATTGCAAAACAAAGTTTTGAGTGAAATCCACAAGGCAGACGACGAGTGGGTAGACCAAGGAAAACTTGGAGAATTACTGTTTTAAAAGAGGCAGAAGCGCAACGCAAAACATGGTTACAGCTAAAACGAATTGCTAAGGATCGTGAAAGGTGGAGAGGATTTGTTGACGTCCTATGCCCCACCAGGGGTTCCAAGATCCAGTAAGTAAGTAAGTAAGTAAGGGACTCATATCCCAAAAACAGATTTGGCTAAAAAAAGAGTTGTCTCATGAAATTTATTTTTTTTTGTAATGCCTACCCTAACTTTAGTTAAAATTTAATTCCCTCATTTAAAATCAGGAATAAATTTTGTACACTCCCAGTCATATTTTGTAGATACTCAAACAGATTGTAAAACAGACGGGCAGATAAAAATAGTGATCTTTCTAAGCATATTTTTTTCAAAAATTCATTGAAAATATGCTAGAAAAAAGAAGGTTACAAAATTTTGAGCGAATCAAAAAAATTTATAACTTTAATTTTAAATATACACAAACTGCCTATACATATATACATATTATAAACAAATTTAATTACTTAAGATTGGGTTCCACATTTTGATCGTGATCATACCGTTTGTTAAAATTATTATTACTATTGTTATGGGAGCCAAGAAAAACTGTGCCATTAAAAACACGAACAAAGTAAAATAACAAAACAGAGGTCTGAGATTGCGTAAATTAAGAAAACATAATCAAAATACATAAAATTAGATATTATTTTAATATAAGGTTCTTTTCGGATATAAGACTTTAGATTTAAAGAAGAGTGATATAAATGTATGTATATGTTTGTTTATATGTGTGTAAAAGGGATTTAAAAACTGCTTTCATTTTCGTTTTAAAATAAATTAAAAGGTTTTTTCTTAACAGATATTTATATATATATATATATGTATAAGTCACAGATATTTGAAAACTTTATGATAAGTTTTATTTGTTTGTATCTTCACTATTGAATTAGATCTTTTTCTATATATACTTTTAAATATATTCATTTAATTATTGTTTATCAGTTGTATATTTCATTGGATTCAATTTAATTTAACTCTTTATAAGTGATAAGTGGTTTTTTGGTTATCCCAAAACCTGATGGTCATTTAATTAGCTACCAAATGTTATATATTATCTTTTGAGAAATACAAGTATTTTAAGGATTTAGCACTTAAAATTAATATCAGATTCATGGAAAGCTTTAAAATATAATATTAATATGATGATTCATAAAAGCGATTACTAAGTTGAAAAGTAGAGTAGATTAGATTTTGTTTTAGCTGTGGGATATCCGCACAAAAACAATATCAACATAATATCTTTAAGTTATAACTGTTGTATACCAGCTACTTAAAGCTGCTTTTTACCAGATCAACTAAATTTATAACAATAGCAATTTATTCCATAAAATCTAATTAATTTTTTTTCGAAATTTTAAAAGTCTAAGTTTGATTATATATACAAAAGTTTTCCAATATTTCCAATCAAATTAGTCAAATATCATTAATATAAAATTTAAATACTTTTGACAAAATATCAGATACACAATTCTTAAGTGAAATCTGGGAAGGTATTTGACAGCTACTCGAGTCTCATGCACAAGACAAAGTCAACTTTGTGTAACCAATTAGTCACTAAATTTCACTATTTTTAGCAAAATTTTAGACACCCAGTTTTATTGAATGCAAAGTTATGCTAAAATTATAATTAATAAGTTGTATGGGTGCTACTCGAATCCGCTGAATCAAATTTATTACATTTATCCCGCATGATTTCAACATAAGATTTCAATACAAAGCATTTACAAAATCAAAGAGTTTTTAAAGATCTCGATCGTTGTTGAAGTTCATACAAGTAAAGGGAAGCTGGACGACTTGAGTGCTATAAATAAACAACTTTTTATAACAATGTATTGAAAAATGATTTTTTTTTTTTTTTTTTTGCCGGCACCTCTACGTGCTAACTGTTCACTGTGATAGGCTAAACAGCCTGACTATATATGTGCATGTCGGAACAGGGAAGATATATTCATATATTAGAACTGATCAAAGGAATTCCATATACAATTTAAACATGAGATAGTATTACTCCTTAAAACATGTATAAATGTCTTAGATTTTCAATAAATACAGTTCTACTTTTGTTTTTATTGTAATAAGTTTGTATTTGAGTTATATGGTATTCTATATCAGTGAGTTATATTGTTCAATTAAATTATTTGTTTACATTTTTATATTAATGCAACTTTTATTAAAGATATGTAATTATTAATTATTCATTAAGTTATTAATTTGAACTCAATGGCGAAGGGTAGCTGAGTCGTGTTGAAAACCAGATAAAAGTTTTTTTCACTTTCACTGGGATTCGAACCCGGGCCTCTCGCATGAAAGTCGGCACTCTAACCAGCCGTGTGCCACCCAGCCGTTTTGAATTATTTACAAATAGACCAAGAGGTTAACTAAAAAAAAATTATATTCTAAAGTATTTTTATTTTATGATTCAGCAATATGAAAACTTTGAACTCAGATCACAATTTATAATTTCAATTATTAATAAAACAAAAAAAAAAAATAATTCAATAGTGTCAAATTTACTACACTACTGAATTTTTTGTTTTTCGACATATTTTATTGAAATTAATTTTTTTTTTATTTCGAATTTATTCAATTATTTCGAAAACAATTACATATTAATAAATTTCGACAAAATAATAAAAAATAAATTTAAATAAATTGACATAACATTGACAGTAATACCATTTAATTTATACGTTAATTAAACATTTTGGTATATAACTATTAATAAATTTTTCGGCCATTTTGAATATATATATATATATATATATATTTTATCTATTTCATTCTTTTAAATTAATTTTTTTTTGATTTTTTTTGATTTTTATCAAAATATTTAATTAAATAAAAATATATTAGATATATAGAATTAAATTCATTTATATTTATTATTAAGGTACAGTTCGCTGTATGTATTCGCTGTAGTGTACGCTTTGGTGTCGTTAGATGCCAAAAAAAAAATATGTAAAAACTTTTTTTAGGCTTTAAGCTTTACAAAAATTGAAAATTGATCGCGTTTTTTTTTTGGTATCTTGTGTAGGTTGAAAAAGTGTTAAAAAACGATTATTTGGATACAATGAAAACAACAACAACAAAAAATAACAACAACAACATATAATAAATAAAATAATAATAATTTTTCTATTGAATTTAATCGTCAAAATGAAATTTTTATTTATTATTTTTTTTTTGTTTTTGTTTAATATTTATTTCATTTTTTTGAATCATAAATTGAAAATTGAAATTGTTTTTACATTTTTCAATTATACAAGAGTATATAAACATTAAAATATAAGTGTTTTGAAATAAAAGCTGTTAACCTATTTTAAATATATGAGTTTTCATATAGAAAAGTGCGACGAATTTAAGAAAAGGCAAAGAATGGAAGAAGGAGAACTTTATACGTATAAGCTAGTTTTGAGGCAAGCTTTGCAACTTTTTTCGTGTTAAATGTATGACTGTTAGTCTATCAAGCCGAAAAAAAGCCACAAATTTGACTTTTAGTCCTATTTCGAAAAAAAAACTCGAATTTCAACTTAACTCAAAGCTCGACTTAAAGCCAACTCGTGTTTGCTCATAACTTGAGATATATTAAAAAGTTCACTCTTTCAGCTAGCATAAATTTTAAGCTAACTCAAAATAACTCAAACTTAAGCTATTAACATGCGTTCACACATTGAGCTAACTCAATTTTGGAGTTGAGGTTTAGTTGAAACAAACTCAAGTTAGCTTAAATTTGAGTCAGCTCAATGTACGAGCTTATGTGTTTAGCTTAAACTATGGCGTAGCTTAACTCTAAAGTTGAGTTTAAATTGCGCTTTGTATTTTGAGTTCGCTCTTTTACAACTCTGATTTTTGAGTTCTCTCTTTTACAACTCTGATTCTAATGAATTCTATATAAATTAACTATATATTTGTGAAGTAATTTTTTCTTTGATTCAGAAGTTATTTCTTTATCTGTGAGTTATATTATTCAATTAAATTATTTCCTTATATTTTGTATCATTTTATATTATTATGGCACTCTTACCACTGTGGGACCTAACAGTTAAATATCAATATAATTTTTTGTAAACCTTATTCAATATCTAGTAATATTATTAAAATACAATAAAACTCTTGAACGGAGTTTACAGCTCATAAAAACTTTTAAACATATTAATAATAATTTAATAGTATATATTTATTCAAATATTTCAGGCAAAATAATTGAATCTTAGATTGAAAAACAAAATAAACGAACATTTGTACATAAAAACAAAAAAAATCTGGAGCAGAACAACAAGAAACAACATAACGATTTTTTTTTGAATTTATGCCTGCGACAATAGATTTCGCAATTTTAGATTCGAATTTTTTATTATTTTATTAATTTTTTGTTTTTTTTTTCACCTACATGTATTCACCACCTATATACAATTTTAATCAACCTCCAAGGACGTATAATATAGTACCATATAACAACAGTCAGAGATCATAAAGTTCCTTTAATTTGATTTAATTTGAATGAATCGATGTAAAAAAATAAAAACAATAAGAACAACAAAAATCAAAAAATCAAAAAAAAAAAAATGACAAAAAACAGGAAAATAAAAAATTTAAAAGACACGATCTCCAATCATTCGAAGAATTTAAGAAAATGTATACAACAATTGATTTGAACCAGACATGATGCCCTTTCTTGTTTCACCAGACGCAACAAGTTTTGTTAACTTTAACTCATGTTAACCCACTTCTAAAAAAAAAAAAAACAAAAAAAAAATATATATATATGTAATAAGAAAAAAACCGATCCAGAATCAAGTGATTCTTATGGTTTTTTTTTTTGTTGTTCATTCATTCATTCATAATTTGTTCATACACATGAACATGCATAATAACATGTTGGATATATATATTTATATATATATATATACAGATTAGTTACATACCTCCAATGTAATCCAGTATCTCGATCTGATATTTTATAATATTCATATACAAATGATGTGCTCCCATTGGAATTCTGTACTTGATGTATTTGATGCGGTATACCATTTAATGCAGCCAAACTAACTGCACCTAACGGATCATTATTATTATTTAAGTTAACAGAACCAGATGGATCATCATCATGTTGTTGTTGACTATGATTTGTTTGTTGTAAATTATGTTGTTGTTGCTGTTGCTGTTGTTGTTGATGAATACCATTTAACATTTGTGTTGTTGCATTTGTAGAACTAGTTGGTGATGGTAAAGGGTGTTCAAAATAACGTGTTGTTATTGTTGTTGGTAAATATTGTGGTGATGATTGTTGTTGCTGTTGTTGTTGCTGTTGCTGATGTTGTTGTTGCATTTGTTGTTGCTGCTGCTGTTGTTGCTGCTGCTGTTGTTGCTGTTGCTGGTGTAGACCAGTTATTTGACCACCAGCCGTTACATGATTTATAACTTCTGTAGTAATTATATTATCAGCATTTGTTGATGCTATCACAGACATTTGCTGTTGTTGATGTTGTTGTTGATGTGAATTTCCATTTGATGTTGTCGGAGATTGACAATTTATTCGACGTCTAAATGATGAATTTATTTTTTTTTTTTTTTTTTGTTTATTTTTAAGTTTAAAGTTTGGTTTTTTTTTGTTTAAATAATTTAAATTTTAATTAAAAATATTTTAAATATTTTAAAGTTAAAAAAAAAATAAAAAAATTTTTAAATCAGTTTTTGGTATTTTTAAAATAATTATTAAGAATTTTGTACAATTAAATATAACATATAATTAAAAAAAACACACATCATAAATCAATTTAAATTAAAAAATTTCAATTGACTGTTATAACTCACAGAAGATTTTCATAACTTTTTCTATATAAGTAAAAAAAATTAAACAGACTTTAATCCGGAAGTTCTCTAGGCAATGAAATAATAGCAGCCTACTGATAAGTAAAACTGCGAGCTTACTGATGAATACTATAAGTCAACAATTTACAGGGCGAAACTCTCCTAAAACTTTCCAAAAATCATTAATTAATGAAAAGAAGGAGTTGATTCAATCGACTCAGTGTTTTAAATCTTATCAAATCTTTAATTAAAAACAACAAATTATTTGAGTATTCATTACTTGAGTATTTATTGCTTGAGTATTCATTCAAAAATTAAAATCCCCCTCAAATTATTATGCAAATCAACATTCAAGAGCTGTATTACACTAATCAATTATCACTTATCAAATAATTGAGTGAATGATTTTTACTAATCAAAATTCTATTAAATTATTATAAAATATAGGTCTAACTTTTTGATTATTTGATTTATGTGATAAGTGGTTGCCGCTATTGGGCCCAAAATTAACAGTTATTATGATTCACTGATAAGGTATTAAAATAATAAAACAATTATCAAATAAATAAAAAAAAAACTGTTTTTTTATGAATTTATATTAAATTAAAATGTTTTGATTCACACGACTGAATTGAATCAACAGGATTTTGAAAAAAAAAATACAATAAAAGTCCTACAACAGGAAAACGGTATTTATTAAAAATTTTTTTTTTTTTGGTATGTTAAACAACTTCCCTTTAAAAATATATATGTACAATATGTACATATATATATATATATATATATATATATATTTTAAAAACACTACAAAAAAATATTAACTTATATTCTAATTTAAGTTTATAAGAGAAGTGTAACAGTGTATAAAAAGGACGAATATTAAAGGATATATCGTATATATGAATATATATATATATATACAAAATTTGTTTTTTTGCTGCTTCATTCAATTGTTAAGGTATTACCTATTTATTGTATCGCAACAATTATAATTATTTCAACAGAATATATATATATATATAGATAACAAGGAAAGGGGAAGTGCACCCATTTACACGGCTTCTTTTTCTGTATTTTTTTTTTACTTTTGTTTTGAGACGAACCTTTCTAAGAAGTTAAAAAAAAATTCGCTGTTCCTTTGCTTTAAGTCTTAACAACTTCAGAAAAAAAAAATATAAAAGTCGCAATAAAGTGAATCAAATATTAAAAAAAAAAATTAAAATTTTTTTTTATAAAACAATGTAAAAAAAAATTTTTTTTTTTTTTTTAGAAATTAACGAAAAAATATTTATTTTCTTTATTTAAGGGTGAAATATGATCCGATTTCCGAATATGAATTCATATAAAATACATATTCGAAAGTTCAAAACTTTAGAAAAAAAATTTGTTAAAATTCAAAATATAAAATCAACAGTTTCTGAAATATATATTTTTTGTATCTATAGTGTTGCGTAGTGTGTTGCATTGATGTACATTTTGAATGAACCGGGGAATTACACTGTAGAGTTTAGAATTTAAAGTACATAGGGATTATATTTACATATTGATATCTACTTTGTCAATTGCAACCCCAAAAAATGTAAATAAATCATACTGTTGTACAAACTACAAAGTTATTGTTCTTATATTTAAAAAAAAAAATTTAAAAAAAACGCACATTAGTCTTTTTTTTTTTGTAAGTTGTACATATAATGCGTAACGCTGTAACGCTTTAAGAAGCTAAAGAAATATTATTTTTATAAATATTTTGTCTTTAGTTTAATCATTTGGAAGAAATTATATATTATATTATACGAGTATATTCTGTAATATTTTTTTAAGGTTTTTCCGTACTTTACCAAAGGATTAAATGAAAACTTGTTTTTTTTCAAAATTTTGAATCAATTACAATTTTCTGAATGGCTAATATTTTGTATTCAAGCTAAAGTGAAAAAAACTTTGATCTGGTCTTTGATTGGGGTTCATTTACCATTCGTCATTTGATACAAATTAATTTTATATCCAATAATTCATAACTTTGTATCAATTACAAATTATACATTAAAAAAACATACTAAATAAATTCGAAAAATAAAAAAGTATTTTAATTGAATAATATAACTCACAAATGCAGAAATACTTTATAACTTAAATGGAAAGTTATTATTTAACATTTTTACTGTAAACAAGGAGATTTTTACATTGCTTCTGGCACAAGGAAGTCATAAGTTCACCAGATGACCAACAGACTCTGAACCCGTATTGTAAATCATTTCCTTCATGATCCATCTGTAATTTTTACTTTAAACAAGAAGATTTTTACATTGCTTCTCGCACAGGTAAGGTGATGAGATCACCAGATGATCGACAGACTCTGAACCCGTATTGCAGATCATGAAGGAAACCTTTCTGATCCAAATATTGAAAAGCTTATGGCTTATAATTTTGCCCTTTATTTTTAAAAGGACCGATTTAATAGTAATAGATCCCTTTTATAGATCCCTAGTAATAGATCCTATCACCCTTTTCAAGAATTGGAAAAACTTGTGCAATCTTTCATTGGGTAGTTTGAATCTGCAAAGTACAGAAAAAAATTGGAAAGTTTTCTCAGACATTTTGAAGAAGAGGTAAATGTGTTTGTAAGAACGTAAGTTGTAATAACGAATGTCTGGTATCGAGATTTTCATCATCGCTCGGGTATAATATCCCTTGAATTCCATTGAAGAATTTACGATTCCAAATAAAAATTTTTAATTTTAAATGGACTAAATGTTATTTCAATGAAGATTTTTCACGTTAAGTAAAGACATTTCTATTTTAATGAAAATTTTTCACATTAAGTGAAGACATTTTTTTTAAAAAAAGATTATTTTCAGTAAATTCAGTTTTGACAAGAACACACACACAATATATATTATATTAAATAAATTATTGTAATGAGGAGGAATATTCATTTAAAACAAAAAAACCTTCACTTTAAGTAAAAATTTTATTTAATAATTGTAAGTGGAATACATTAAGATATTTGTCTTCTGTTTGAACTTATGCAGGTATTGAGAGTCAAAGAGGTGAATAATTGAGACGTAAAAAAAATTTATATTTATATATACATGTATGTATGTACAAACTAAAATATATATATATATATATGTTAATTCTTTTTATAAAAGTACAATCGCAAAGTATCTTAAAGATAGATTTATTTTCATAAAAATTTAATTAAATAACAGTAATTTTGTATTAACACTTAATTCAAGTAGCGCAACACATGTCTTTCAATTTTTTTTTTTTTTTTTGTTTTATTTCTATTTTAACAGTTAACAACTAATTATTTGTTGTTTTTTTTTTGTGTTAACTAATACAAATAAAATAAAATAAACACAATTATTTATTTTGTATTGACAGTCGACAAAAACTAAAAAAAAATTAAAAAAATATTTAAAAACTGGTTTTAATTTTTGAACAAAAATAATAATAATACTTAATTATTTATTGATTTTTTTTTATTTTCAAATTCTCATTACGCCAGCGGGTTAAAAAAAAAAAAAAAACTATGTTAGATTGTCATCATCATACTTATATGCCCATATTATCAAATTTGTCCAAAAATTTTAAATGAAATCGAAACCTAAAATTTATCTATTTTTTTTTTTTTTGTTAATAATAAAATTCTTGTTTTTCCACTTTCTAATTTACACCATCTGAGACAATATTTTAAAGTGTTTTTTTTGTATTTTGTCACATATTTTCTAAAATTTAAAATATAAAGCAAAAAAAATTATTAAAAACCGAATCTTCTTCCGGTCTTAAAATAGCAAAAGAATAATACAATAATCGTTCGATTAATTTTAAAAATTCAAATAAAGTGAAATAAATAACGGGTTTACAACATTTTGTTTTAAGCCAAAATTTAATGTGATAAAATCTTGCCAAAATCTTTTTTTCTAAAATCTTTATTCCAAAACCTACTAGGATTCCTGATTATTTAATTAATGAAGCTAGATTTCGTATCTAAGTTTAAAATTCGAATATTTTATAAAATATTTTCTAAAAGACGATTAATCCCTTGACTGCGAAATGTTCCCTTATAAAAGTTGTTAAGTGTCCGAGTTGCGAAATGTACACACAATTAATTCCCTTTTAACGTGCTTTTGAAATAACGCGATTTGAAATATTGATTCAAATATCTTTTTACGCGATCGAATTTGAAATAACGCGTTTTATGAAAACATGATTAAATTTGATTTAAAGCATTTTAATATTTCAAAAAAACAAATTATCAAGAAAAAATATAGTTTTTTTTTTTACGCAGACTTTCGCGCAACGTCTCCATCGCGTAAAAACTAAATTAGCTGTGTCAAAATTCTGTGACAGGCGAATAACCGCGCTTTTAAATCAAACTATAAAATGCTTCTTATCTATATGTATACAAACGCACTTTAAAAACAAAGCATCAGTCTAATTTTCCCTTAAAAAAGATTTTGCAAGATTTTGTAATGCAAATTTACAAAAAATAAAAACCAAGATTTTGTCGCGGGTTGATTTTGTTGTGCAGAATTGTGACCCGTTCCCACAAAAAAAAACAACGGTATTAAATATACTTAACGAATAATTATAAAAAGAATAAACAAACAATACTTTCGTTAAAAAAAAAGAAAAAAATCATAACGATTTTTTAACATTAACAACAAAATAAAAAAAAAATTGATTTCTGAAAAAGAATCAAAAAAGAACTTATTGGCTCATTTATCATTTTTCTAAATCTGGAAATTTTCAACACATTTGTCAAAGATCAATTAAATTTTTTTTTTCCAAATTTTGTGTCTGTAATCTGTAAAACTTAAATAAATAAAATACTATAATAATAGTTATTACCTAGTGCTGTAGTGAATCATATTTAAATCAAAAAAAAACTTAAGATACAAAATATACATATATCTAAAAGATTTTTAATTTATGTATCTGATAATATAATTAAATGAAATTGAATAGGTGTTGGTCTTAAAAGAATCTTTAATTTTATTATTTAGTTTTTTTTTTTTTTTATTAATTAATGTTATTTTTAAATTTTTTTTTTTTTTATGTATCTGTAGAATACAAAAAAAAAAAAATTAAATAATTAAGAAAAGAATAACAAAATGGTATAATAAAAATAGAATTTATTACATTTGAAATAATATTTTTATATTTTATAACTTTCTGTTTCATCAAATTTATTATCACAATCAGCTAAAATTAATGGTTTACTGTTTTTTAGTTTGTTTTTGTGATATATTTTAAGTTATAATTATAGTCTAAGAGGTTGAATATAAATTTTTGGAATAATATTAAAAGGAAGAGATATGCTTTAAGATTATTATACCTTAATACTGACTGAATTATCCAATTTTATTTTTATATTTCAATAATTGGTTCAATATTGGTTAAAAAAGTTGTTAAGGGGGGTATCTTGTTAAAAAAAAAACAAGATGCCTCTCTTGCGCCCCATCAGAAAAAAAGTTGTCAAAGCAATTGAATGATGATTTCCTCTATTTCCTGGTGGTTCAATAATGGTTAAAAAACGTTTAGAGTTTTTTTTTAAAACTCTTTATAAGATAATTAATTAAAAATTTTTTTATTTTAAATTAGAACAAGAGATTAAATAGAACAATTTGGTCCATTGACGAACGTACGTAACGTAAGATAACTTTTGTCATTAATTTGTAATAAAAAATTATATAATTTATAATTTATATAGAAAGCGAATTTTCTTTCGGTCCTAAAATGAAAAATTGTAGCTAATTCATATATAATTAGGAATAAGCTTTATTTCTTTTAATTGTTATGCCTTTGATTATTTGACTGTAGCTATTGTATAAGATTACGAATACACATATGCTAAATTTTTTGCGCCAATTAAAAGTTTCATGTACATTTTATTATATAATCTTATTTTATTTCAATATAAACTGTTATAAAATAATTAACTTACGACATTTTTTTTTATTAGATTGATTAATAATCTAACTTTGAACCCGATATCATCCATTTAAAAGTTCGGCGCGTCTTAACCACTACGCCACTGGTCAAATAAATAACGATACTTATATACTACGCCACTGGTGAGATATATAACGATATCAGATTGATTGAATTATTATTCACCGAAATGAGAATTCTACATTAATTAAATCAACAAAAGCTCAAATGTCCTGATGAGTGAGTCAAAAATCCTCTTTAGAATCAGACAAAACACCTCTTCATATTTTCCAACATATAAGATTAAGTTTTGAAAAAAAAATAACTAAAGCTTTTAAAATTGAAGACTAAATCAAAATTGTAGCATTTTCTAGAGTTTCACGGAGACTTTTATCATATCGTCGTCAAAATCATACACCCAAACAAACACCCAGAAAAATTTCTTACACATATAAATGATGTTCCAAATTACTCAAAAGTTCGGTATCAACCTCTTGGTCTAACATTCCACATTAAAATTAAGAAAAATCAACAAAAAAAAAACCTACATTCTTATATTCCGTATATTACATAATGTTTTCTATCTAATAGATATACATATATTATATATGTATCTAATATATATATATATATATATTAAATTAGTTGTTGTTTTTGTATAGGTTTATTTGGTTTGTTGTGTGTATCTAATAGCAATTTCGTGAAATATCTGACCTTGAAGTTTTGAATTCATAAAAAAAAACAAAAAAAAAAAAACAAAAAACAAAAGCGAATTATCACAGCAGCCAAAAGTACAGCAATAAAATATTTGATTTAATTTTTTGTTTTTTTTTTTTTTTATCCACCATTTTTTTTTTGATTTGTTATAAAATATTTTATAATCTTATAATAAATTAAAGGTGCTTTAGTAAAAATTTATTATTTTTTTTTTATTTTTTTTAAGTATTGGAACTTTTGTTTTTTGTCTCTTGTTTGGCGTTATTAATGAATTTATATATACCTATACATATATATATATATATATATATATATTGCCCGCCATGATAAACATCTGAAATAGCTGTTTATGAGAGTTTTTCTATTCTTGTATCTATACAGTATCTATATTTATTAAATTTAATTGATTGTTAGTCAGTTATAAAGAAATTTTTCTAGGAATTCAAAACTTTTAAAACAAGATGCCCCCCTTGTTCCCTCACAGCAAAAAAATTTATCAAACAATTGAATGATGATTTCCTCTGTTTCCTCTTCTTAAAAAATTTAAAATTTTTTTTTTATTTTGTTCTGTTTTTTTTTTTCTTGTAATCACGGATTTATTAATTAAGTTATTGGAAATATCAAAATTTTACAGGTGAGTGAATTATTAAATTTAAGTTTTTTTTTCTATTTTGTATTTTTTTGATTGATAAATCGGTATTAAAGTATTTAAAAAAAAAAAGTTTTGTTGTGCTCCCGTGTTTTTGTTATGTTGACCCCAACAGAATCACAACAAAAACAATTAATGAAACAATGGTATATTCGAGAATTCATTCATCTGTTAAATATAAGAAAGTTAAACTAATGTTATTGATAGTAAATCCAAAAAATTGCAATTAATTGCTGCGTTAATAATTGATGCTTTGCAACATTAAACATCAACATTTTTTTTTTTGTGACATTGACCATGAATTTTTGACAATATTATAGTTGGAATCTTATAGTCAATAGTTTTTTTTTTTTTTTTAGAGTTGGATGTTTTTACTTTATCTTGTATCTTGCAGTGATTTTAAATCATTATTTTTTTTGATTAAAATTTAAAACACAAACCATTTAACAGATATTCACATTGTTTTTTTTTTTTGTTTTATTTTAAATACATAATTTAATTAATAAGAAAGACATTGAATTATGTTTGAGAAATGACTTTGATTGAAATTCATACATATATATATACGCGATAACCTGTAATATTTAGTTTGAGTTTTTATAACATATATGTAATAATAGTAATTAATTGGATAAAGAGTTTTAAATGAGTTGCAGTTGACTTAAAACTTTTTAAAAATAATTATTTTATTTTAATGAGAATCATAAAATTTAATTATGGATATGCTTCCGTAAAAGAATTCAGAGCAATTAAAGTGACGTCATTACATAATGGTACTTTATATTTCAAAGTTATGGAATAGTGACGACACTATTAATCTCATGAATAATTAAATTAGAAAATGTTTCTAGCATTTCGTAGTATTTTAATAAAACCGTTATATTTCTGGCCTGCGACAGTAAACCGGAGCAAATTAGGTAGTGTATAATGTTATCCTTAATATGCATCTTATTTCATCATAAACGGTGTCACCGAAATAACCGTTTCTGAAAAATTAAATTTAAAGGAAAAGTATTTTACGATATTTTGTGATATTTTGAGTTAGAAGGTATTTTAGTGCATGCAATTGGACATTAGTATATCCCCTACATGTTAGAATCCACCTTTAAATCGTTTCTAATTGAGAAAATACATATATATAAATATGCTGGAAAAAGGCATAATAACATATATTTTCGAAAACTAAGAGATATAAAGTACTGTTATTGGATCACGTCATCTTAATAGCTCGGAGCCTTTTTGCGGAAGTATATCCTAAATTATTATTTATTGAATGTTCAATATTTAAAATTTCTTGCATTTAATTTGAATTTGATTTTTATTTATTGGAGGTCCAGGGTTTTTATTATATTAAATCCAGGGTTATAAAAAGAGTGTGAAAACATTTAATTACAAATTAAAAATGAATCTTAATAATTCAAGTCTGATAAATTGCATTGTACATATTATTTTTTTTTGAAGTTAAAATCAACTTTGGCTCATTCCAAAGATATAAATAAGTTAATATATATATATATATATATATATATATATATATATATATATATATATATATATACAAAGGAAAAAAAAATTTGATTCATTTAAATGAATATGGTGATTATTTAAGATTTATTTATATATTAAAGTGTTTTTAATGTATTTTTGACTAATTGACAAAAACCAAATTCCAAATGTTCACCATTTATAATTAAAACACTGATATCATGTTCACCAAATTAATGATGTCAGTTTACTATTTTTTTTTTACATTTTCTTTCTGGACATTTGAAGATTTATGACAATTTTTTTCTGTACAACTAACAACGGTTACTTAATTAATCTTTATAAATTTTCACTTTGGTAAATTTGTCAGAAACCCTACAATTAGTAAAAATGCCTTGTATTTTGTTTTTTTCCAGATTTTCGTTTTATTTTTTTTTTTGTAAATTATTCCGACAACTTCTGTATATACCTATTCATTTTATTGCATCTATATCTCGCGCGGTATCTTTAAATTTTATTTTTGCGAAATTGAAATTGGAATAAATAAAAAAAAAAAAAAGTGTGTATATCTGTTACGATTAAAAGAATAAGAATATTATTTAAGGTGTTAATTACACCACCCAGGATATTTTTAGTCTTGTTTTTTTTTTTTTTTGGATTTTCTTACTCCTTCGATATCTGTTTGAATTCCAAGAAAAATAAATCATACGGTAGGCAGGCAAAACCCATGTAACTTTTTAATTGCCTTTATTGGAAGATTTGTATTTCTTTGAAAGTTTTTGTTTTTATTGTTGTTTTTATGAGAACCACATAATAATAACACAATTTTGATTTTAAAAAAAAACTTTCCCCAAATATCCTTCTTTTGTATTCTGTGTTTTTTTTTTTTTTTTAATGGGAAACCTATAAATTTCCCGTTTCGAACATTTTTGTATCTTCATAGTACGCAGCAAGTCAATGGTTATCCTTATATATATATATATATATATTTATATCTTATCGTGATGCTGTATTTTTTTTTTTGAATCGTTTTTTTTTTAATATTCAATTCGATTTCCTGTAATCGATTTGCCTCTGTACACTCTTAAATAAATTTTAGGCTAAAAAAAAAAAAAAAACAAAAAAATTGAAACAAAATTCTGCCTTCTACTTACAATAATGATAATTGTCGGTTTCTTTCTTATTCGTCGTAAGGGAATATAATTACCTTTTTATTTTACAGTTTAGAGTTAAAAAAGGATTCTATAGGGGTTTTCGAAATAGTTCAAGTTTAAAATTTTCATCTTCTGTGGAGACTTTTCAGAAATCAAGCTGTTAACTTTGATTAAATTCGGTAATTGAAGTAAGTTTCTTTAAAGAGCTAACTATAGCTTAAAAGAAGTCTAATGAATTACATCTCCAATAAAATACATTAGATTCAACAGTTTCAATGAGTTATTTAATTTATACACCTTAGGATATTACTAATAAATCCACTATAGATGCATTGTATACATCAAAAGCTCACTATCAAATCTAGGTAACACTTTTCATTTAATTTTCAATTTTATTTCGGAATCAAAAACAAAAGACCTTTTTATATATTTTTTTCAATATCTTTCTTTTGTTGGAAGTTTCTCGCTACAGTCTTTTGTTTTATTTAAGAAACTATTTTTTTCAATCTGATAACTGTTCATATTTTTTTAATCGATGTATCGAGAAAAAGAATTGTTATGTATTGGTTGGGAGTTTTATGCGTTAATTTGATCGAATGAATGATTTTTTGCTTTTATTAATTTGTAGTTTTGCAACATTGAGTTAATAATAATACTAATAAAAAAGAATAAAAAAAAAGATGTGCGTACCCATGACTTTTAAAATAATAATTAAAGGTTACTGCAGCTGATTTAAAACAACAACAAAAAAAATCAAAACATTATTCTTTAAAATGGTTGATTAAAAAATCGTGATGTTCAAACTTTGAAATTATTTTCTGAATCCAGTATATGAAAAAATAAGATTTAAATTTCCCTTAAAAATATTTGTAGCTGTATTCATTGAATTATTTACGATCTATTAAAATTAATATTAATATATATATATATATATAAAGCGCCATCATGTTTAACAGGATTTTAAAGAATGCATTTCTTCTTCATAAAGAATTCTTATTCTTACCAATTATTATTACAATCTTAAAAAAAAAAACAAAAATAAACTGTTTCTAAAAACAAAAATCGTAATTCATATCCGATTCCAAATATTAAAAAATTCAAAGAAAACAAAACAAAGTAGGAATAAATTTAAGGAAATAAAAATTAAAAATCGTGTATAACTAATTTTAAAGATAAATCTCAGTAGTTTTTAAGAATTTATTCATTGTACAAAAATAAAACAAAAAAAAATTTCTTTTCTAATAAATTAATTCTGAATAGATTTAAATTTGAACAATTTAGAACATTTATCAGAAGGAAGCCTAAAAATAAAAACCAAAAACCATAAAAAGATTGAAAAATTGTGATAAAATTTCTTAAATTCCAAGCCTTTCATTAAATTACATGTATGTTCAAAAAGGCACACCCTATTGCTGATGGTGGTATTACTGTTACTAGTTGGTTTACAAGTGTAGCCTCCACCGAATCTTTTCTTTTTTGTCTTTTTTTGTTTCTTCTTCATAAATTAACTGCGTTCTAATAGTCTAATCGTATATATTTAGAGTTTATATGGTTTTATTCTTTCTACAGTAATGTCTCATTTGCATTTCCGTATACCCATCTTTCATAGATATGAATAAAAATGTAGACTATTAGAAGAATATATATATACATAATATAATAATTTTTTTTTTCTATATTATTTTAATACAGGATAAAATTTATTTTACAGGTAGGTAGGTGCAGGTTATTTCTTTTTTTTTTTATTTTTTTAATATTTTTTTTATAGAAACACAGAAGAAAATCTCAATTCCAATTAACAAAAACTTAATCTATGCACAGGGGATCTTTTACTAAAAAAAAAAAAACAAATTTCAGAAGGAGTTTCATATTACAAAAGTCTATTCTTTTTTTTTTATAATTTTATTTTAAATATTTTCTTTCTTTCTTTCTTTCTAACCATCATTACACCTTCTTTTGTTTTAAATGCTTATCCCCTTTCTTTGCATACAAGAAATTTAGTAAAAACAAAACTAAAACCCAAATCTATATACTATAATAGATTTAAATTTGGTATTTAATAAAAAAAAAAAATTAATAAAAAACAAACTAACAAAAAATGGGGACAATCGATTTATCGCTATTAGTGTATCATTAAATTAAAGGGGGGCCTTATAATAAAATAATAATTGTCGGAAATATGCACAATATCGATTGTCTTTTTCCTTTTAATTTTTTTATTTGTTTTTTTTTTTTATTTTTTTTTTCTAATTAGATCTATTTAAATTTATTATTTCTATTGAATGTTTTTTATATACAACATAATGATTTTCAATTACGGCACTATGCAACATAATGGCAAACAATATATAATTCTAAGACTCGAATAATGAAAAAACAAAATAAAAAACTTAAGAAAGGAACTTAATTATGGTTTAAAATTTAATAAAAATTTTTTTTTCAAAATGGAACATAACAATTATAGTGTCAATATTAGTTATTTAATATATAAATACGAAATACATAAATATATGTATATATTTATAAATATATAAGATACATATAAATATTTTGTGAATTACATTAAATTTATTATGAAAATTAATTCAATTTTATTGGAAAAAATCTTAAATAAAATTTAATAAAATCTTTGATAAAAATTTAAAAAATCTAGATTAATTGGTTTTCGTATAATAATTGAACACTTGGCGGTTTTAATGGCGGTTTGTTTTTGCTTTTATTAAATATTTATCAAATTTATCACATAGTTTTTGTTTTAAATTTAAACTGAACAAAGAAAAATTAAAATAAATTTAAAATTATTACAAAATTATTATCATTTTTATATTAATTAAGAAATTATTATGATTTATTAATTATTTCCGATTATTTTTCTGAGTTTTTTAGATATAAAGTATATAAACTAAAACTGCAGCAATTTCAGTGAGTGGTATATATATAAATTGATTAAGATAGGTTTTTTTTTATAATTTGTACATAAAAAAAAGGCAGCAATTTTTTAGGTTTGAGTATAAGTAGTATATAGGCAAATAAACTAATGAGTTCTTATATAATACAAAAGTTTGCTTTAATTTTACTAGATTTCGGAGTAACATGAACTATGAACAGATTACATAATTAATATAAACGTTTTTAACTAAATTTGAATATTCAAAAAAAGGAAAAACCAAAATGAATATAGTTGCCTATTTTTAGGTATTATATAATTTTGAAGATCGTTATAAAATAAATTTTTTTTTAAATATTCTAGAAAAAATGACTCCTCGTTAAAGTTAAATACAAAAATTAAAAAAAAAAACACTGAAGATATATGTAAAATACCAAAATACAGAACGTAAACCTTGGAAAAAAAGAACCATTATAAAAAATAAAGATAATTTAATTTTGTTTTTTTTTTCTGAATTTTATAACCTTTCAGAGCATCAGAATTTTCACACCCAAAATTCATTAAAAACAAAAAAAATTCTCAAAAAAAAGA